>JAHQIW010004522.1:0-358958 GCA_019055375.1 Parelaphostrongylus tenuis | reverse complement strand
CGACACTGTACATGTGTTATACATACGTGCGTTTATATATACATATATTGCACATATAATTACATTCATATATATACATTCACATCTGTGCGTATATAGGTGCCTTGGCGTTTCTTTTTAAAAACTGCTTCTCAGATACCCTTCTACGAGCCGTTTGCCACAATGAGCGAGCAGCGGAATCTCATCATAGACACGACCTCAAGAAGGTCCAGTGTCGAGGTTTGTATCGACTTCTGATAATAGAATGTACTTTGTGGGATGTCCTTAATTTTAGTAGTTTATTATATCAAGTTTTACTCTACTCCTTTTTCAGCAAGGAGAAATTGCGCATGCGAAAGATTTCGTCACAAACATCATCAGTGGGTAATACGATTTCGATACTGATTGATTGACGAAGGACCAACCTGAAGGTAACTATTGCCACCGTCGATTTTTCGAAATTTCATATATGAGGTCATTTCCGCAAGTTTTGGCATTAGAGCAATAAACCCCCAGTTTTTATCACCAGAATTAAATAAAACTGCATGGTTTCGGTGTCGTTCAGATGCGGCCATTTTTTCAATGAATACTTTAGTATTCTCACCAGTTTTACACCTCTCGTTTATCACTTTCTAAGCCGTCCTTTTTGCAACCGTATCATCACGCTCCTTCTTCTGCATTAGTCTTGTTCGCCGCGTTCACCAGCATTTCATCTACGCGCCATTTGGTGCATGATTATCAAGCAAATTTGGTCATCACGACAACTCTACTATTATAGCAAGTATAGGCGAATTCTATACAAAATGTTCAAAGGGAGACCTCAGTTTGTGCATACCAAATTATGCACTTTTTTTTGAGCCTCTCATTTATAATCTGGTGTTCAATTTTCTAGTGCCAAACCTTTTGAAACTGTCCTGGCGTTTTTTCGTCAACAAGATTTCTCTCATATTTACACCGATTTTATACACTGTTAATAATACTCTTACGTTACGTAAAATGTATGTATATGGACACATATTATACAGCATATATTATCGATATCTATATACTGATATATATATACGTAATGTATATTAGTTGTACTTTAGAGTCACCTGTTATATCACAATTTATTACTATTAGTTTGTTACTGTATACATTAATAAATGACTATTACATGTTATAATATATATAGATACTAATGTAGTAAAACATGTAATAATAATCAGTAAGTGTATAATAATATTCTTATATATAATATATAGTTATTAGAACGAGCGCAATGTTTTCGCCAGTGTTAGAGGGTGCTCTGCGCCACAACGAGGTCAATGATTCGATTTCGCAGCTCAGGCTCACCCAGCCACCCATCCCTCCGGGGTCGGTACAAATTTATAGCAGGACTGGTTCTCAAGCTTGGCCTAAAAGTCGGAAGAACCACCGCAGGGTCTCTGTAAAGGCCAGATATGCACACAGTAACCTCAGACGAAGTTAAAAATGGTAAGAGGAATGCATGGCCCACCTCGGGGATTGATTAACGCCGGGAGCTTTAATCCTTTGATTAATATCATATATATATATATATATATAATATTATTGTATACTAATCAAAGGATTTTAAGGCTCTCGGCCGTTTGTTTTAAAATCAATCCCCGAGGTGGGGCCCCATGCAATTTTCCCTCTTCCATGTTTTTTTTAACTAACTTCGGTCCCCCTGAGGTTACTGTGTGCAATATCGTGGGCCCCCCCCCTTTAACAGAAGACCCGCGGTGGGTCCTTCCGCTTTTAGGCAAGCTTGAGACCAGTCTGCTATAAATTTACCGACCCCGGAGGGATGGGTGGCTTGGTGAGCCTGAGCGCGAAATCGAATCATTGACCTCGTGTGGCGCAGAGCACCTCTAACCACTGCGAAACATGCGCTTATAATAATATATATTATATATAAGAATATTATTATACAATTACTGATTATTATTATGTTATTACTACATTATTATCTATAATATATATATAACATGTAATAGTATTTATTATATGTAACATAACAAATAATAGTAATAAATTTGTATATAACAGGTATATAAGTACATATATACATACGTATATATATACATATATATATATATATATATATAAGCGTAAATATGTGTCCATATACATACATTTACGTACGTAAGAGTATTATAACAGTGTTAAAAACGGTTAAATATAAAGAAATCTTGTTGACGAAAAAAACGCCAGACAGTTTCAAAAGGTTTGGCACTAGAAAATTGAACACCAGATTTATTAATGAGAGGCAATAAAAAGTGCATAATTTTGGTATGCCACAACTGAGCGTCTCCCTTTGAACATTTTGGTATAGAATTCGCCTATACTTGCTATAATATAGAGTTGTCGTGATACCAAATTTGCTTGCTAATCATGCACAAATGGCGCGTAGATGAAATGCTGGTGAAGCGGCGAACAAGACTAATGCAGAAGAAGGAGCGTGATGATACGGTTGCAAAAAGGACGGCTAGAAAGTGATTAACGAAGGTTAAAACTGGTGAGATACTAAAGTATTCATTTTGAAAAATGCGCATCTGAACGACACCGAAACCATGCAGTTTTATTTAATTCTGGTTGATAAACTGGGTGTTTATTGCTCTAATGCCAAAACTTGCGGAATGACCTCATATATGAAAATTTCGAGAAATCGACGTTGGCTATAGTTACCTTCAGGTTTGTCCTTCGTCAAATCAATCAGTATCGAAAATCTCGTTACCCACTGATGATGTTTGTGACGAAATCTTTCGCATGCGCAAATTTCTCCCTTGCTGAAAATAGAGTAGAGTAAAAACTTGATAAATAAACTACTAAAATTAAGGACATTCCACAAAGTACATTCTATTATCAGAATCCGATACAAACCTCGACAATGGACCTTCTTGAGGGTCGTTGTCTATGATTGAGATTCCGCTGCTGCTCATTGTGGCAAACGGCTCGTAGAAGGGGTATTCTGAGAAGCAGTTTTAAAAAAACGCCAAGTGCACCTATATACGCACAGATGTGTATATGTATATATATGAATGTATATATATATGTGCATATACGTATATATAAACGCACGTATGTATACACATGTACAGTGTCGATAAATCGGTCAACACATAGCTTCAAAGCAATATGGAAATAGCCTTAAAAGCAATATATACGATATATTAGCAAAGAAAATGCCGACAAGATTGTGACTCATGGCTTTTTGGATACACTACTATGCCTATTGTAATGGCATAGAGCATTAACCAAGAGTGAATTCTTCTAGCTTATTACACTCCTCTGACGAACGGGAAACTATTCTAATCGTATAGTCAATTAATTACAACGATCAGGGCATAGTTTAAGCCCTCTTGTCAGGCTAGTGCCGAAAGGTAAGGAGAATGAAATCAGAATTGAGAGCGGACCAGATTTAAATCCACTAACCTCGGGTCTGGCGTTTAGCGCATTCTGCTTTAACTTCTTTTTTCCCATTTTGAAGAATTGCCAAAGGTCAACAAAAGCTAGCAAAAAATGTTTGGTAAGAACAGAGGAGAGAAGAGCCACGAAGGTAACGTGAAGAATTTCACTAAAAGAAATATAGATGGTATCAGGATGTGTTTCCAAAAAAAGTGAAAGCAGGAAGGAATTGAAAAGGGTTGATTTCGTTTGGGAAAAAAACCACATCGAGATTTTTGGAGGGTGGTTGAAGCCAGCCGCCTCGCCTGCGTGCAGAATTTGAGCTGCATTCATTGGCGCAGGTTGTTATATTAGAGCTCACTTCTTTATGGACTTTGCGCGTAGGGCAAATTGGATAGAGAAGAGTGAAAGCGATCGCAAAAAATGGTTACAAAAAGTGCTACCTTAGCGCCAATCACCATGTGTAGTCGGAGTGTAGGAGGATAACACTTTACATACACACCTTCACAAATTATAAATTCACAAAGTTTCAGGAAAAAATGCAAACATTATTGAGTGGTGATAGAGTCCAGAGAACATGAAGAGATTATTGAAGTGATAGAAGCTCTAAAGGAGGTGAACATTGTGATTTCAGAAGAAAACGTTTTCACACAATCTTGAATTATAGTTGATTCGTTTGAAAGCTATTCCATATGATAGAAAACTATGCCACACAAGAAAAGGAAAAGGCGGGATTATGGGGGTGATTCAGTGGTTACTGAAGAAAGTTTCTCTTCACTCAAGGCGATCGCCGTCCTTCGGAGATCGAAGACTCTTCCCAGAGAATTTCGCAATCCAAGGGATTATTCTTTCCTCAAATTGTTAGTAGGTATTCATTTTGCTTTTGTCGTCTTCTTATTGGTAAACCCACTTCACTATGATTTTCAAATATATGATTATTTTACAGTTCTCCTCAGCGGCCCGCTTACCAGGGCTTACTCTGTTTTTGAGTGAACCATGGTGGTCTCCTTTCCGCCTTTGTTTCAGCCGCGTTATAATCTATCATGCAACTGTTCTGTAATCGGCCGCAACAGTTTTGATTCAAAGTGCACAAATCGTCGATGAGCACCAATCAAGATGTGGCCGCTGTTGAAATCACAGTTATATGTTTTATGTGAGCTTCAAATGATTCTTTGCCGATATAAAGTTGAAAAGTTACGAAAAACTGCCTCCACTGTGATCTATGGATACCGACTACCATTGTTACTTTTCAGTTAGCAAAGTCCACATTCCCATTTTTCTTCCATCTTTTGCCCAGAAAGTGAATAGGAGAGGTCTTGTAGCTGTGCAGCATCAGGTTATTTATGGAAATATTTCAGAGGCTGCACTCGTTGATCCTGAGATTCTTTTCCATTTTGAGTATCGAACGATTCCGCATTCGCTGAATTAGACAACGAATTTTCTGAACCTTTTCTGAGCAGACGATGTGGATAGGAGACCCTGTTGAAGACTCTCTTCAATCTCTCCTGTCTCTTTGAAACGTTTCGCAGCGCTATAGACACTTGCTTGTTTGGATTCAGTCATTTTGACAATGTCGGCCGTATTCCTTATCGTTTTGCGCAACTCAGTTGTTGCGACACGTCCATCTAACGATCCATAACCAAAACACAACCGAAAATAGACAAGTAAATAAAACTCATGGCCAAAATCAAACAAACAGTCCAGCAGAATTACCATAATCAAAATAAAAAATAAGTACGTACAGAGACAGCATGGGAAAACAGCTTCCAAGTCTCACTCGTATTGCAGACTGCGGTTACTTCTTATTAGGAAGGAACAAATGGAAAACCGGTCTCATTTGCTGGAGAGGAACTTCTTACAAGAGTGTTAATGGCCATTTGAAAGCTGAGACGTGAGGCTACAGCCCGACGTCGCCGGTTTCTTACCATTATTCAAACAGTGCACCCTGTGTTCGAAGAGTTTACGAAACCTCGTTATAAATCCTAAATATAACCAGAAAGAATGTTTCATACTATGTCCAGGATGGCATATTAGTAGCTTATGCATGTTCCACAGTTTCACCCTGCTGTTTCTCCCATCCCTACTAGACGTAGGAAGCCACACCGCGTGTAGCTCTGATAATTTTGAGCTAAAACACTCTCCCTGACTATAATGAATGTTTACAACGAAGTTTACTAGTTGACTTAGGATGCATTATCCGAATAATGCCGTATTCCATCGACTGGAATAGAATGGTGAAAAAGCAAAAACCATAATTCCACCTTGTTTCATCACAATAACGTTTCCCTAAACCTACTATCAGTAGAAGGACTTTTGAGGCGTGTGGCTCTGATGGGGCGAGCGAGACAGCCGAAGCATACGTAAGCCACTAGAGTACCAATCACGAAATGACGCAAAACATTTCCCTACGGATTACACTAAATCGATATTGAATATGAGTGCATTGAAACCTTGTAAATTATTCTGATAAACAGTTGAAGGAAAGGTGTACCCTTAAATAGTTGAGTGTAAACAAAATTTGTTGCGCGCTAAGCGGTGTCATGCATGTAAATGTCACTTATATATGATTTTGATTTTGGTAAATTGTCCTAAATTTTTTCATAAGCTGGCCACGAGGTGTTGTACTATTTCTTATTCAACAACTAACGTTTCGGCAGTTAGCATTTCTCAGAGTCTCGAAAGGTCAGGTTGTCTACAGTCCAATCACAACCAGACCTAGATAGTAATCGCATCAAGCACAAACGACTCTCAACGTACTAACCGCTTTTTTATAATTCAAATGGAGATTACTGGAAGGAGATCACATAGGCACGTAATGCACCCCATCCATGAAAAGAGCAGTCTTGTACACTGGCTGATATCACGAGTGGTAACGAGGCATTTTTCACTGGAGTTCATAGACAACTGACTGTTTCTTCGACTGATTAGATTGAAGACAACTTGACCTTTCCAAGCTCTGAAGAAGGCGAACTGCCGAATCATCAGCTATTCAGTAAGGAATAGTATAGCACCACATGTGCGACTTAATAAGAAAATTAGGAATTATTGAAGCTTGCCGAGGTTAATAGATTGTCGCTCTTGGGAATTGGTAAATTTTCTTCCGACACATTTTCAGACCTAAGATCGCACTAGCATCGCATTACGTAACTGCGCGTTTTTCTACCTTTGCTGCACATAATATATAGCATAATAAGTATCACAATATACTCACTACTAGAATTGAACCATTTCCTCGTTGTTGCAGCAGGAATAAACCCATTGCAGAAGACGCTGGTATAGACCAGCCGCACGCTGGCCTTCATAACATGTTGACTGGATTGCCAGGAATGGAAAGTCCGAGCACGTCTAACTCACTTAGGAGATTTTATAAATCATCGAAGGATTTCGATTCGATTACTTCAACAATTTGCTATGATCGTTCCTTCTCGGCAGGCGATGCTGATAACAAGTTTTGTGTTCCCTGCTCTCATCTTTCTTACGCGCGAGACATGTTCCAAACAGCCGCCATTGTGCATACGGAAAGTGAGTAGAAGGAAGATTTTCTAAAACTGGCACGGTATATATCATTTTTGATTAATACCATAATGTAGATCTTCGAGATTAGTTTGCAGAAAATAATAAGTTCCGAAACGATAATCTCAGCAAAAGCACTTTCTTGTTTATCCTGCTGTTCTTTCCAAAAAGAATAAGTGAGATAAAAACATTGTTTGAAGAGGAAAAGGCTTAGAGAGATTGATGACAGTGACTGGATTACCATCGCATGCAAGAACCTGGCAAGGCCGCAGCCGCTTATATGGCCGTTTATGTACAAAGTAAAAATTCATAATCTACCCTACCAATAAAGGCGGTGATAACATGAATACGGGTGCAGTTTCCGCAGTGTCATGTGACGAAAGCGACAATAAAAAACATAAGCAAAACTGGTAGGCTACTCTGTATCCGCATGAAAGAACATTTAATCAGTTAAGAATAACATTCAAATTCGCATACAGCAAAATTTATCTTAACATTTCATACGGCACAATATGGTATGTACACTTACACACTTTATATGCGCATACATATGTATCTATACACTTATATATTCATGTAGTAATTTTTATAAACAGTTCAAGAGAAAAGTTCTGTCAAACCTGTATTTCGTTAATTTTAGCATTCATTTAATATTTCATTATTATTACTGATAATTTCGTTGAATTCATTATTCAATTTTGGTTTCAAATCGATTTACTTACTTACCTATTTTCAGATGTGCTCAAGTAATGGGGCCGTGAAAATGAACGTATCGCAATAATTAAGCTGCATAAGACAGAAATTAAAAACGGCCGTCCAACCACCTCGTTTTACTCCGGAAAACATTCAAAACATCCGCTGGCAAGTTCAACGATATTCGGAAGCGTTCCATGCACAAAAACGTCTCGGAAAGCTCGGGATTAGCGAGTGGAGCGCCCGAAATATTTCCAAAATAAGCTGAGACTGCGTAGCTACGAGATCGTCTGTGTTCACTATCTGGACGAAAAGGATGGACATGGACAAAAAATTTTCAAAGGCTCGCCGAATGATTCGTTTGACAACCGGCTCGTTTGTTAAAGGTCCTTCTCACAGACGAGAAAGAATTCACGCTGAACCACTAAACAATCTCTAGAATGATTGCCAACTTCTCAAGAAGGGTCAGCAGAAGTCCGCAGTAGCAAAAACTATGGGCCGCAGGCATTTTTCGGTCTCTGTCGTGGTCTAAGCCGGCACTTGCGCCACAGGAAAGATGCCGTTGGTCTTCATGAACAGAGATGACAAAATCAACGCTATCGACAGAAAGTTGTACCGGATGTAGTGGAGTCTTGGGCTACTTGAAACTTTGGCGCCGACGGATTTACGCTTTAGTAGAACTGCGCATTCGGCACACTCAACGATTGCCATTTGCAGGAGCTGTTTCCAGACATTTGCAGCAAAGATATTTGGCTGAACTCGCCGGATGTCAACTCAGTGAACTACTCCGTGTGGTCCATACTACGGGAAAAAAATGCCTAAGTGGTGCACTACTGTAGGAGCATTCAAAGCGGCCACTGCGAAAAGCAGTCATACAGAAATAATTTTAAATAAAGAAACTATCTCTGCTGAACAAAGACTTTGAATTGAAACTTTTAGTAATCATTTGAAAGCTTGAATCTTCAGCTATTGCGTTAATTGGCGGTTTTTTAGAAAGACTTCGCATAACGCTGTAGTAAAGAGAAAACATTTGTGCTTCCATACCCGCACATTCTCGCAGAACAGACTTCTTTCGTTAACCTATAAGTAAAAGCTAAACGGTATTTCACTTTTTAGTGCAAATTGAAATGGTAGAAAGTTTGGTGGCAAAAGTAATGACAGTTTGATCACAGTTAGGCGACGGCCATACGTGTCACAAAGAAAGCTTCAAAAGTTGAACTGAAGCTTTGTCTTATCGTTTATGTTCGCCGGGCCTCGCGCACAGTGACTACCACCTCTTTAAGCATCTCGACACTCTTTCACGAACAACGCTTCCATAATCACCAGAATGCAGAAAATGCTTTTCAAAAGTTCATCGAATCTCGAGACACTGATTTTTATGCTGCACAATAATCAAGCGTACTCCTCATTTGCAAAAATGTGTTGATTGCAATGACTTATAATATGATCAAAAAAACATGTTTTAACCGAGTTATAGTCGTTCAAAAATTTACGGTGTGTAAAAAACACTTCTACTTTTGTACAAAGAGGACAAAATGCAGCAGAAAAAGTATTACTGTGTTCACAGGAGCTGCACGATATCGTGCGTTATCACGCGTAAACTCCCGCGGGATAGAACTCTTCCCTTAGACTATCATTTATTGTTCGGAAGCGCAAATTTTGCAAAATTAATTTCAAAATGTGCTTTTAGGACGGCTGTCTTGTAGCGCTGCAGCAGGAAATATAAAGTTGCTCTGACATTCGTCGTGCGTTACCAAGAGGATTTTCGTTGCTTAGAGGATCGTTGGCCGCTTCGTGGAGAATTACAAGGTTTCCTGCACTTAGACTGTTAAGAAATTTGGTTTCTTTTGTTCTAGGCTTCAAGCTTTTCATTTTCGCTTCTGCCAGATAAACCCACTACTAAGCCTAGGCCTGGGCTGTTTAAGCACAAGCACAAAAAGCATCTGAACGTATAGAGGGAATCGTCGAGTATGACAGTCAAAAACTTCATGCAAATGTTTTGTCGAAGCAAATAACAATATACCTAAAAGAGTTTGGTGGTGAGCAAAAATACGACCTCAGACGGGAGTCGAACCCACGTTTCATTCATACCGGGGACGTGCTACCAATACACCACCGAGGTACATTCGCACGACACTCATTCTTCACTAGCTCTGTGACAGCTGCAAGCCACCAACTTTTAACAGGTTGTCGGGTATGCGATTTCGCTTTATAAACGTAATTCAGCTGGCAGCCATTGTGATAAATAATACTCGCGATTTCTAGTGTTTTACTGCATTTTTCGCAGTACTGTGATAATTCATATAAACCTAAGAAAGTTGAATGGTCCACAAAAATAAAAATACGACTTCTGACGGGAGTCGAGCCCGCGTTTCATCCGTAACGCGAACACTAGAAATCACAAGTATCACAAATAACAATTCTGAATTCAATAGTAAAATAGCATTCCACATCTCGTTTCCGCGGGCATCGATCGCGCTATCAATCCGCAACCACTTACACCTTAGCCGACAAGCTATGGCGTTGCGTATTTGAAGGTCAATCTCATTTTCACTGCTATAGTGCATTAGAAAGGTCTTTCCAGAAAATAATCATAGAGCATTGGAATTGTTGAAAATTACGCAAAAGAATCGGACAATGAGATGCGAAAAAATAAACATAAAATATTCGCCACATAAGGATGACACGGTGAGAAACACCGAACATCAGAAATGGTAGAACACTTACGAGTAGTATAAAGGCGAAATCACAGAGAATAGCTTAGACTTCCAATAGCCAGCGGCTTAGCACGGCCGCTTTGGTAGGAAGAGATTGCAGCAATGCCCCTAGAAATCGATGATGGTTGCGCGGCCAGAGACGCAGAAGCGTGCGGCGGGGATAGTGCCTATTAGGTCGGAATGGTTGAATCCGCCGCTTGATTTGAAATTTGACACGCCTCCAACAGCGATGTGAGACAAGGCTAAATTATTCAGTAGTGAGTAAACGATATTAGTACGATAAGCATTCACAGGGGGCGCTATAGCCGTGTGGTTGTGCTATTCGTCGCTGCGCGCGTGAAGCCGAGTTTTACCATCCAACTCTCTTCGATAGTCTACGATAACGCTCTGTGGAATGCTACAGCCGGGCTATCTTGGAGAGACCAAGGACACATGCTCGACCAGTATTCTGAGTTATTTAAGAAGAGGGCGAAAAAAGAATCGAATGCTAAAAGTACTGGGACCTGGACAACAAAAGGTATGATAACAGGTCATTTAACTAGATAAGTAATGATTAAACATCTACTGAAACGAACAGAAGTAAGAAATGAGGGAAACGGTCAGTGTAACTACTAGTTGAACAATAACACTACATGAAAAAATGATATAGATAGGGAATATCTCCCGTGGAACTGGCTGAGCCGTAGGGCACCGTGCAACTGACGAGTATGACAAGCCGAAACACGTGTCTTGCACAGTATGAGTGACCATGATAAAGCACATGCATGGCCCAGAAACGACCACCTAGTACCAATGGATACTTTTCTCTAAATCTCTAAATGATTTACGACGATAAATCTCATCAGTTCACGTGTGACGTGAAAAACATTGCGAGATGGCGATAACAAAAGGTTAAGGTAAAGGATCAGCAATTGAGGCCGAAGAAGCCGAGTTTGGAAGCGACATAAGCAAACCACAGCGAAATTTGCTAATTGAAAAATTAAGAAAATGCAATGAGATTTACCCGATCACTACTTTGCGATATTTGTGATGAGAGCGAAATCTCCAGACTCAGAGATTTACTCTCTACTGTTTGTATAGACCTCGCTCAAATCATGATGAGTGATTAGTATTCAGAATAGAAAGTCAGACTGTCATTGTTCTAGACGAGGCCTGTATGAACAGTCCGAAGTAGAAGTCTAATTATTTAGCCAGCCACAAATGCTCGACTGTACTGCAATTTCGAGAGATTTTGTTAGCTGATTTGCAGTGATTTGTTACTCGGCGTCGATTTCTCTATATACAGGGGTATGTTCCTAAGGGATTCGGCTGAACCGAAAGACACTGTGCCACTAATGAGCCTAGAAGGGCGAAAGAACAGCTGCCTAGTACTGTATAAGTACCGTATCAGACTTCGTGCAGAACATCAGTCGAAACGGCGTGCAAAATGCTTGAAATCGTTTGGGACAATGAATATAAGGTAAGAAATAGAATGCTAGAAGTACTAGGATCAGTGAAGTAAATGTAATAACGGGTTGTGTAACAAATACTAAGCATTATTTGGTCAAAAGACCCTAATAATACGTTGCACTTAAAAAGAGGATAACATTCGTAACAAATGTCATGCGCTCCACTTTCACTTTTTAGGAATTAAATCTTTAGTTAGAATTCAATTTACTCTGGATCAGGCATTATTTAAGAGACCTATGAAGTAGCGGTATAGGAAAAGATTCAAATCGTACAAATTACTATGCTTTAGGACTTATCCATTCAGCTTTCTATCGTGCTCCTCTTCAAATTATCATTTTGGAAGTTGTGAGGCACAGCGCATATCTGTAACCCGGTTTATAAGTAAGCGATCGAAGGATAAAGTATATTATCATTAATCCATGAAAAATGAACCGTAATTCGATCTTATCAGGCATCATTTTTGCAAGGAGTAAAATCGCTGCAAGACCCACCAGCAACTTCGCTATTGCAAAGAACCACTGACTGCGACGCTACGCTCATCCTGTTGAATAGATTTCGCGATGCTACCTCATTCCGTTGGATAAATTACATAGACACGATCTATGCTCCAAAGGGATGCGAGTTTCGATGAATAGATAGTACGTTTACTTAAAGCTTATCAGTCGTCGATAACACTGTGTAACTGGAGGAGGCACCATCAACCGTGCCTCACTGATGTTTACCAATAGGAAACCACACTTCTGGAAAGATCAGTGAGCGAAGGATTAAAAGCTTTTTTTGCGGGTGAAAGCTTTATGACAAAGTTTAATTCACTAGTAATACTGCTTTATTCTTAAGTAATGTCAATGCAGATAATACGAGTACAACATATGTATCACCCTATAACAAAGTGATAGTCCAATGTTTGATAGTATCGGTCGCTGAAAAAGGAAATATCAAAAATGTGATATTTATACAGCATGCAAAATTTAAAAATCCCAATTTGAGAAGAATGAAGTCTTTTATCAACATTTGGGACTTCAATGAAGACAATGGGCAACAGGTGACGATAGCCTTTTATGAGGTGACAATGAAATCACAAAGGAAAACCAGGCAAGAAGGAATGCTGCACAATTTAGTGTTTGACTAACTTCTTATCGGTAGGCTATGGTGTGATATAAAATCATAGGAATGCTGAGATACGAGCAAAACATTGAACTCGACATGTGTGAATGGGAAACTAACCACAGTTATCTTTTCCTAGTGATTGAATGAATCAAAGAACACTTGTGCCACTCAAAAGACAGCATGTAATATGTAAGCGCTAAGTAAAAAACACGCAGGAAGACCTTCAGGCTTCTGATGTCATTTAGCGTAGTGAAAGATATCTAGTGTAACATAAGGAGTATCAAATGTTCGGTAACAGATCACGGGCGTATTTCTTCTCTTGCCATGTCACTGTTAATGGTATTCTACTTTGCTAGGCGGTAGTCTACTTGGTAGTTATGGCTAGTGCGATCGCTGACGATAAAATGCTGAATAATGCTTTTTGCCGATCACTAATGAAATGAGATAAGAAATAAACAGAATTGCTTTTAGCTTTGATTGATCCTATTGGAATGATTTCTTGGCATAGGTCTATGCGACCCCACAAGTGTACAGTGTCTGCGAGACATCGCCGTGAACCCACAGGGCTGCTCGGCACTATTTTGTAAAGGAGGCGGTTTGAAGGCGGCCAACAGCTACGCCGTTGAGAATGCCGAACATTTTCGTGTACTCAAAATTTGCATCTGATCAACGTATCTCTTATGTTGGTCCGTTAGAACTGAGGCTAATCAGGGCACGGCGAAGTGATGTGGGTAAGTCATGTGTTCACGTATTTCGCCTATCAATGGCCAACGAAGTCCTACCGATTGATCAAGTTCAGTGCTTTATTATAGAAAACCAGTATTCTATCAAAATTCCAACCCCTGTTGGGATGAAGGGCGCGACTTGCTTGGGGCTCAAGCTGAGAACAATAGAAATCTCCGGTAAAAGTTGTAAATCAAGTTGAAACTTACCAAAAGCATAAGGAATTCAGGATGAACGACGATCCAGTCATCGTCGGTATGCTTAAAGTACGCGCACTCGTGAGGTGAGCGATTTCTCTTGCAGTTTCCTTTTCTGTAAGAACATTACAAAAAAAAGTACAACTTCAAGCTGATCGTTTCTCATGTTTGTACAAGAGTAAAAACAATAACGTTTTTGGTAGCATCGATCAATACTTCGTCATTTTCACTAGTCTCTAATTTCATTGCAGTTTATCCATAGCAATCAGTGCGATCTCTCACTTTTCACACACTTAAATGGAAATATTCACATATCACAAGATGCTGCTTCCTAAATATTACCATTGTGTGATTTTAAATGCGCTCCGAACTCGCGCGCAAAATTTGTCCTTAACTCATTCGTGGAGAATGTATTGGCCTTGTTGGCTAGATAATCCTAGATTAGCACGTTTTAAACATTACAGATCAGAACGAATAAACTTCAAATGGTTCAAAATGTAGACTGGCTGGAGTTTACATGGATATGGTAACTGAACACTCAGGTTCCTTGCTGATTTTCGCACCGGAAACACGAACTTGAAGGGTCACCTAAGCTCTGTAAGTCCACGTGAAGTTGATGAAGAGGCCGTCATGGAAGTAAGTGAAGAGGAACTGATCTCAGCTTTCGAGAAGTTGGCCTAGTGCTTTGACTATGATTATGCGAAATCAGCAGAATATTGAACGCAGCAGTCCAAAAAAAGAAGATGCTCCAATGGATTGAACACGATTTCACTCAAGCATAATTGCGCTAACACAAGACTGCATATTGCCAAATTGGCAAAGAGGAAGTTGACGGATTTCGGCTGGAAGTTGCAGGATCATCTGCCGGAGAGTCCTGGCTCGTCACATTCTGACTATCACGTCTTCCGGTAGCTGGAGCACTTCATGAGCAAGAAGGAGTTTCGAGACATCATCATATGCGTCGCGGACTAACAATTTTTATTGAATACAAGGATGACGAACTCTAGGAGTGCAGTACTAATTTGCTGCCCTGAAGACGGCAGAAATGTTCCAGACTGATGGCGCGTACTTAATAGTGCTGTTAAGCAATTTTATCACTTTTGGTACGTAAGTTTTATGTTTATTGCTCCAGTGCCCAGACCTATGAGAAGATCAATAAATAGTGAAAACAGCGCTCCGACTGCGCATCGCACTGCTTGCGGTGATTTCAACTGCGGTCTCGAAAGGGTTGATGTAAAACACGACTCTCTACATGATAATAGGTATTACAACAGATTATTCAGTAGCAATTAAACGAAGGGATCATAAATCTAAAAACTTATTAACCTGTTGAAGAGAAAATTCAATATTCAATAAATCACTTCTTCATTGATTTTTTTTTACTTCATTTTTCCATCGGCTAAGTACGATGTGACATATAAGAGCATCAATTTCAGAACGAGCAGAACTCAGGACCTGATGTGTGTGCAATAGGTATAAAACCACCATAACCCATTACAAGTGTGGGCGCCCACGCACTACACCATCCAAGCCCTCACTCCTTATTTCTCTTAATCGCATTTTAGCCCTACGCAATGACTGCCTTCGTTTGTAAAAAAAAACTTATGTCACTGAAAACACAACATGTCATCATCTGTATCAGCTTAACAGATAAACAAACAGCAAAAAAATCTCTAATACACTTCGCCTACATTTAAGGTTGCTGAGTGGCATCCAAATCTTTGGTTCTCAGGTGAGAGTCAAACTTGCTTCTCACTCATACAGAGGCCGCGTGTTACCTCACTACCACAGAAACTACCGCTGCGCTACTACTTTTTTCAAATAAAAAATATGCGTAAGATAAGACTTACGTTTCCAAATTTGGATTTGAAATTATTTCAAGCCCTTAATGGTAAGCAGTCAAAACTTCCGTTTCCTCTAAGAAGAAGAATACCGTTGTCGATCCGGGTAAGCCCTCCAACAGCCATGTATCTTTGTTGCTATCTACAGGAAATGTATCAGTCAGCACATCGTGTGATATCCTAAAGAATTTTGTTATAGTAATGAAGCAACGTTCCATGAAATGTCATCGAAATCGATTAAAAATTCATCAAGAAAACATTTGCAAATATAACCACATATTATTTGCGATTTCTTAACCAATGAAGAGGTTAAATTAGAAACAACAGCGACGATAAAGACTACTAAATATGTTAGCTTCTATCTTCATATTACGAATAAATCTACTATGGCCAGAAAGCTCTAAAAGGATATTGTTGACATTGGAATCACTTAGAAATCAAATTTTTTGACAGATGGCTGATTAAATTTACGAAATCTCACAAATAGAGCTGCGTATTTGCAACAAGCAATAGCCTACGAAGCCCTATCAATTGCTAAAATAAAATTGCTCTATCCTCCTTAGCCAATCTGCTATCCAAATCCCAATTGGATGGAAGGCGCAGCTAACTTGTAGCGTGAGGTGCAAGCCACGAACTTTGTCAAAAAGCGTAAAATAGAAGGGAGTCCGCTACGACATAGGTAATTTTGGAAGAACGATGTTCTTGTCATCGCCGGTATGCTCAACGTAAGCGTACTCATTGTGCGTGCAAACGAGTAAATTCTCTTTCAATCTCCTTTCCTATAAAAACAACACAAAACATAGCGCAACAATAGGAGACAGACAGCATCGCTTACTTTTTAAATAAGCAGCAAAAAGGAACCTTCTAGTGGCGATCCGGTTATTTTTGGTTGCTTCAAAAAAAGGTATTGAGACAGATACTAAGAAAAAGGCGCACGTATAAGTATAAAAATTATTTTACAGTAAAGAACGCACCGAATATACAAAACGTTTTTTTGGTAATAGTAAAGACAATTAACCTGTTGCTCATATTGGTCAATACGTTATCTTCCGCGACCAACTGGTTGGGACCGATATGCTCAATAGGTGATCGATTAATAATCCAGTATTATCCACTGAGCTCACTTATATTGGGCCGGCTTTTCAATCAATCACTAAATATTTTACAGTTTTGATTACGAATAAATGAAAATTTATTTGTCTGTTATAGGACACTCAAGCACTCACCGAATATCTCGTTAGAAGAGCATCAACATGTCATGGAGTTACAATCGATAATGAACCACACTCAGATTGCAACGAGTGTTTTAAGCGAGATAACATGCGAAATCAAGTGAGATAGTTACGTATTGATCGACGATATTCATTTTTTGGCTGTTAGGTTTTTAAGCGTAATTCTTCGTGCAGTCTGTTCTTTGGTATCACATGGAAAGGTTTCCTTCGAAATTTCATGTCTCCCTCAGATATCTTTTTTGATAAGGACACATTTGATCTGCCATTTTCGTCAATGCTTTCTTTAGGGGATTCCTTACAAGGGGCGAGTGTGACATAGTGGATAGAAGTGCTCTGTTACGCACGTAGTCATTGGAAAACTCGTTAACTAGGCTTGCTATGCTTTCCATGTCTCCAGGTAGGCATATCATTATCAGACATCTCTTAAAGTATAGCAGCAATGAAATATTATATCTCTTGTCACGGCGAGTCATTGTATAATACTGAATATGCATTCAGCCACTTGAAACGAAATTTGATGAAGTCGAGAGCATGATTCATCGCCTATGTATTGACAAACGCCGAGAGCTCTGTACCCTTCTCTAAATCGGTATTTTTCTGTTATCGTGCGGATACTATCGAACCAACCTCTTTTGTTGGGCATAGATTTTTTGTTAGGCTTTTAGAAATTATCCAAAAGGGTGAATCCAAAGACGTACTTGTTTTTAGAAGAGCTTCTTACAGCGCTGCAGCACTTGGATACTTGGATACTTGAACGGTCCGTCATCACGATCTGTGTGGACCCCAGCACATTTCGTCTGGTCTTCTCGCGTTCTCGTCCATGGCGGTAGTTTGATTCGAGCATAGCCACCGGCGCGAGCTTCATGACGTGATCTTCAGAATATCGGCAAGCACGAATTCAGCTGATACGAATACAGATATGAAAACAGCTGGTTAATTCTTCTAGTGAATACGTCCTCCCAACGTGTAGGTGGTCGTCGTCCTCGAGGACGAATGTATTCTCGTGACGTCCACTCCACAGTTCGTTTTGTCCATCTGTCGTCTGATCTTCTTACCATATGATCTATTGATGTGAACTCTTCTTGATCACGAAGATGAGATAAATTTCTGAGATCTGAGCTGCTCAAGCCGGACTACGTGTTGTGAGTGCCGATTTATTTTCAGAAGACATCGTTCAAGCGCCATGTGAGTCGTTCGCAGTAGCCTTGACGAGGCCGAGGTAACAGCCCACCTCTCTGCTCCATAACAGAGGTGCAGGGACTGTTAAATCGGCATGGTTAGCTCGTAATTTAGGGCCCACTGTTTGGTCGGTGGCTTCTCTCAGAGATCCGTATGCGGATCACGCTGTTTTCCTTGTTCTGTCAAGTTCTTCCTTCATATTGTCTTCATATTCAATGAACGACCAAAGTACACGTAAGAGGAGGTCTTCGTAATCAGAGATCCATCCAGTCTGATCTGTTCACCATTGGTTTTTTATAAACTGGGTCTTCATGTGATCAATACGTAGTCCAATCTCCTTCCCCGCTTCGTAATATTCCTTGAGCATCGTCTCTTGGTGCTTTTCGAGAATAAGACAATGTCATCCGCAAAACGAGGGTTTGGCACATTTTTCCATAGATGTGTGTGACCTTCTCGTCCCAATTAAGCGACTTCAGTATGCACTACAGTGTTGCGGTGTACAACTTTGGTAATATCGTATCGCCTTATCGAGCCTCTTTTCCTGTGGGTATGGTAAAAGGTTGATGGAAGAGCTCTATTTTTGTAGTACAGTTCCGATAAGAGTCGAATGAAACTCTTATGCAGGAAGGATCCACTCCTTGATCGACAACCGCTTTCAGCATTGCGCTTGCTTCGTTGCTATCAAATGCATTTTCATGGTCGATGAAAGTTAGGATTGAGGGCAGGTGGTATTTTCAGACATCTATGATCCTCGACACGGTTTGTATGTGGTCCACGCAGCAGAATCCCTGTCGAAATCCTGCTTCTCAACCGGTTTTCCTCGTCCAATGCTCTTTATATGCGCAGAAGGATTATCTTCTTGAAGAGCTCGGCAAGTATGCTTAACAAGCAGATTGGACAACAGTCGCACAGATTCCTCCAATTACCCTTTTCATAGATGACTACTGTGCGCAGCGTCCTCCACTGCAGTTGCAGCACTAACAATAAAATTATGCTCACGTGCGTTGCTCATTATCGCTTTCAAATTTTGCCGGACAAAACTCTTTCCTGGAACTATTGCTAACCAATAAATAGCGTAAATTTTACGAACATCAAAAGTGTTTACGTTCTTGAAATAAGCCTTCTGAGAGCGTAGTAGTAGGGAAAAGGAAAATGTGCCTTACACCCGTTGCGTGCTATCGCGCGATAACGCCCATTCCTAGCATTGCACAGCTCTTCCCATAGATTAGTATTCATCCAGAGACGAAAATCTCAGGGATTTCGGAATCATAGATGAATTCTGAGAAAGCCTTTTAACAATGCTGTAGTAGGAAACATAAGATTATATTCCACAAGCGTCGCGTGCTATCAAAAAGATTTTGGTAACTCATTTGATTATTTCCCTGTGCTTCGTCACAACTTTCGGGTTTCTGCGTTAGAAATGCAGAAGAAATTTGGCTTTATCGTTTTAGGACATGGGATTTTCTTTTAATTCTTTACAGCCATTGAACCCGCTAGTAATGGCAAGCGCGAGCCTCGTCCCAAACAGTCTAAGCTATGCACAAAGAGCACGTGCACGTGAGCAGGAAGCCTTGTAACGTCAGAGTTATATGTTTCATCTAAATTATTTTGAAGGGAGAAAAACCTCAAGTTTTATAGCAAAAGTCTGTTTATTTCGTTTAACGGATAGCAATTTTCAAAGGAATCTCATTTGATAGAGAAAGGCTCTAAATCAAACCATTAGTGATCAGCTTAAGCACAATTCTCAGAAAACTTAGAAAGGCACTTGCATTTTTAAAACCCCATCCTACAGTGCTCTGGTATAGGTTTTAAAATCATGTTTCACATGCTCTGTGCATTATCGCGTTTATATGTCGCGAGACAAAGCTCTCTCCTCAAACTTCGACTAACCATTAAATAGCCTAAATCATGATAATCTCAAAATTATTTTTGCTTTTCAAAACAACTTGATATAGAGTTGTAATAAATAAAATAGAATTGTGTTTCACACGCGCTGCGTGTTATCGCGCTTTGTCACGCATATTGTTTCCAATACAGAGCTTTTCCCTCGAATGTTAATCATCGATTCACAGCGTAGATCTAGAGGATTTAAAAAAATCACCCAATTATTGGAAAAGCCTCTCTACAGCGCCATGGGTTTCATTATTGATTTGTAATTTATTTCTTCGTTAAAGAAAGATTGTTGGGTTTTTTGTATCGAAACTATAGAAGAAGCTTCAGTTTGTCGCTTTCACACTTACGCTTCACATTTTCATATCATATTGAAGTAAATTCCCGTTACTTGAACATTTTTCCCTACGCGCCATTCGCGCATGAGTATTAGGTGAAAGTGATCCAAAGGTAGCTTCATCCTAGAGCAAATACAGGCAATTTGTATACCAAAATGTTGGCAAGAAAATGCACAAATCAGCGATAGCAAAGTCATCGTGTTTTAATTATTTCTTGTCAGTAAATTTCGTGTCTATATCTTTAGTGTCAAAGCTCATGGAACGACCTAATAATAAGCAATCGTTGGCCAAGATTACGTGTATTTAAAAACATAATTGTAATCAGAAAGATTCTTTAAGAGCGTTGTAGCAGGAAAATAGATTTATTTTATGTGTGCGTATTTCTGGCAGAACAGAGCTCCTTGCTCAGACTATTAATAGCCATTTCATAGCGTAAGTTCTGCAGCTTCAACACTACATTTATTTGAAAAAAACGCTGCTTTGACTGATGTGTGGCAAAAAAAAAGTGAGCAGCATATACAGCATGTAATTCTTGTCGCAAGAGTGTATGAGTGACTGCATAACGACAGGCGATCGATCGACTTTGCAGATGCAATCCGCGTATGAAGAACGATTTCTGAAATCTTGCTGTTATCGGACCAGCACATTTGAAGGATTACCCTGTGCTAAGCTATGGCTCAACAAAAAACTATCTTTAATCATTTAAAAGCAAGCTCAAGTCTAGGAGAATTTGAAAGAGTTTTTGTTTCTTAGAAAGACATTCACAACGCTGAGGCAACTCGAAGTAAAAATATGTTTTTGACGAAAGCATATGAACATGTAGGAATATGCGCCACATGCGTCACGCATTATCGCGTTTGTACTTCATAAAATGAAGCTTTTTGTCTAGACTATCAGTACCCAATCGATAGCGTGGATCTCGCAGATTACAGAACTGTATTTTTTTCATAGATTCTTTCAAGAGCTGTATCAAAGAAAGTGAATTTGTGCTTTATATACGCGTATTTTTTGCAACACACAGCTTTCTCTCGATACTCTTAGTTACCACTCTATAGCATGAGATTTAGCGATTACGAATCTATGCTTCGTTTCGGGAAAGACCATTGCTCTGCCCTGTAGCAGAGAAAATAAGATTGAAATAGATCCACTAAGCACAGCAATTGATCTAACGCCCAACGCCATTGATCTGCCTTGTGGCCATCCACTGATTCACAAGTGGCGTGCGATTCTTGTTACTGATTTCAGGGTTTTTTTCGCTTTGGTGAAAAGTCTCCTCAATACATATAACTCTGACACCAAAAGATTTCCTATACATATTCATATTCTTTTCGTACTAAGTCTTACGCTGCTTAGGGTCAAGTTCAGGCTTGGGCTTAACAACGGGTTCATTTGGCAATATAAAAAGAAACAAGAAAAATAAGTCTTTGATCATACTCCTCATACATTTTGCCTGCTTCCCGAAGCTTGATCAGTTTGGGTACTATTATTTATAGCTTGCTCAAGCGAAAAGGCAAACAGGCATTGCAGAAATGCAAACGATCATTTCTTCATAATATTGGAAGACAGAAAAACTTAAAAGGAAAGTAGTTCGATGATGTGGAGTCCCAATATAGCTAAATGTTTTCTCTTCAGACAACGAATAGATGATTTTACTTGAAATCGCTGCAATAATAAGGAGAAAATGACCTATCACATATATAATCTGATGATATTTTTTCTAGTAACATGAATCGTTATGGGAATGATGGGTTTAGCATTTACGAGACAAACAGAAAAAAAATACTGATTAACGTCACTGACTGGCAATGCGGAGGTTGAAGGGAAGTCGGTTTGAGAACTGTCACGATTGCAGTTGAAGTTGTTTCAAAGGCTAGTGTATCAGATTCTCTAATATGCCAACGCAATCTTGGTTTTTTACGAGGTCTATAAGGATGTCAAAAGATTTTAATGATTATCGTGGTCAAATTCAGCAGAATTTGCGGCTATGCCTGTCTTTTATGAGAGAAAAAACTTTCGCCAAAGGTGTTGATTGTGGGAATGTATGCAAAACTACAACACCGGTCTCGTTAGGCCAAATTTGTTGCTTCGCAGTGTAGTAGATTTTATATGATGCTTCATACCGTGAGCCTTCCTGAGCAGAAATAGCTTTTCACAATTTTCTCTTCACTGCAATTTTTGCCTATCACCGTGACATTATTCGGAGCTCAGTTTTAGCGTCAAAATCTCAAATGGTTACCTCAAAAAATGTGTGGTTTTCTATGCAGTGCTTCCAATAGTCCACATAGAACGCGTCGACTTTGTCATCACACGGCTTAATGTTTTTTTTTTTTTGCGTAAACGTCGAAGACGACCGAGACTGGTACCATTCCATTTCTCTTCAGCAACAAGTGACTGATCGGGTTATTGAGTGTTAATGAGTCTATGCCTATGATCAGACCTGCGTCGACGAGGGTGCTGATGCCGTCGAATATTCTACAGTCTCATCATCCAACAGTCCATCTCTGATATCCATTTATCGCTGTTTCCAGTTTACTCAGAGGTCATCGGCATTGTTCAGTCGTCTTAGTACTCTATGTCATTGCTCAATTTACTTCATTCAACTTCTTTCTGAAGTATACTGTTTGATAGGTGTTCTGCATTATTCTCAGAAGTTTAGCCATTCAAGGTTGATGCACACTGATTTCAAACAGTTTTTTGTTCATTTGCCTTTATGTAGATGTTAAAATCATTACAGATTACTTTAGGACAGCAAAGAGATAACGTTGGATCATTCATGTGGTCGCTCGATTCAGAACTACTACCGCATCGATTTCGAGTACAAATTATTGATTGGTTACCTGAGGATGAAATATCTATCTGTACCGCTGTATCATAAATATATCATTGTTAATATATAATACTGTTTCGAAATTTCCTGTGGAAGCTGAGTCATATTCAGAAATTTATATAAAGTTTTTCCCATTATAACTTTCCGATTGCAATAAATAATAGACAATTGAAGTGGTCAACACAAATTGAGCTTAGGAAAGTGGCAAAAAAAATGAACAGCAATTAGGCGGCAATCTTATAGAAATGGATAGTCAGTAAACTTTGAGCTAGTATTCCTATTCAGATATCTGCGAAGGGTCAAGGGTGATGTTATTCAAGTCAGCTAGATCACGTATTGCTCTAACTAGCTTTCCTGCACCTGGAGAGTCGCTCCGACTTTCACACGCTATCTGTTATGAGTTTTGATAAAGTAACATTCGACAAGGCTGCCGACAGCTCCTGCGATCTTTCATTTGGAAAACTACGTCAGATCTCATTTATCATCAAAATAAAATTGAAGTAAGAAAATAGTTGCTTGCATTTCAACAGCTCTAACAGTGTCAGTGCCTTTGATAGGAATGTGTGCACAATCGTGAAGTTATTGAGAATATTTCGTTCTGGAACCCTAATAGATTAATAGATACGCGGTGATGGCCATTCCTCGAAAGCAAGCGATAAGTTTTCGATTATCAGAGTACTAGTGAAGTACGGCACATCACACTTTTTTGGGGAAAAATTCGCTCAGTAAAATTATTAAGATATATAATTATACACATTTTATGTGTTCTCTTTCTGAATCGAAAGATATACAAAATTGCGATCTCCGGAAAAATGATATCGAACTCCAAGTTTTCTGAATTCTTATTAAACAGAATATTTGTTAGCGGAATAATAAATTTGCGAGGTAGTTCTCGGCTTCGTTTTCTCATTAGCTTAAGGTAACATTCTTTAGAGATTAAACATTTGGTATAATATCCAACTTAACCCTTATAGACAATATTGAGAGGGAGCTATGACATCAGACCATGCCAAGTGTTATTAGCCGTAGATTCTGCTTACATTGGTCTTATTCTTCTAATTTTTTCATCGGATTCCTCCTCTCATAATCACATTTCATACTGTCTTGTACAGCGTAATTAAATATACCCGTATACGAACACGCGAATAAAGGATAAAGATTTGACTTCGGTCAATTCTTGCGCGGTACGCTCGGTATGATTAAGCACCACTCTCGGAGGTAAGATCTGTCGAAAAGCAAACGACATCTTCCGACGATCGCACCCCAAGCTACTGAGAGACAGCCACCTTGTCCTATATGTATCACGCTTTACAGATCCATTCCCTAAGGCACACTGAATTCTGTGAACCGTGTCTCACCTTTTTTTCAGAACTCATCAACACGCTGTTACACTTGAAAGCTGCAGAACACGCCCTTAATCATAGCTCACCAATGCTTAATTACAGCACACTAGCCGGCCAAAATAACATAAAGGAAGAAAATTCAGAAGCATTTTTGAGGTAGAAAACCTCATGCTGTTGTTTCATTTATTGGCAGTATTGGTGTACACGTCGAAAACAACTTTGACAAATCTATGCTTGGAATATATATATATATATATATATATATATATATATATATATATATAACATAGTAGAGTTATGCACAATGTCTGATCGGATTAATCGTTAAAGAAGTAACATACAAAAGACCAAATCTGAGTGACATGTAGCTTTAAGCTTGATTTGAACAGAGGAGATTTTGAAACTACTTATCGAACTTCAGTGAAGGCAGCAGATGACATGTAGTATTTTTAATTGAAGGCAGGGGTTATACTGTAAAAAGAATGTATTTTTGGCACTTATATATTAGGCGGCGTCAAGATTTTAAGCCGATCTCATTTACTGAACAGAAACTCTGGCTACAACATTACGGCGCTCCTTTTTTTTCTCGAAATACCCTTTTATGTCACTGTAGCACCCTGTATATGATTTTGGTTTCCACTCACCTTTGGCCTTCGTTTTTCACTAAGCCTATTAAACCGTTGGAAGCACGAAAAGCATACCGATTTACAGAGAACTTTTCGTACAGTCAAAATCTGCGTTTCTATCTGAACTTTCTACTAATGTGGTAAAAAAAGCCTCAGTCGAATAATAATATTTCAAAAGCGATCGGTCGCCCTGTCCTGCCCCGCTTCGCAAGTTGGCCGGTAAAGAAAGTCGCCGGAAAGGTACACAGCTGAGTAAAATGTGAAGGGGAGCCACAGTGACGACTTGTTATTAAGGTAATTCGATGAGTATGATAAAGGGAAGTTACAGCGACGACTGTTAGCGACCGAGTAGTAAGGTAGTCGCCTGATCTACCACACTATGCGTTAAAGTGACGGCAACTATTATTATTTATCTGGAAAATTTATCACCGCATATAGAAACTATAAATAGAAACGCATAATTCTGATGTTATGGAAAATTCTCTACACGGTGATATGCTTTTCGCGCTTCCAGCGATTTATACTCGTGGTGAAAATGAAGGCCAAATGCTAGTGAGAAAGAAAATTTTGTTGTGGATGCCATAGCGTTATAAAATGATGTTTCGAATTACCGGCAACGTAGACCAATACATATGCTTTCTAATGATTACTAACACTCGTATGAAAAGTTTATGCCTAGCGATTGACCGCACAATCGGCAATGAACCATACTCGGGATGAGTGCTTCAACCTAAGATAACACGCGAAACGATGTTCGACAGCAACGGTAGTCTTCCGATTTTATGCTTTTTATCCAATTTTTTGATGTGGTACATTTGCTCCACCTCCTTCGTCAGTGGATTTATTGCTGCATGTCTTTCACGGAGTGCGCGTAGCGTCGTGATTAGAGGTGCTCTATGGTACGAATATTGAGGTTTGTTCGAACTCCGTCCCAGATTCACTAAGCCTGCCATCTCTCTAAGGTCGGCAAGTTAGTAATGGAGGTGTCTGAGATGATAGCAGCACCGATACATGGTAGGCCAGCGTGAATCATTCTATCTGCTAGATGTCTCCTCAATGTTGGGAAATGCCAAGAGTAATGAAAAATTGATCTCTTGTATCACTACGAGAACATTGAACATAGTCTCTAATAAGCAAGAGAAGCTAACATACTCACGATCACTCCAGAGGTAAAAGCAAAAAAAAAACTAAGAAGCACTATACACCTACTTTGGTCGTATCTCAGCGATCTTGCGATTGTACTTCACACCGTATCCGCCGACGAGAATAAGACTAAGCGTAAATAGCGATTGGAATATTATACTTCATTTTATGCAATCACATGACTCTAAGAATATTCTGATACAAATTTACCTACAACAATTTATTCCTATAACTTATAGTTTGACTCCCTTTACCCATTTCTATCAAATAATAATCGTTCTCAAGCAGTGCTGTCGTATTGGGATTCGGAAATTATATCCTTTCTATTTTTCTTTCTGTCCAGGTATTCAAACTCACCCATCTATCATTTTTGATTTTTTTTTCCGTTGTATTCCACTCGCTTTGGGAATGATTACTCTAAGTGGTCAATATCAAGTGATCTTATGAAAACTGACTTTCTACCACTATGAGTCATCTTTAGGAATAGCTGATTACTCGGAGAAGCGTGAAAAGGCTGCTCATTGAAGTTCAACTTAACTGATAAGAAATAAAGAATTAACGATATTTGCTTTCCGAGAGTGACTGAGTGAGTGAGTGAGAGATTGTGAGAGACAGTCTACGTGTGTGTGTGTGTGTGTGTGTGTGTGTGTGTGTGTGTGTGTGTGTGTGTGTGTGTGTGTGTGTATGTGTGTGTGTGTGTGTGTGTGTGTGTGTGTGTGTGTGTGGGTGTGTGTGTGTATGTGTGTGTGTGTGTGTGTGTGTGTGTGTGTGTGTGTGTGTGTGTGTGTGTGTGTGTGTGTGTGTGTGTGTGTGTGTGTGTGTGTGTGTGTGTATCACAGGCAGAATAGTTCGAAAAGTAGGTAAGATTCTTTGTAAGCAGTATTATAAATATATTTGCCTTAGTTCTATGCGCATTTTGGTCATCTTGTTATAAAATAAATTTTGATATTGAGTCATCTTCCGACTGACACCCGGAGAAAAATAGAGTTGGCGCGTTTCTGATAATGAATGATGATCGCTGCATTTTATGTGCGAGTGTCGAACTAATGGTTGCACTTATGAATTTTATCTGTTGGTATTCGAACTTTTGAATTTTCTTTACAATGTGCTAGAGAAACTCGGCGTTTTTCTGTTGCCCGGCACGGATTTGTGTCGAGACCTCTCTTTCATTCGAAAGCTTAAATCTCGGTGAACTGCTACGTGCACTTCTATTGAAGAGGTCCTTTTCAGGACGTTGCAGCACAAAAATTAAGATTGTGCTTCGCAAGCTTTGCACGCAGAGTAAACCTCTTTCCTTAGAGTCCTACTAATCTTCGATAACTTGATTCTTAATTCCAAAACATGTCTGTTGGCCAGAGCCTCAAAAATTGCTTCTGCTTCCAGAAGATCATAGATTTCCTTCAAATCAATGAAAGTGAGACAGAGCGCTCCCTTGTTCTCTTGTAGAACCTCAGTAGGTCCAGTGATCGTGTGGATGTAATCTTTGATACTAATCTTTTCGAGACATTGCTCAAGATTCAAGAACACAGCAATGTCGGTTAGGCAGAACCGTCAATTGACTAGGATGTCGTATTTGCAATGTTGTACTTTATTACGAGACTCCCACGTGCACCAGTGAGAGTGAGGCTTCTGGAACTGTATATTAGCATCAACGGCTATGGTCACCATGATGAATTGGTATGTCTTCTTACTCTGCTCGTTTCAGTTCTTAAGTGAATCCCATGTGGCGATTTTCGAGAGTTCGTTTAGGTCATAATTTCTTCTCAAAATCCGGGTGAGAAAAAAAGTCTAATAATCTTTCCAATGGTAAAAAATGCTACATGAACTGATTAATTGTTTCAGTCAAAAGAATAATTACGTCTTATATATCAGTAACTACAACAACAAACAAAAACTTTGGAGCAGTTTCTTAAAACTGACTCCTTTGATTTCGATAAAATGATAAAAGCTAGCTCTCGGCGTTGATCAATCAGTGAGGGATTCGCCATGCATTCGTCTCCAGTTTTCAACTTCGCCTGAGGTGATCGAACGCATATCTGGTCTTACAATGACTCGCAGTGGCCTCCTGCTAAATCGAGTCAGTGCTACTTATCCTCCCCAGACAAGTCTGCGACTGTCCGGTACCAATTTACCGAAACCGCAGAGATGGATGGCTTGGGAGCCATGAGGGTGAGATTGAACCATCGCCTTGTGTAGCAGCGAAGAGCACCTCTACCCACTGCACTACATGCGCTTTTTGACTTCTATCCTTTTGCGTAATCGCTCGCAAGAATTTCCAATGACGCTAGCACACGTTTCCGCCTTAATTTGGTTCCGAGCTGCCAAATATGCTCGCTCTAAAAGCCTGAAAACAGTCCTTCACAGATGGTGATCGTTTACCGGGCCAAATGTGCAGGAGTCGACTCCGTCTCATGCGCAAGTCGTCGACGTCTAAGTGCTGAGTAGTTCAAAGCTTCAGCGAGTCTCGTAAAAATTGCTGCTGATAGCTGACAGTCTTGTTCTTGATGATTCTGTTGAGAAGACCATCGGCACCTTTTTCGTGGCACAAAGGTCTGTCCAGACCACGCACAGAAGCCAAGAAAATGAATAAGGCCTATAGTTTTTGCTGCTGCACACTTCTGCTGACCCTTCTTGAAAAGCTAGCGTCGATTCTGGCGATCATGGAGTGGTCTGACGGTAAATGTCCTCTTATCCGTAAGAAGCGCCTTCGACAAACGAGCACCAGCTGTCAAACAGTTTATTGGGCGATCGCATAAAGACTTTTTTCTTTCATCTTTTCAAATAGAAGATGAACACGAGCAATCTTGAAGTTGCGCAGCTTCAACATATTTTTCGCAATATTACTGACGGTGCACTCGCACTACTGAGCTTCTTTGCCATTTTGTACACCGAACTCTCCGGATTCCGTAGAATTTAGTAGGAACTCTGAATGCTTCCGGAGTGGACGAGATGGTTGAGCGACCTTTTGGCTTTTGGAAAATGACCCTCAATACTTCGAGTTTCTTTAGAACGTTTTACGACTCAGTAGAACGTTCTGGTATAAAATCAGTTTATTTTGTCAATATCGACTGTTTTCATTCACGTCTTATGCAAATCAACAACTGCTGCACGTTCATTTTCGCGATCCACTGCTTAAGCACATTGAAAATAAACAAATAAGTAAAACATATCCGGACGAAATTGGACAAAGAGTCCAATAAAATTATCAAAAGAAATAAATACATCATATCAGTGTTGAAATCAACACGATACAAAAATATTGAAGCTTTTCCCGCACCTTACATATACGTCGTTTTATAGTTTAAATCAGAAGGAAAGTTTCGCCCTTCTTTCTGCTTGACCATCAGTGGGAAGTGTCCACCTGCAAGTCAACAATGAAGATCACTTATTCAAGTTCCAAAGACGCTGAGTAATTTTAAAACTGTCCGATCGGACGTGTTCAATAGCGAGCAAAATAAAACAGGAACGAATGAAAATGACTGACACACCATTAGCCTGACAATAGTAACAGATTCCAATGACTGTTCGCATCAGGATCAACTCCAATTATTCAACCTGATCCAAAAATCAAAAAATTCAGTGAGGTAGATACAATGATTTTGTCGTACATCTGACTGAACTTAGACATGATCAACAGTGAGGCTTATGCTCTCTCAGCATAGGTACCGCTCACTAGTCGCTTTTTGCTTTAACGAGATACTGTCACTAAAGGTTCGACTTCAGACGGGGTACCGCCAGCGACAATCAATCTACTCATGCCAAAAAGAATTTAATTGTTTGTATCATCTCGAATGAACACAGATCAGCCGAAGATATTCTACCACATTTGACGTTATCCTCGTTTCTTGCAAGTCACTGTAGCATTAGATTAATAGAAGTAATCGGTTTTCTTCAATATGCCATTGTAAAGAAGACGAGCAATAGAACTCATAATAAATATAAGCTTTCAGAGCTGGGAGGTAAAATAGTTTGGTAATATCAACGTCAAAACAAACAACTCTTTCAACAACTTGAACATACATCTCTAGACGAAAACATTGAACAAGGTTTGAAGGACTATAAAGGTGATTTTAAAAGAGTCATCACAGCTAAATGGAATGACAGCCTATTGACGAAGAAAGGCTGAAAAACGATGGAAGACGAGGTAGCTGAGAAAAGAGCAAATCAGCAAACATTTCAGATAATCGGTCCTAATCACAACCTAAAAATGAGATTAATTCAACAAGTGATCAAACTCAAATAATTTTTTAACCTAGTGTTTCCACTATTAGGAATATAGGAGTATCGCGACTTTATAGTCAAAACGGTGTAACAACTTTTCGTTTCGAAAGTTTTCTTATGACCAGGTTTAAATTTCAATATGCCAAATAATCATTTTTTGAGCCACGCATGTGATCTGATATATAGGGCTGACTTATAGTGCCCAATACACGTGTTTCAACTTGACGATCTCATCAGTTGGGCATGTCCCTTTCGTCTTTAGCCAATCCGCTCGGGTCGCTCAGTCCCCTATATTGAGAGTAGGCGACGACGAATATTTTACACTGTTCAGGAGGTACGATTCATTATAACAGAAGCATGATTATGAGAGGTATGATTCATTATAACAGCTACGTGCTCGACTGCCGGTTACCGCAATGTTAGGTAACTCCACCATCTGACTTGGGGGATTCATTACTCGACGTCGATTCCTTTGTAGAGGGTCATTTGACCTCAGCAGATCTGATCCGAGGGAGCGTGGTACTGCTTAGTCCCAATAGGACGAAACAGGCGCCTGTATAGCACTAGACCTAACAGCTCAAAACATGCTATAATCTTACCAGATTTCACACTGGAAGTCAAGTGAAATTGTCAGTGAACAGGCACTGTTGTACACTTGATTGTTCTTGGCTGGTATCGTTGATATATCATACTCTCGTTCCAAGCATTTTCCAAAGACTATGCTCAAATTTCAATATGCCAGATAATTATTTACCGCCCTACTGATGAGACCGTCAATGTTGAAACACGTGTATCGGGCTCTATAAGCCAGCCCTATATAACACACCACATGTGTGGCTCAAAAAATGTTTACCTGTATAACAATGCCTGCGAGGAAAGAGCCATGTTTTTTTGCTGTTGGTTTGATGGCAGTCTGCTCATTTTCGTACATAGGATAGGTCTACACCTTGATCGACGAAGACTGATAGGATTGCATTGGTTTCGACAATGTCAAACGCTTTCTCATAATCGATGAAATTTGAAGCATGAGGTACGCTGTAGCTCCGACAGACTTCAATGAGCTGTTACACGATTCGGATGTAATCCATGTAACAGAATCCCATACGAGAATTCTGATTGTTCAGCTGGCCTTGGCTCACCTAAGATCTTCGACATGAGCAAAAGAACAAAAAGGCGATTTTTTTGAAGACTTCACTCAACAAGGACGTCAGACGGTAATTATGAAGACTCTCACTGTCACTCTATATGTACTATATCTGCGCGCAGTGTCCTCCACCTGCTTAGGTCGTCTTCCTTTCGGAATTATGATGTCTATTTTCATGCGAAAAATTTATACAGATTGTGGATCATTGGCTCTAAGGAAATCAGCTGTGCTACTGTTAAGGTCTAAAACTGTGCCGCTCTTCTCTTTCGATCGCAGCTCAAATTTCAGAGGTTAGAATCTCGGATGCTTCCTCACAGTTAGGATTTCGAGGTTACAGACAGGAGCAGTGGTTCAAATGAATGGTATAGAACTTTTTTCGTTATACCACTTACCATTGCGCGATGCAGTAACGATTCTCTCTTCATTCATTGAGGCGGACAGTGAAGCATAATTGTTGCAAAGATACCAACGCCATTTCCTCAAACTTGATAGTTTTTGTGCTGGCTTCTAAAAACTTTTTCTGTTTGCACCGAAATACATCTTTCGGTACTTATGTGCCAGACAGCAACTAATAAAGAACCGATCTCATTCGCTGGAGTGGAACATTCATGAGAGCCTTAGTGATCATAAGAAAGCCTAAATCTCTGGTTAGCGCGATGCGTAATCGATTTTTGAAAGAAGTTTTTTTTAACGCTCTCAAAGAAAAGAAAGCACTTGCTTTACACTTGCGTTTTTCTCTCCAAAACGTTCTTGTAAAGACTTCATTTTAGTATGAAGAGCGCCTGCAGAGTATAAAATAAAAGTTGGACCAGTGCAAGAACCTTCATAGTGTGTTTTATTAACGGAAAACGACATCGTTTTTGTGTTGCGACTGATCAACTTCATAGCGGAATTTGCGGCATTTTCAATCTGAATATCATCGAGGCAATAGTGAAAATATGGAAAGCAATTTGGTAAGGTCAGATTTCAAGGTAACGTTGTCAGCACTAAATATTGGAATTTACAAGAAAAGGCTCCTATAAGGGAATCTTTCAGTACAAAGGGCCCCCAAAGAGCTTAGAATAGGAGGATTTTTGTATGAAACTGCTTCTACACTGCGCTTCACTAACGCGGAGACGACAAAGTTTTCGGAGTGCTTTTCTTGAACTTTTCAGCGAATTTTTCTGTATCACTTGGCGATTTGACTATGAAGAAATAAATTGCTATAATCAAAAGAGACCTTGGTTTCTTGGAAATGTTTCTTTTCTACGAAGTACGTGGAATGCATTCGCACTGTGACGAATCAATTCGCATTGCTTTGCCAATTTTAACTATAAACAGTTGATTTACTAGAGTAGTAGTAATCATTCAACAGCTGGAAAAATGAAAATTTTAGGGTTGAACCTGATTTGTGATGTGACATCCATGGTTTATTTCTGAAACGAAAAAGATCTCCAAAAATTTCTTGACGAGTAGAGATAATAAATGTGCAAACGGAATGTAAATGTCATTGATGTTGAAAATCTTTACTCGGAATGTTTACACTGTTTGTCGTAGCACTGTTCAATAGTCCTTCTCAACCCAACTCTCTCCCGATATTCATAGATATTTGCCTGCCTTACAATCAACTCCCAATGACCGGTGGACGGTCAAGAACGGTTTACAGAAGATGATAGGCTGCTTGCGTGAAAGCATTACGTTGCTTCAAAAGCCTGCGATTCGTCAATTGGGAGCAATGTTTCCGGTAGTACAACCCAGCATCTGTGACGGATGTATTACCTTCCATGCAATAGTCGGTGTCATAGTCCCGTATCAGCAGCAATGATGACTTTGGTTAAATGGATGCAGGAAGATTACATCAAAACTGAAAGATTTTTGCAGTACCAAGTAAATAAGAATTGAAAATGGAATGATAAAATTTGGGTAATTGACGAAGTTATATTGATTATTGATCATGAAAGTGATTTGAATTAATAAAGGTGAACTGCTTTTGACATAGATAATAAATGATAGATGTGAGTAAGATATTTATAAATACAAATAAGAGAACATTATAACTGTTCAATAACAGTTCGAGATATTTCCTTTTGACAAGCATATGGTTCATGCTTTATGGCGGCGTTTTCAAAAAAAGGCATTGGCATTACTTCCACATGGCAGCGATGAGATGATATTAATGCTGAGCATAAGTGAACATGTGATAAGTTATCATCTACAAGACAATATAATCAATTTCCTTCTGCAACCATGTAAAAGTCACAGTTCTTTGAGTTTATTAGAATTTCATTATGCGAAGCATGATTTTTATGGAACAATTCTTTGTTTCACGATTGTTTTGGCATGCTTCGAACCAAAAATGCCTTGTCAAAAACTCTTCGAATGTCGTTTTTCTATTTTTGGCGATCGAACTTCTTCCAGTAAATATAAAAACCCAGTTTTATCGTAAAGTTACCACACAGTCACTGTAAAGCCTGAGCTCGCAGTGCGGTCTCCCCACTTGTTGTCGCAGAAAATGATCGCGGTTAAATAGAAGGGACAGAGAGGAAGATTATGCTGGATAGTAGCTCGGTGGAAACGTTGATGGAAGTACGCTCGTGATAACTGATAACACTTCTTCAATAGCTTTACTTGAAAGCAACGTCGTGTTCAGTTTTCGTGCGGTTGATGCAATCAACTTGTATATGGAGCTCGTAATCTTCATAGTGCTGCATATTTGCAATAAGCTCTGAGTTTTATCACCATTGAGAGTATTCTTGTCAGCAAATGATAGAAGATGATAGAAGAGACTCATATGAGGCTATACTTAGCTGTAATGTGCCAACACAATTATAATACATTGAGTTCTACTGTCAAATATGATTTCACACCCTCCATCGAGGCCGCTTCGCCAATAGCTCTTACCGATTATTTAATAGTAGTGTACTTCAGGAGTTGAGACCACTACAATACTGCATTGAACACATTGATTTTTTTTTCATGAGCAATATAATAGAACTAGAAGGAAAAATATGGTGAAAGAGACTTCATTATTAGGTTCCAATAGTAGAAGCAACGTCTAGTTTTCTTTGAAGCCCTTTACTTAAGCACTTTTAAATCGTGTTTATCTTAATTTGTATGTAGTACAGGAATTTTTCATATATTACCTTAAATGATTACCGTAAGAAATGTTTTCACAAAACAAAGCAACTGCTATCATTTCCATTTCTGAAAAGTAGAATGAATGGTTCAGTGAAAAAGTGTGTTGAGTGCACAAGAAGGACAAGAAAATATGAGTGTACTGCACAGAATGTGGTTGCATTCCACACATCCCGTAATGAATAATGGATTCTTCAAAACAACTGAGCGTCCTCTTTCTAAAACACATTGAAGAAAGTCTATTCAGTAGTACTTAACTTTTTATAACGATAGCGTTTGCTTATAACAAAAATTTTACTGCATAATACCAGAAAATCCGCTAAGAGAAGTTATGAAATAGATTCGAACACAGAACATGACATTTTTTCTGTCTATAGCACGCACTCTGGAAGTCTTTCTAAAAATTTAATTAGTAGTTGAAATGTGCATTTCTTGAGCTCTCGAATGGCTACATACACATAGATTTAATAGAAACAAATGTTGTACACCAACTAGAAATATGTTTCCTTTCGCACCGATTTTCTTGCTGAAATACAAGGCAATTTTCGGCTAGGTCAAGGTTTTGTCACTCTATCTTGCCACCACCGTTTCAGACATAGGAGCTCTTAAGCAGAGTTCAAGATTCATGGTAAACAGAATTTACAAACCACATTATTAATAAGAATGAGGAGAATATCAAATCACTATCAGTCGGTGCATATCAATATATGATAATCACCTGTATAGCCAACGTTGTCCGTATAATTCTTGGTTTTCTGTTTTGAACCAAACACGAGGTGTTATATTATTATTTATCTAACAGCTGACGCTTCGCCAGCTTGCCTGCCTCAGAGCTTAGAAAGGTCGCTGACTGATTGGATTGTAGACAACTTGACCTTTCCAAGCTCTCGAGATTGAGATTTGCCGAGACGTCAGCTGAATAAATAAATAATGCAACACCTCGTGTTTGGATTAAAGAAGAATCTGATAATGATATAACATGTTTTGAGCCGGTAGGTCTAGTGGTACCAGGCACCCGTTTCGTCCTATTGATACTCATCAGTACCACCTCCCCTTGGTTCGTCCGATCCCCTGAGGTTGAATAATCCTCTATAAGGGGATCGACGCCGTTATATTCTTATCAGCTCATATCATTTAGAGCGGGTCTATAAAAAAGGGTTCGATAGAAGAGAATTGAAAATGTTCTTACAAGTATGATGTGCCCTTTCACAGCAATGTGGTTTTGTAGTTGGGAGATGAGAATAATCTAGCAAATTGACGCTGTTTCATGAATGGCATTTTACAAAAGTTGTTGTATAACTTAATCATATAATGAAGCAATATCTTCGAGAAATCTTTATTTATTTTTATTTATTTAACAACCGCCCTTATTTTATTGCAATGCGCACCGTTACAAATGACGAGGAAACGCGACAACCCCTCGGCATGTGGCAGATTGTCACTTTTCGTCCTCGGAGGATCAGAGACTAAACTATTAAAGACAGACATCTGTCATAGACAAAGACAATGCCCACGACATGTTTGGTGAGTAGAGAAGAAAATTCGTATAGGCATTGTCATGCATGTCTGCAAGTGCCAGTACCTAAGAAGTTTAATCAGCGGGAAGGCGCCATCGGTATGAAAAAAAAGTTTCTATTTAGACCATAGAAAGAGATCGAATTCTCTCCGACGTTAAATTGCTGTTGTGAAGCTACAGGATTTCTCTAAACCACTTACACCTTTTGATGATATTGAACAGGCCTTTATCAAATCAGATAATCGCGGGAGTTCAGTTCTTGTCACAATGCACACCAATGATGTCAGATCAAAGATGTAAAATAATTTTTCAAATTAATTTTGGATGTGCTAGTTTCACAGTTTCTGCCCGATAAATTGACTCGATTCACCCAACGAGCACACTGACAAAAGCAAAGATGGAAGCTGTTCTGTGTAGAAGAAGATTCTTACGTACACTTGACCGTATATTTGACAAATGCAATAATGGTTTCGAAGATTTCGCAGTGTAGATTCAGCTCAAAATCTTCGTAGCAACTCTGAAGCTAACAAACCGCTAGTAATCTATCCCTTAAAACGCTTGTTCTCCAAAGTGGCGATACCAGTCTCAAACTTCGCCTTTTCGAAATTTTAAAAGTATCCTGAGTGAGTCATTTGTCCTTGAGTTTACACCAAATCGATGGACTAACTAGACAGCTTTAATTTCCAAAAAATTACAATCAGTTCATCTCTGTTGTAATCACTCATATTCTCTATAAAGTCTTGCCTATTATAAAATTAACACCGCTTTTGTAATGTGTAATTTGAATCTTATCTTTTTCGGAACATGAAGTGTTAACAAACATATCTCCTGTCGCGTCATGATCACGAAATATGTCCGTCCATTCAGTACACCACAGCAATCAAAAGTGCTGAAAATTAATGCGTACTTCTGCCATGATCACGCGACTGACATCGGTGCTGTACTGTGGTTCTATGGTCCATCGTCTATAATGTTATACATTGCTTCACTTTAAAATCCTTTTATAGAAAGTAATTCCAACAGGGTCAGCTCCGCCCACTTTCAGCGGTATAAGGGCATCGCCGTTTGCTAAGATAGCAGTTCATCGCGCTTCGCCTGACCTTGTGATCATGACGCTTTGTGGAAACGTTGCTCTGCTTTATCACTTTGCTCGTGAAATCACACAATTATCTTGTATATCAGCTCTCAATTTGCACACTTCTTGCAAAATGCCCACAGTTTAGTAGCCCCTTTATGCCTCTAGCCTTTATAGGTTTGAACCTTCTTAGGACGCGTAAGTTGTTCTCTATGCAAATTCATTGTGCATAAAATCCACTTTTAAATTCACTATACAATCAAATATCACCACCTGTAGAAATTTGCTGACGCCAAACTGTTTGATACTTTAGATGGCTGTCTAGTGAGTCTCAAATGTGTCGTTCCATTGGTGACGATATCTCCAGCTCTTATCAGTTTCTTCATATAAAACGCCGAGGAGTAGAAAGCGGTTGTGCTTAATAGAAACGATTTCTCAGAGAAATCCTAAGCTGCAACCTCCGAGAAAACTGAATAAATGACGGATTTCAAAGGAGGATTATTTCCGTAAACAGGCAGGAATTTTTCAAAGAACCTCTTTCACTAGATAAGTAAGAAAAATGAGAAAGTCTCGGTCTTAATGAATTCGATCGTGCATTCATTTTTCTAGAAGGGTCTTTTTATAGTGCTGTCGCATTTGAAATAAAATTGTGTTCACACTTGTTGCGCGTTGTCGCGAAGATTTGCGTTATTCATCTGGAAGTTTACCACCTTTTCTCGGAGACTTTCAAGTTTTTTATATTAAAATTGTGAAAGCAAGTTTCCTCTATCGTTGAAATGCTTGAAGTTTCAAATTCCACCATATATCGCGAAATAAATCCGCTGCTAAGCTTGAGCCTAAGCCTAGATAGCCTGAGCATAAGCACGGAAAATATAAAAGCAAGTAGAAGAAGTCTCTAAGCATCGGAGTCATGTGTTTCACCCAATTTTTTTGTAAAAGTGGAAATAAATCTTGAATTAAAAAACAAAAATAGTGCTCCATGAGTGCATCGCGCATGCGCGGCCTAACAAACAAAGCTATAGTTCTTTAGCCACCGCATAAATTAGCCCAGTCATTTTTTCTGCTACAGTGCAATAAATCGACCTTTCCAAAAGCAAGTAAAGTCTTGGAATGATCGAAACTTACACTATTGAGTGGTTACTTGCAATCTGTGGAGAGAGCTCAGTTGGTGCGATTCAAAAGCGATATAGAGAGAAGCGTGCGATTCATGTGAACATGATTTTATTTCAAGATCTACAGAGCCGTAAAAGGACCTTTTTGTTAAGTATTAAACTTGACAAAAATTTTATGAGTGCAAGCTTACGAATCATTACTAACAGTCCAGTGGAAAAACTTTGTGTAGCGGAAAATTCTCCCTTAAGGAATCCCTGCGCAGTAACAGAAATACTTCCGATGGTCCTGATGAAGCTTCCATCTACAAAAGCACTCCAAAGTTACTGTTACTGTTCCAATCATTGACTGACTAAGGTCATATAATATTGAGCAATTTGATAAAACGAAAGCATTTTTTATGGCTTTGAAGTGTAAGTTGAGCTACAGACTTCATAAAGCATTATCTGTGACTCGTAAGCACGTTGTGAAGTACATTCCCTATGGCACACATCATTGTGCTATGTTTGAACGCAGTTAAACTTTTCCCTAATTCATTTCACGAGCGTGATTTTAACTCAGAAAATGCAGTCTGGAATAGTTTTGAATGCGCCCTTAGTCTAAAATTCACCTTTTAAAGTTTCAACGATTTGACTTTCTATCAAACGCTCACTTGATGACGTTCCTGTGTCTTAAACTTACGCCATCATGTTTCTCAATGTTCCTATGACTGCTTATGAATCAGACTCGCATTAATGAATCAACGCTGCACCAGAGAACATACTTAATTTTTGATCTGCACATTGATGGAGACCAATTCTACTTAAGCTTCGAAAATTCTTAGCCACGCTACACAGTGGTCACCCTTCGCCCTCATTTTTGCCTCCGCTTCAGCCATCACGTGTGTTTTTGATCTTTAATACCTCGGACGCAATTCACAGCAAAACACAGGAAACTCAAAATCAAACACACACAAATCGTCCAAATTTCGCTCCAAACACGTCCTTCATGCTTCTCATCATTTTTACAAATTTTTCTAACGAGTGATCTGTTTCATCATTATTATTTTGATTTCCACAATAAGTGCATAAATTTTAACTATACCTCGTCTTCTATCTGCTATGTTTGCCAACACAATCCAGTCAGCCTTAATAGAAAGATTGCAAATCTATGAGGACATAGAATTTGAGCCCACGAAAAATTTGAGTGATCGAAACTGTAGTGAAGTCATTGATGCTACTCTGCCTAGGAGCTGTTGAGGAATATTGTTTCCTTTCAAAAACAGGCGTTCAGGAAATATGAAAATCATAGTCCTCTTCCCAAAGGGGATGTATGTGATGGAGAAAGCAATCAAGTTATCCATCATGGGACTGCCATATAAATCGATACGCACTCAGCCAATTGCGCGATTTTTACAGGTTGATTAAGGGTTTATACTGGGCTTATAAAGCGAAACCGCATACCCGATCAAACCTGTTGAAAGGTTGCCAGCTGATAGCTAACACAGAGATGCTGAAGAATGAGTGGTGGTGCAAACGTGCCTCGGTGGTGTAGTGGTAGTAAAACTCGTCCCCGTATGGATGAAACGCGGATTCGATTTCTGACAGAGGCAGTGTTTTTTCTCATCACTCAGTTCTCTTAGATTGATTCAACTTTTTTTTGCCCATTTCGCAAAAATTTCTGGAATTTATGTATTACTTCGATAGAATTATACGTTTTAGTTCAGATACATACATATATATTTGTATATATATATAAGTCGTATTTATTTATTTATTTACTTGCACGACCTGTCATCACACTTTTTCTTTTGCGGATCCCAGTACTTTTAGCAATCGATTCGTTGTTCGCCTTCTTTTTGAACGACGTATTTTTACTGGTCGAGCATATGTCCTTGTAAACTCGAAGATAGCCTGGGTGGCGTTCGTTAGGGAGTCCTTGTTGACTGCAGGAGAATGCTGATGTGTGAAGCCCACCTCGACGCGAGCCGTGGCCAACATCACAACCACTCGGCTACGGCGCCCAAATATGTCTTATATAGAGAAAAACACTGGTTTACTATGCAATCATGGTGAATTTTGCAATCATTTAACTTCACTGAGTTGTACAAAGGATATCGAAATCAAAATCTATAGCCTTTATCTTCCCTAATTTTATACACGACTCAAGAATCGTCATAGCAAGCAGAAATTAGGAGATAATGAGCAATTTAAAAATGTTGACGCATGCTGCATGCCATACCAGTTCATCGATAACTTTCACTGTGGCTATGTTTATATCAATCATACGTCCACTTTCGATTACTTGGAGTTAAAGTGTTTGAAAAAAATCGAGAACTTAAGCAAAGTGGAGGATTTTGGAGTGTCATGGAACATTCGTGTTTAAGTAAAAAGCTTGGAACTTTGGCATTATACAAACTATTGGTCAGAAATAGTGCCTTCAATGAAGCATTCTCCATACCATATCCCCATCGCATCGTGTTCTAAAAAAACGCATTATGTGTTCCTCTTCGAAGCCTTGATAATTATTCGACAGCCTGAGTTTTGAGAATTTGAAGGGTGTACTTTGTTTTTCAAATGGTTTTTATATAATATTGTACAAGCAAGAATGAAATTTTTCACACACTCAAGCATCTTTCGCTGAACACGCTTTTCACTTAAACTTCCAGTAGTCACTCTAAGGCACAAATTTCAGCTTTGTCGATGATAAAGCTAAAAACGGAAAAAGCTCTCAGCCTTTATCAACCCCTGAGCGATGCGCCATGCATTCGTCTCAAATTCCAACTTCGTTTGAGGGGGCTAAATGCATATCTGACCCTTACAATAATTCGCGATGGCCTCGCGCTATACCGAGTCAGTACTGCTTCTCCTCGCAGACAAGTCTGCAATTTACAAACCCCGAAGGGATGAATTGCTTGGTGAGCCACGAGAGCGAGATCAAACCATCGACCTCGTGTGTGACGCAGAGCGCCTCTAGCTGCTGCGCCTCAAGTGCACTAACTATAGTGATATGCTTGATTTTTAGAAAGAAGGACGTTTCTGTACCCTTTCAAAACTGTAAGAATATTAATTTTTACACTCAACGTCGTGTGGAACGCGCGGCGCAATTTGCACGTGGCGTGCAATGCGAACTGAGTGCAAAACGTAATATTCTCTTAGCTGTAACAACACGCTAAGAAGTCTTTTCCAAAACTAAGCATGTTGTTGAAATTGCTAAGATCTGTGTTATAGAATGCACGTGAAAGAATAAGAGAAATCCCGTGTTCAATGAAAGTACTCAAATGCTCAAAAAATTTTGTTCCTGTTGTTTCACTTCGCTAAGAGCCTTTCTTTTCTAAAGACAAGCCTATTTGAATTTTCTAGTTCACAGCTAACGACTGGTTATTGAAAAACAATGGCCTGATGCCAATGTGGCGAAATCCATTCAGATACCCGTGCATCATATGAGCACCGCATGTGGGATGAGATTTTAATTTCAGCGTTACAGCGCAATAAAAAGTTTTTTTTAGAAAACTAGAAATTATTAGATTTCTCGAAATTTGTGTTGTCGAACAATTGCTAAGCATTATGACGAAAAGTTTTAATCATCGAAAAATGTTTAAATGTGGAATAAAAAATTTTTTTTTTACTTGTACAGTGTGATACATAGGCTTTCCAAAGAGCAGGATCACCTTTCGAATTCTCCAAATTTAAGCAGTTGAATGATTACTAAAATGTCAAAAGAATTGAAAGTTCGTCTTCTTGATTATGAGTGTTTATAGGAGAGCCACCGTATTTTCCACAAGGAAAACGCGCGCAGTTCCTACACTTACTTTAACTGCGGACTACAACTACCTTCTCAAATACTTCTATTAGAGATGTTTAGTTGAAGAAGATGTACTCTCAAGCTCACGTTTTCAAAGGACAGTCGATGCGAATGTACAATAGGGGTTGGAACTTTGTTTACATCTTTTCAAAGATGTGACATTACCGCTGAAAAATGAAAGGTTTCTTGCAATATATCCACTAGAGTGGAGTGCTATTCAGAAACGTTTGCGTCAGCCGGAATTCGAACCCAGATCTCACTCTTTCCGGGAGCGTAAGCTAACCGTTGCACCACCGACGTGCAGGGCGAGGGTCGGTGATGCAACGGCTTAGCACACGCTACCGGAAAGAGTGATCTGAGTCCGAATTCCGGCTGACGCAAATATAGCACTCTTCACTTTTGGGTATATTGTAAAAATTGTAAATATTTTTTCGATCGAGTGTTTCCAATCTTGAAAAAAATGGACGTATTTCGACTCCAGAGTCAAAACTGTAAAACATTCCTTTGAAGGAATTAGCAATGTTTGTGTTGCAATTTCGATAGTATTATGCTGATTTTCATATCTAGGACGGATATACACCTTGGTTTACGAAAACTGACAGGACTGCATTCGTTTCGAAGCTGTCAAACGCTTTCATATGGTCGATAAATGCAAAAATAGGAGCAAACGGTAGGGCTGACAGATTTTAATGAGCCGTGACGCGATTTGCATATAATCCATGCAGCAAAATCCCATATGAAAATCCTGCTCGTTAAGCTGGCTGTGTCTCACCCAAAATCTTCAATGTGACCAAGTGGACGGTCTTCGTCAAAAAACTAGTAGAGTACAATCAACAAGCATATTGGGCCGTAATTACGAAGATCCTCACTGCCACGACTCTTAAGTACTATAGCTGTGCGCACTGTCCTCCACCGGTCTGGGTTGTTTTTCTTCTGAAGTTATGATGTCTCTTCTCTTGCGAAAAGTACATGTAGATTGTGGATCAACAGCTCTAAGTAAATCAGCGGGGTATCGTTAAGTAATTAAATTGTGCCACTCTTCATGCTTTCAATCGCAACTCGAAATTCAAAGGCTAGAATCTCTGGTGCTTTCTCACTAGTTAGGATTTCAAGATTTGAGAGAGGAGTTGTAATGTGAAAGAGTGGTATAGAACATTTTCGTTGCCAATCACTTATCACGGCGCGGTGTATTAGTGATCCCCTCTTCATTCATCAAAGCGGATAATGTGGCATAATTGTTGTAAAAATTCCATTGGCATTTCCTCAGGCTTGATCTCTTTGTGTTGCGTCCAACAGCTTTTTTTTCTCGCAGCAAGATAAATCTTTTGTTATTTATATGTTAGACGGCCACAAAAGAAAAACCGATCTTATTTGCTCGACAGGAACTTTTCATATGAGTCTCAGTAATCGTACGAAAGCTTAAATCTCCGGCCAGAACCGTACATGGACGGTTTTTCAAAACACCCTTTTAACGCGCTATAAAATTTCAATCAAAGTTATGTCTCACACAGACGGCCGTTTTCTTATCTCGCTGATATTTTGCTAGACACAATTGGTTTCTCAGAGTGCTAGCATTCTTTCGGAACCACAAGTCTCCAAAAAACATAAAAATGTGCTTGCCTTCTGGAAGGCTCTATTGATAGCGCAATGGGAGAAAGCAAACAGTCTACCCTACAGAGCTCTTTCTTTATACTATTAGTAGTCATTCTAAAGCGTAAGTTTTTATGATTCCAGTACTGCGTTTGTTTTCTGAAAATACCGTTTAGCGTGATAAATAACTGCGACTTTTACATTTTCAGCGGCTTTGCTTACTGGCGAACTCACGGAACGGAGAGGTAGGGGCGCGACGAGGAAGGGCAATCGATCGCGCTTGATATGTTGTTATTCAACTGGGAATTTTTTCTCCGCTTTGCGTGAAATTAGGGATAAAGATATTGACTCATTTACTGCGAAAGCTCCTCTGCACGCTAATATTCTTTTCGTCCCTCTGGCCGATTATACGCATTGATAAAAATAAAGGCGATGGGCAGATGTGAAACATACTTTATTCTGGATTTTAGAGCGTTGTGAGAGGTTTCTCCAAAACCGCTCACGTGGGACAGTAGCCGAAAACCTAAGCTCGAATGATAAATCACTCCTGTTCAGAGAATGAGAATTATCTAATTACCCACTTTCCTGCAAAAATCTTCTCCAGGTCACAATGATTTTGGTGTAATGTGAATATTGAATGTCACCGCAGTGCACAGTAGAGATTTGCGATTACGTCATTTTCAATGGGTTGCTGCAGTGTTATATTGATATGGGTAGCACTGCTTTGAGAAGTATGCAAATTGTTGGCTAGTGACGGCAGAGTATTCACAAGCATAGTCTTATGAGATTGAGATCAGAAAGAAAGATTCCACAAACATTCATGCAAACTGGTTACAAACAGTGCTGGTAAGAGGATGAATAAGCTCAGTTGGAGTGTCATTATGACTATGAGAAATTTCACCTTATATATATTAGACTTCGTGAGTGAACAGAAAGCTTATTTGAAAGAAAAGCACCAAGAAATAGTTTTTGCGAATAAGTTTCTCTTGCTGCATGAGCAAGTTGACGTATTGAAGAAAGCATTTTATTGTAGAGCACTGGTCATGGGCTTCCTTAACAATCCCACCGGGAAGTCGGCCAGGTTTTGTGCAATTTATATGTTATATGGATACTTGGTCATCGTCCAGGATTGAGATTATTCCAAAAATTAAGGAAATGTTACGACGACAATATAGACAGCACCTCGTAGCATGAAACTGATATCTGGCACTGCTGTCGACCACTCTTCTACAGACACGCTCAACAGGAAATAATCTGATTAGGATATGACTTGCCTTAACCGATAGGTCTAGCGCTATAGGAGCCTTTTTTGTCCTATTGGGACTTATCATTAGCGCTCTCCTTCGGTTCCGTCGATCCCCTGAGGCTAAATAATCTTTTAAAGGAAAAAAGGTATGTTTCATTATAAAAGCCGCAAGCTCGACTGCAGGTCACCACAACGTCAGGTAATACCATCATCCGACTTGGCGATTATTTTCCAATATGACAAGAATCATTTTGAGCCACGCATGTTATGTGGTCTGTTAAAGATGGGCTGACTTATAGAGCCCGATTCTCGTCTTTTGCTAATCTCTGCGGGGTGCCCCTTCCCCACACTAAGAGTTAGCGGCGGCAAACTTTTACACTCTATGTACAGTGAAATTATCCCCAAACACAGAGTGTTGTACGCTCGACTGCTTCTGACTAGTATATTTAATATATCATAAGCTAACCAACGAGAATGCAACGTCGAAACACGTGTATCGGGCTCTATAAGTCAGCCCAACTAAAAGACCACATGACATGCGTAACTCAGAAATGGCTCTTTGGTATATTGAAATTGGAGCTGTGGTCTTAAGCATTCGAAACGAAAGACATGATATATTAAATATACTAGCCAAGAGCAACCGAGCGTACAACACTCTGTGTTCGGTGATAATTTCACTGGACATAGAGTGTAAAACGTTCGCCGTCGTTAACTCTTAGTGTGGCGAAGGGGCACTCACGGAAATCAGCAAACAGCCCAACTTTAACAGACCACATGACATGCGTGGCTCAAAAATGATTCTTTGGTATATTGAAATTGGAGCTATGGTCTTAAGAAAACACTCGAAATGACTGATTATTTTTTACTCGGTGTCGATTACTTGAGAGGATTATTTAGCCTCAGGGGATCGACAGAACCGAGGGAGGGTGCTACTGAAAAGTCTCAATAGAACAAAAAAGGCGCCTATATAGCACTAGACCTGTTGGCTCAAACCAAGTCATATCCTTATCAGACTAATGTCTAGGATAATACCCCGACAGAAGAAACATTAGCTATTTGGCACATAATGATTGTGTGAGAACCTCAAAAATTCATATATTATTGCCTTGAAGCCTCGTTACTTTACAGCGACTTCTCTGCAGCCTTGGAGAACACCCCGAATACATTGTTGCATAAATGCAGCCTTTAATAATAGAATGCTCTTCACAGTGTTCTCTCACACATCAGACACAGCCTAACACTAATAAATAGAGATGCAATAATTCTTATTTTACTGCCTGTTGCGGTGATATGATATAATATACCCAACAATGTGAGTAGTACGCAAAAACGTTTGCGTCAGGTGGGATTCGAACTCACATTATACACTATGTGGGGGGGGCGTGCTGAACCGTTGCGCTACCAATGCACGTTTTGACACTACTCATTTTACGCTACAACGCGTTAGTCGTCAACAGCCAGCCGTCTATGGTGTGGCGTGGGTTGCAACAGTTAAGCACGCGCCTCCGGAGAGGGTGAGATGTGGGTTCGAATCCCACCTGGCGCAAATGATTTTACACACCACTCTACCTTATTGGGGTGTTATCGCATCGTACGGCCACAACAGGCTGCCAAATAAAAATGAACTTTGGCTGATCATCAAAACCCACTATCTGTGGACAAAAGTAGGTTAAAAATCATTAAATGGTCTGACAAAAGATCACATCAATAAGTGCGCGGTTTTTGATGAATCCGTCTCATTGAGGCACAGCAGCGATGAGCGACATGACATCTCGCAATGAGTAGCGGAGATTTCTAGGAAAACTGGGTGTTCTAATTGTGAAGGTCCATTCAAACAAGGTATTTAGTAGTACTCAACTTTTCATAACGACACGGTTTGCTTGGAGCCAAATTTTCCTTTATAATGTCAGAAAATCTGCTGTGAAAGTTGTGGGAAAAGCTTTAAACTCAAAACAATACCTTCCTTCCGTTAATGGAACGTGCTTTGAAGGTCTCACCAAAAACTGACTCAGCATTGAAATCTACATTTCTCAAGCTGTCGAATACTGCAGAAGCATGAAAAGAACCAATCGCTATACATCAGCTGGAATTAAGTGCCCTTTCACATCAACTTCTCGTGGATATACCACAAAGTTCTCGACATCATGGTGTCCTTTTACTGAATAAGCCCTCCTCAGACAACTTTTTTGCAATATTCTCTCATTTAGTAATGACATATTCCTTCGATACCTAAATTTACTTATTCTTTTCAGATATTTTCATTGCGGCTCGCGTGAATTTAGATTTGCGAGAACGTGACGAGTCGGCAATCTACGTTTCTGAGCCGTCGCTCCTGGAGGCCGAAACATCTTTGCGGGACATAGGTTCAGATTAATCTTATTACTTTGCCACAGCTGTTTGAAATATCGGTGATTGCAAGCGACATTCAAGATCCATAGAGAACAGAATATAAGTGCCATAATAATTACAGGAAAGAGCAGAATATCAAAACAACTCAGACGCGTGCATATGAATGCTTGTCGGCGGCATTGCCAACGTTGTCCACATAGTCAGTGAAATCTATAACATTGTCAAAGAAAATGTGAAAAGGTAATTCGAAAATACGAACTCATCCCAATGATATGGCTTTCCTACTGGCAATAAGAAAGCTTAAGATATGTGCTTCTCGGTGATGAGAAGATCCCTATAAAAGTTTCTCCAACAAAAAGCCAGTTTATGCAGCGGTGATGTTTTCTTGAAATCAAATTTCCTATGAGATTCAAATTCATGATCAAGTTGGAGCAATGCACGACGAAAGGAATCGTAATCGTCTTTTCGACGCCAGAACAAAGTATAAAAACCTTTTTGATGTCTTCCTTGAAAAGGACAAAAAGTGTTCTACTAGCTTCTACGATTAAACTTTCCACCTTTTCTCTGTCAAGGAATTCCACGTTATCAGGCTCGTCTATGTCAGTTGAAAAGCAGCATATTTAGAAGTCATGTCTTTTTATAGAGTGCACAAAAGAACCACGTCATCAAACAACATCTTCTGTCTCTACAGTACCACCCTCCATCGTTTTCTCTACTGTTTCTCCTTGTTTTTCTCTTCCCAGAGCCTTTGCTCTTTCTGCTCATCTTACTCGACTCGACCATGAGACACCGATAGACTACGCGAACTACTTGAAGGCACTTTCAAAGTGTGATTAGAAGAAGATAATAAAATCTACATACAAAGGCACTTCAGACTGGTCAAATCCTAAAATTCGAAGGAAAAGGCATCGAAGATGGAACGACCTATTCGTACTTCGAAATCGTGGGCCAAACGCATGGTAGGCTTTAGACCCTTTGAAGCCATAGAGGTCAAGTTAAGGAAAAGGCGAAAGCGTTCCACACTTATGAACCACAGATCACATAGATATCAACTTAATTTCCGTCCAAAGAATGCAGAATGGGACGCAGAAATTCGGCCTCAGATGGAAGTTGAACCTGCTTTGCCCGTACCGGAGGGGCGTGTCATCCCTACACCACAAAAGGTATCTCTTTGCTGCAACTCATTGATATATCTGTCAGCAATCAGCCTTTGACGGGTGTGATTCAGTAGCCACATATTGGCATAAACTCCAAGTGGGATGAAAACTGTTTTAAATTGAATCAACATACTGAATTCCAATTCTTACTGTTTCTACTGCTTTGGGTTTGGAGAGAGTGCAATCTTAGCGATGGCCACGTTGGTGGAGTGATACCCACGAGTCCCTGCGATGGGTGAGACGTAGGCTCAACTCTCGTCTAAAGTCGAAATTTTGCGCAAATTTTATGCATTTGGATGATCTTTATAACAATATATTACTGTCCTGAAAAAGATTCAAGTTCACTTTACGTTGTTGATATAGAAAACACCACGAATCAAACCTCTTCTTAGCGAAATCACACTCCATAGAGTAGCAAAGCCCAGTAAGCTGTGCTCCAGATATGGCAGCATCCGTGAGTTCAGTCGAAACTGCCAATTATCACATTCGGTTTCAAACATCGCCAAATTATGGAGGACTGATCTCCACATTTTCTTTCTAGGCTGTCCTTTTTGCATGATTTCTTCTGCAGAATTAAATGAAATTACACAAAATGTCGGATAATAAACGACATCTAAGACGAAATGTCACACTGTCGTCACTGCATAATGGAGTGAAGAAAGCAGAAATGTATTCGAAATCTATGCAGATTGGGTCAGTACCTAGCAAAAAGTAAATAAATAAAAACAAATACATGCATACGTTGGCAAATTTTGACCTACATATATTACAGGCTATATATATGGATGTCATCAGCGAAATAACCATCTAAAAGGTCATGACATCCACAGATGTCATGTAGGCCAGTGTGCACAATTTAAAAAAGTCTATAGAAATCACGTTTTTGCAAAAGCGTTGATGATTTCCTTCAGTTCGTTCTCATTAGAACAACAAGCAAACTTTTCAGAGACCTGTGAGACTACTAAATCGATCATAACAATGAACAAAATGACGATGTGTCGACTCAACTCAATTAGACCAACTTTGAAAGTTATGCAAATTATAATGTGTGACAAGAGATTGCTGATAGAATCATTTGTATAAAAGCTAGCCTTAACACCATGATTTCATTTCATTTACTAACATGCAGCAGAACGTGGCTGATCGTCAAAAGCAAGAAGGATTACGTACCGTGTGCCCGTGTAGAAGTCAAGGTATAGGTCAGCCTTCGCTCCGTGGACCATCAATATCGATGGAGAGAAGGACACAAGAGTCGACAAGATGCAGACGATTGGTCACGTGTAAGCAATGGGTTTTTTTTTCACGATTCATGGTTAGCAGGTCATTAATACCTCTAATGAATGTCATTTCTAGTCGCTGATGAAAAGGGAAGCCTCTTGCCATTGACGTGGAAACAGGATCTAACGTGCGCCCATCGCAAACGTGAGGAATGATTGAGCTATACTGCTTTGCGAAGGCGATATTAAGAGTCAAAAATAAGTAGAAAACTAGTCATACATAGTCGAAAGAGCAAAACATTCATTTTTGCTGGATCAGCAGCTGCACCTTAGTCAGGACTCTATAGCTCTTGACATCGCCATCTTGTACAAGATCATCCACCGCACTTGCGAATGTTACACCAAAATGGATCATGTTTAAATCATCAAAAGCTGCATTCAATTTTATGGTCATCATGCAAATGGTGGTTGAAGGAATCCAACCGACGTATGGTTGAACATTTCAGATCTCTAAATAGAACTACAGTATACTTGATTTAAAACACAGGTCGAAGTGGCAGAGAAGGAGGCCACCAAGTCCAGCCCCAAGGCCACCAGAGCGTCGAAGAATAGCATCTAAGAGAAAGTGGAAACAGCGTTCTGATGTGCGCGGTCGCCAACACACAAAGGCGTACGTTATTCATCGTCATAATTTATTGTTCCAAAACTTGCTGTATTCTTTATAAGAAACCATTTATCAATTGTCGATTATTATCACCTATTTCTTGAAGAAAATGCATAAGCTTTCCAAAATTACACCATGATTTGCGATGTGCTTGATACGCTGTGGTGCAAACGGAAGGGCAGCGAGACGGGAAACGAACAGAATCAAATTCTGTTTTGTCTTTGGAAGAAAAACTGGTTGGAAAACTAATAACTCTAGAAATTGTTAGCCAACTGAGAGGAAACTGATTTACGAGATTTCGTTCTTGGCAGATAGACAGATGGCAACTTCATTGGCAACTTGTTATCCTTATGCCATTTAGATATAAGTTAGATAACTGAATTGCTTTTCAGTGGACTGTTGAGAGGCGGCAACTGACGACTTTGAGATAAAAACGAACGATTACCAGTTCACGCTACGACAAAAAATTACTTCTATTATTCAAGAAAAAAAGAAAAAATGAAATCTTGGATCAAGCCCTACCACAATGTATAGCAACATACTGGTCAATAAATTTATTGTGGCTCTGTTCTGTAATGTTACTACGAATTTGTTAGAATACCAAAGAGTAGACTGCTCTCTACGAATTCGACACTTCGATTTCACAACTCGGCATTCAACAAAATGCATTGGTGAAGTGATCCGTACGCGCTTTTCACACTACCAATACTTCCACTACTTGTTGATTTATACAAACCTTTTACCTTCAACTTTACGTAGACTTTCCGCCTAAGTGCTCTTTTATGAGGATATCAAATCGTCTGCTTGTTTCGCCCATGTATTCTTCACCACATGCATTGTAAGAGGTAAGGTATATTGTACTTATGCTCATACAGTAGCCGTCTCTACCTTTGGGACATATCACGCAATCCTTTATAATACATAGACGGTCATACAAGCGGTTCCAAACTAATTGATGACGGAACCTCCTAGGAGGAGTTCTACAACTCCTACAGACTTGCCCAGGCCACTGCTTTCAAGGCATTTTCCAATAGCGACGCTTATTCGTATGTTATGAAAGGTGTTGTAAAAAGATGCTCCATTTTAATATTACATTATTGTTTTTATTGCAAGGTTTCTCCCTTCTTTTCTATCAAACGTTAGCGGTTTTTTCGTACTCATTAGAATTGGCAATATTTTGCTCTCAGCTTAGGATTTCCTTTTTATGATCTCCCGTGCAAACACTAGTATCTGTTCAGTACATATTTTAGACAATCGATTTTCTAGTATGTGAGGGATGAGAGGAAAGATAATGCGCTAAGATATTTTCACTGCTTGAATTTCCATACCATATCGTAATGTAATTACTTTTATTAAGACGAATTAGAACGTTCAAGAAAGGGAGCCAGTTCTTTGTAGATTTTTCTCATGTAAACTTGATATACACTGACTTTCTCTTTAGGGCTTCGGAGAATTTGCCCATAATCTCTTGTGCAGAGCAGATGAAAAGCGATTGTAAATGTTAAACAGTAGGGTATTGGACGCCGACCAAGAGCTGGAGATTCCTCTTTCGAAACTAATGCAATGGCTAATGGCTAATTAGTCTTTGCCCCCATTTCCAATCCTCTGAATTGCGCGAAATATCTTCTTGACCACCTAAATATGGTCGACGCGCCTATGTGGAGTGCAATTTTGTTATTTGATTTGGATTGGCCACTGCTTGGACAACTTTGTCGAATTCTGACCCAGCCGTGTTTGGCAAACTTTTGATAATTCCGATAGAAGACCGGCTCAATCTAAATGCGGTAGAAAAGTATTCGTATATTTTCTGCAAATTATGTTTCAATAGCAGTGAGACGACCCATATGCTGTTTAGGAGAAGTAATCAAATCAAGTTCGTACAAATAAGAAATTTGATTTAAAGTACAGATTAGTCTAAATCACGTGTGATACGAGATATTTCCCACATCGTATAAATTTTGGGCTTTTTTGAAATTATCCAAAATGCTGACTTTCACTGTTTTATGTGAAAGCACCTATGCAGCTTTCTTCTTATTCTGCTTATCAAAACCTATCTGGTGCCTTAAAATCATTACCGCAATGCCTTCGTGTCTTCAGTATACTTTTTCTGAGAAGCACATTGCTTCTCAAAAATATATGAAGAACCGTTTTTGAAAAACACAAGAAGCACTGAAAGACGAAGGATTAGAGACTTGTTGTAACCAAGCACTGGAACTGTCTTAGTAGGCATAAAGATCTCTATAAACTAAGGTGACAATCAATACCTAAAACGCATCTTTACTCACCTCAGTTGAGGAACTGATAATGCAGGTCAAAATAGTAAAGTACGCTGTCATCGGATTAGTTGAAACATTTATTCTGTTTATTACACTAGAGAAGAACGGGTTCCCGAAGTGTGAAATAGCAGAGCAGTCAACGACTTCAGCGCATTTGTTGGCACAAGTTTGGCTATGAACACTCATTCACTCAAATAAAATGTATTTACGATTGAGCGGTTGCAGATGAAACAATACTACCTTTGACCACCTTTGTCGCTCACCGCAAAAGCATCAAACTACAATGAAAACACAGTAAAGCGTCTGTACACACATTTAAAAGTTTTGCATAGAGCACCATACATTCTTTAAGGTCGCAATTGGAAAATTCAACACTAAGAGACACAAATATTCTACTGGATAGAAAAGAGTGATCGATTGCTTAAGCCTGTCACCGCGACTTTACTATTCCACAGGCTGCATGTTATATAGAATGTGAAGTTTTTCAATGTAAAGCATCATGAAGAATCAAATTAATTTGTAAATTGACGATTTGACTAGTCAATATTGCAGCTATCTCACTATTTTGCACAGATGTTGACGGCTTCCCCCTTTGTGGAATATGTCTTTTCTCACAGATAGAAGACAAGCCGCAAATTTCACGAGGCATAATCTTGAAATAGTCTCGAAAGTCCTTTGACATACCTAAAACCTTTTTGAAAATTCAAGGTAAGGTCATAATGGCATACCATAGATTGAAGCACTCAGCCTCGAAGCAACATTAACTATGGTGATAACAATCTTCTTTTTACCTTCTACCAACTTCCTTTTACCTCGACACTGATTCAATAATTTTGTTCTATAAATAAGGTAGTATGAGAATGGCAAATGGTTTTTATTCGGCTACCTTTTCGACGTAATCGTCTTCTTCGTAGCCGATGATCCTTTGGGTCAATTATCATTGCTGTTTGTTTTCGCACTGTGGGTCCTAGTGCCCTTAGAATCGAATCTTCCTCATTTGTAGTAGAGTTTAGTTTGTTTGTTTATTTGTTTTAGTAGAGCTATTGAGTTCGTGTTCAGACAAATATTCACAGGCGGTCTCCTACCGATTCGGGATAGATACTTAGGATAAAAAAGTCGTTTTCTTGAACTCCTACACGGATTCTCTGCTTTACTTTTTAAGCACTGTAGTAATGTTTCAAATATGCAACTGAACGTATCAGTGACGTGCAAGACATTAAACTCAGCCTAGAGATAACCCGTGTCTCACCCATACTCTGGATCGTGCTATCACTACACCAAGGGTTTAGTTTCACCCTTACCGGAGGCGCTGTTCAAACTTCTCATACTCAAATTACAGAAGAAGGCGCCGCGCGAGACACCCATAGAGGGACCCTGCGCCTATTCTAATAGCGAGAAAAAGGTGTGATTATTGCAGGTGAAGTTATCGCCGAATAAGATTGCAAGTGATCTTATGCAGCTCCTGCGCCATATGAAGCTAGGAGAGTCGAATGTAGAAAGATTGGCTGAAACAACTAGTACCGCAATATGCGGATTGGCAATAATAAGAGTATATCTGCTATGCACGTCGGAAAACAACCTCTCGTGCTGCTTGAAAAGATCTCACTTGTTGAATTTCTATCAGTATTGTAATAAGTGCTTCAGACTTATGTAGTTAAAGAGAAAAAACAACCTGGGTTCCACAAAATCATAGAATCATCTTGATAGGACTAAGAGTTCGTTGTAGCAAAAAATTTATACTATGAGGTGTCATGTTTCAAGTTGATAGCAATCATTACTTTCCCATTCTGCAGTTCTAATAGAGGCTACTCCGTTGTTTTCATATTGAAGTGAACATCGACAATGACTGACATATATGCACTTGAAATAGTTAGGAATTTAACTTTCATTTCAGTTTTCGATTTACACCTCAAAGCAATAGAAACATGGAGAGAGTTGTGAAATTAGGCCATCGAAAAGGTATTTGAGTCGTAGAATTTGCTTTGATATGGGACCAATCCTTCTGACTTCTATTGAGTTCCTCTTCTCGTAATTACACTATAGGTTGCCCTTCACAGCTTATAGGTATTATCCAATACACAAAAACGCGGGTAAAGAATAAAGATTCTAAGTTTGAATAGTCCCAGGTACCACAGAGATGTACCAGACATTTGATAATATCAAGCACCATTCTTGCAAATAGCCAGCCAGTCACAATCGAACAAATGCCTTCATGTTGCGAAGCAATCGTAGCCACCGTGACACCCTCACCTTGTTAAATATATATCGCACGTATGACTAATCCTTGTTTTGAAGCAGAGCAACTTTTGTCGACCATTTTCAAGAGTCATCAATAGCCCACCACATCGGTCAAAAGAACCATAAGGAAAAAAGTCAAAGGCATTTCAAAGTAGAAAGCCTTCCAGTCATTTTCGATTCACAAGCAATAATGTTGTATTCTGGAAAACAATAATAATAGCATGAATACAATATATGTGGAACATTACAGTGAGTCACGGCACAGTGTTTTGTTGTATTATGTGTTAAAGAAGAAAACATTAAAGACAGTTATTAAGTGGCGCATTGAAAGCTCCAACAAAACTCTCGGCGATGATCGATCCCCGAGGGATGCACCATGCATTCGACTTCAATTTCTAACTTTGTTTGAGGTGACTGAGTGCATATCTGGCCTTTACAATGACTCGCGGTTGCCTCCGGCTGAACCGATTTAGAGTCGCTTATCCTCCCAGACAAGTCTGAAACCAATCTGGTATCAATTTACCGACCCCGGAAGGATGAGTGACACATTAAAAGGCAATAATAATTTGCATGCAGTTAAGAAAATCTCAATCTGAACAAAGCGGAAAACCTTACTGCCACATTGGGACTTAAATAAAGACAACAGGTAACTTGTAACATGAGGGCTCTTATGAAGTCTTATTGAGTCCGCAAGTAATAAGCGGAAAAATAATGTTAATTTTCATTTACCGACCAATTAATTGTTCAGGAGCAGAGTACGATGTGACATATAACCAGAAGTATGTTGAGATACGAGCTAAGCTTGGACGCCTATTCGCATCGTACCCAGCAGGCTGCCGTTCTGCATTTCTCTGAACCGCGCACTAACTGCACGCAGTAGCTGGTTCTTGATCTAAAATCAAACAAAGAACACTTGCTCAACTGAAAGCACACCATATCATTTGCAGGAGCCAGACAAAACAGCAGGAAAATCTACACAATTCAACTATATCCAGGGCGCTGACTGATATGCGAAAATTTGAAGCCTAGATGGGTGCTGAGCATACTTTTCACTCATATCGGGAGCACGTGCTATCACTACATCACAGAAGCTACCGCTCTGCTATCACTTTTTCTAGAAGAAGTAATTACATGAGCAATATAAGTCTTACTGTTTGATTTCGGATTCGACATTGCTTCAAAGTTCTCAAAGAATGACAAATCCTTGAAACCTTGTTTCTCATGGAACATGGAAACATCATATCGAGCCTTGTAAGCGCTCTCAATGGACCAGAATTCCGTAATATTATCTTCAGAAAGATGTTTCAGTGATAGCGTTTGTAATTACATAGGACTGCTTTGTGATTTAGGGATAGTACAATATTTCATGAACGTTTTTGGGTTATCCTTGGTTATAAGGAAACAAATAAAAAACCTGTCCCATATGCTGAAGAGGAAGTTTTCATAGGAGTATTAGTGACCATTCGAAAGCTGAGAATTCAGACTACAGCTTCACGCTGCTTTTAAAAAAATCCTTTCTTGGCCTTGTTACATGAGGAGATTTTTGCGTTGCAGGTGCTCATTGTTTCTCGCCACACACAGCTTCTTTCTTTGAACTATCGCTAATCATTCAATAACGTAAAGGTTTCTAATTCCAACGCTGTGTTTACTTTTTGAAGAGGCCGTTTCTTTGCTGTGCAACAAGGAAAGCAAGATTGATCTACATGCGCGAGAAGGTGTTTTTTGGCCATTCATGAGATGGTGGGGACGGGGAGAAGGCTAGCATGGCCATTTCCACACGATCACCGATTGATTCGCGCTTTGGGTGGTGGCATATCTCCCTGCTGCGTTGACAGATAGGGTCTCCCGAAAAACGAGTAAAGTGTTGGAATTAGCACACATTACGCTATCGAATGATACCAAAAGTTGGGAAATAGCTCTGCCCGGCGAGGTTTAAAGCAAAAATCTTTTCATGAGAAGAAGTTTCCTGCAGCGAAATATAAGCGAGAAAAGGAAGAAACCCGTGATTTTGTGAAGCACCGTTTTATTTTAAATTCTGCAGCGTTATAAAAGGCTGTTTCACAGAGCCGGCCATGTGGGGCTCTAGCAAGCTTTCGAATAATTACAACACTCCAAATAAAATTTTTTCCAACGATTAAGGTCGATTTTGTATCTGATCCTTTATAATCAGAAATAACCTTTCATTATAATGAATTAGATCATTACCAAACACTTTCTTTGGCAGCTATGACCGAACATTGCCTGCTATTGCATGACCAGTGGGTAAGTAGAATCAAGAAATAATAGGCATTATTGAGACTGCGAAAAGTGCTGATTTATAATTATTTCTCAATAAGAATAACACCCTCCACTAACAAGAGCTCTGAAAGAAAATTGTCGACATAGGGATCATTTAGCAGACCGAACTCGTTAACGGTTGGTCGCTGAGACAGCGAAACTCCACGCGTGAAATAGAGTATTTTAATTTCATCTATTTGACAACCTCTTGCTGTGGTATGGTCTTATAATAAATGTAGAAAACCCAAAAATGGAATGAAATGAAAAATTAAAAATAAATGTGTACCTAATAATGTAGATTGCTGTGCACAAACATTTGCGTCAGCCGGGATTCAAACCCAGATCTCACTCTTTCCGGGAGCGTGCTGCTGACCGTTGCACCACTGACGCTCCTTTTGCACAGCACTTGTTCTACGCTACAACGCGTTATCTGTCAATAGCCAACCGTCGGCGGTCTGGCGGGGTAGTAGCTATCGGCATTGAACCCCCTTTTGATGACAGATATTGAGCATCATTAACTGGTTAAGAGGCGGTCAAATGAATAAAATCCGACTGTTTATTGATACCTAATATCTGTCGACAAAAGTGGGTTCAATGCCGATAGCGGCTGCCCGCCAAACCGCCGACGGTTGGCTGTTGACAGATAATGCGTTGTAGCGTAGAACGAATACTGTGCTGAAACGAGCGTCAGTGATGCAACGGTTAGCACACGCTCCCGGAAAGAGTGAGATCTGGGTTCGAATCCCGATTGAAGCAAGATGTTTTTGCGCAGCACTCTACATTATTGGGTATAGAGTATTTGGCTTCTACAATAGCCTACGAGGCCCTACCAATTGTTAAGACTCCGTCTTCTACCCGTCTCAACCAGTCCGGCAGCAACTATATTTAACCTAATTGCATGGAAGTGTAGCTAACCTAGGGCTGGGGTACGAACAATGGACTTCCCTAAGAAGTGTGGATAAGAAAGAAATCCACCAAAATATGAGAAATTCTGGAAGAACGGTGTTCCCGTAATCGCCGATATGCTCAACGTCGACTGGTTCGTCATACATGCAAACGAGCAAAATCTCTTTCGGTTTTCTTCTCCATAAAAAGAACGTAAAGCATAACGTAAGAATAAGGGCGCTAAAAACTTATCGCTCACTTTTATAAACAACAGCAAGCCATCTAGTGGCGCTCCGGTACTTTTCGGTTGCCTCAAGAAAAGAAATCGAGACAATCATTAAGTAAGCAAAACGTGTAGACTGCATGAATATTGCTCAATAATAATAGGCAGGTGAAAAGTTTAAAAGCGGATCTTTTACTTTTTTGGTAATAGTAAAGGTAATGAACGTGCTGCTCATGTCTGCCAATACGTTATCTCACGCGACTAAGTGGTTAGACCAGCCGTGGTCAGTATGTGGTCACCTTATAATCCTGTAATACCCAACGAATTCGCTTATATTGCGGCAGTCCTGAATCATTCAATAAATATCAGGCAGTCTTGATTATTATAAATTGAGCATTTATTTGTAGAATGAAGATCTTTTGTTTGTTATGATACACTCAAATACTCATCGATATAGTCGTCTGAAGAGCACCCATGTGTTGTTAAGGCAAAGTCTAAACACACTTAGATCGGAGTGAGTATTTGACTTGAGATAACGTGCGAAATCATGTGAGACATTAACGCATTGATTCACTTCAGTCACTTTTGATTTTCAAGGTTTTATTTAAAATTCCGCACCCGTTCTCTTCCTTGGTTTAACATGGAGAAACACTCCTCCGAACCTCGTACTTCAGCCATCTAATTTTTCTTTCATGAAGGCACATTTGGTCTACCATTCTTGCCAATATAGTCGCAACAGAATGCCTCACACGGGGCGTATGGCGTAGTGAATAAAGGTGCCTCTATACACACATAGTCAACGGATCAGCCCCTCAACCAGGCTCACTAGAATTTTCACCTCGCCGAATAGTCTTGGTATAAGATTTGTCTTATAGTACGAGTCACTGTGTATACTAAATATGCATTCTATCACCATAAGCGATGTAAAATGAAGTCGAGTGCATGGTTTTATCGCTTAGGTAATGATCAAAGCTAAGAGCTCTACTTCTTAACTTTATGTCGGTGCTTTTCTGTTATCGGACAAACACTCGTGACAGAACCTCTCTTGCTGGACAAAGAGTTTTCGCTAAAATTTTGGAATTTATTTGAAAAAATTTGCAGATGTATTTGTTTTTAAGAAAGTCTTCTTCTAACTCTGTGGCGCTAACATAAAATCATGTTCTACATACGTTCCTCATTAACACGCTTGTATTTTGCAGATGAAGCTCTTTCACTGAACTATTATAAACAAATATATAGCGCAAATTTTGTGAACTTTAAGAGTGTATTGCTTTTCTAAAAATGCTGTCCTACAACGCTGTAGTAGGGAAAAAGCATATAGCAAACCTCCTAACGTAGTTTTGCTATCCTTTCGGGAATTACATGATAATTTAGGCAGCGCAAATGGTCTACGACTTTAGAGAGCAAGTGGTATCGCAGAGGCTCGAGGACCTTAGACAGAAATGGTCCAAGTGACAAGGGCGGCACCCAGCTGCCACCAACCTCAACAGTCAGTTCGATCGCGGGTCATCATCCGTACGGTCGTCTGACATCACCCGGACCACCTCACCTCAGTACATTGTCGATCCATTATTGCTCTCTCTACACAACATCGTTGTCTTGTAACTAATTACTTTCATAAGGTTGCATTCATACAACTCAGATGAATTCTATAGATTTGTGAGCGGAACATAGTACTTCCGTGGCGGAGCAAACTCACTTTGGCTATGCTCGGCCCATCACCGCGGTTTAGGGATTCTGCCCATATCTAATCACTAGCGACCCCACTGCTAACACTATATACTCACCCACTGGATCCCGCCGTCGGTGTTCTACTTGGGGGCGAACATAGTATTCCCAAATGGGCTCCGCCGCTTAGTCATGCTTCGACAATTACGAAACATCGTCAATTACAATAACATTGTCACTTGTCATAACAATGTCAAATGCAATAACATGATCATATGCAATAACATGATCACTTACGATAACATCTTCAATTACAATAACATTGTCATCTGTCATAACAATGTCAAAAAGCAATAACAATGTCATATGCAATAACATGATCACTTGATAACATCATCACCGTCAGCTACAATAACACCACTTGCCATAACACTGTCCTCGATACTCCTCATCAGTCGGTCACCCATATTAACTTACGCATATGTTCGCATAACGATATGTCGTGATCATGTATATATATATATTATTGTATTATCATTTTAGTAATGCATGTATATTATAGGTTGTTTGGTTCTACCACGTTGTTTGGTTCTACCACATTGTTTGGTACCACGCCATTGTTTGGTTCCATCCTATTGTTTGTTATAACCCATATAAACCACTGAACCTTCACAATACATTACAAATCCACTGAACCACCACATAAATATAGTACATCGGCTACAAACCTTTGCTACAAAGCATGTGTTTACGTATGTCACGCACTAACACGTCATCACGCGTATTTTGGCATCGCAGAGCTTTTCCCTTGGTTACTAGTGGCCGTTAAAAAGCGTAAAGCCCAACGATTTCAAAAATCCTCTTGGATCTTGGATAACTTTTTCAACAATGCTGTAGAAGATAAGATATGATTATGTTCCACACGCGTCGTGTGTTATCGCAAATTTTTAGTTACTAATGTGGAATTTGTTTTTCGTTTCGCAGAAATTTTTGGGTTTTTTGTAATAGAATCGTAAAAGAAACTTTGCCCTTTCTCTATAAGGAAAAGTATTTTTACTTTTATTTTGTCTTGCCAATTGAACCCACTAGTATGCGTAAGCCTAAGTCTGATCTCAAGTAGCATAGGCTAAACGCGAAAACTATGCGTACATGTAGAGAAAATCTTGCATTATCGGAGTCATATTTTTATCAGCATTCTTTTCAAAGCGGCGAAAAGTCCAACTTCGATTTCAAAAAAAATTGTTTTCCACATGTGGATCGTATCCGCGTAGTCTATCAATCGCCTATCAATTCACAATCACTCACACCCTAGCGATAAGCAGTGTGCGCTGTGTCATTCAGTTTTATTTTCCTTGCTTCAATGCAGCAAAACCGTGTTTTTGGAAAGTAAGCACAGTGCTGAAATTGCCGTTAGTTAATGGTTCCTAACAGTCTTAGGAATGTACTCTGTCCTGGGAAAAATACGCGCCTGTGAAAAATGAATCTATATTTTCTGGTACAGCTCTGTGAAAGACCCTTTTGGAAAACCAATATTGTTTTGAACTGTGCGAGTTCTGCATTATTGATTGTCTCTTAATAGATTAGGAGAAAAGTGAATTACCACTGAGATGTTGAAGAACGAGTGGTCGGGCAAATGTGCCTCAGTGGTGTAGTGGTAGAGTACGGGTTCCCGGATAGGATGAAACGCGGATTCGATTCCCTCCTGAAGCCGTGTTTTTGCTCACCACTCAATTCTTTTAGGAATATATGCAACATCATAACACTGCGAAGAAAACAGTGAAAATAGTAGAATTCCGGAGTATAAGAGAAGAGTTTTATCCCAGGCAATATAAATGAGTTAATGCACGAACTGGCAAATCGCAATGTTATTTACCTGATGTAACACTCTGCCAAAGCCTTTCTAAGACAAGTTCATTTTGAATTCTCTAAAATTTATTTGAATAATTACTCAATGTCGAGTGAATATCCATGTCTGGCAAAAGTTTAGAATGTGCCTGCCCGAAAACAGAAAATAATCTCAATGTCTTACAGGTGGATTAAACCTGAGCACATACACTATACGTTTTCCCAAAACAAACGGTTTTGCAATCAATCGAAAATCGGTTTTTCGAAATTCAGTCTTAACCCCAGAACGCACGCTTTGCTAACCTCACCTTTGACAAGGTCTCAAAAGTAGAACTTAAGGAAGTATATGTAAAAGCACTATAAAGACGTGTTTTGGTCGTACTTCAGCATTCTTGTATTTGTATTTCTAATCATTTCCGTTCATTAGAATAGGACTATGAAGTGAAAACCAAAGTATTATACTTTATGCAATCATATGACATTTGGATATATTCTGATATAAATTTGTCTAGTATCTCGGTTCGATCTGCCGTTTAAATTTTAAGCCATACTTTCGAAGTCGGTTAAATGAAGATGATACCAGATTTGTCTGAGAGGATACAGTACATACATTATGCATCAATAATTCACCACTGGTCATTGCGCCGGCTAAATATGCATAAATCACCTTAAACGATGATCAATAAACTCAAAAGCATGGCGCATTTCATAGGGATTGTTGTTCGACAGAGCTTTATCTATATCTCTTCAGCCTTGCAAATATCCTCAGGTATTGATTAACGCGGAGAACTTTATACTTTTAACTTTGTGCGGTATGACCTTATGCTCACCACCGTAAACATATTATTCTGTTTCGATATTGATGCAGAGACTGTAAGTTCGCTACCCTCGTGAATTTTCTTAGAAATAATTCTTCCCAGTACTATGTTACTAATGCGTTGTACCACTATTTCTTCAGCATTTCTACATTTTTGTTGATAGAATTCACAGTTCATGGGATAATAATTTTTTACTGTTTAGTCTTATCGATGATGAAATTGGCGATCATTAGGACAGTGGGTTATTCTCTTCACAGGATTAAGCGGTTCTATCAACTATGGTTGAAATGTGGTCCAAATTCGATCTAGTCACTACCGAAAAGGCTTACCTGCTTTAACTGAGTCTTTGAGCATTTGATGAAAATTTTACAGCTTTAATTATGGATACTGGAAATATTTGAAGGTAGAACAATCATTTGCCTGTTTTAAAGCGACTTTTTTTAGCCTCGGCATAATCAATCATATCTACTAAGCGATCGTCTCGAATCATCGGCTCTGGAGAAGATAAAGCGCCTTGAAACTTTAGACGAATAGGTATTTTCATCAACAATTTCGCGCTACATGCGTAATCAGCAAAGAAAATCATTACTCTGTTATAAAAAAAATGAAGCCCACCAAATTACATGTGAGAAGAGCACCTTTATGTCATGTGCACGCAGTGGGTGGTGAACGCTCAAATCGTAGTAAATCTTTTAGCCTGAAATAGCACGTGATATCACGTCTAACACCTATAGATTGATCCATCGCCGCATTTTTTTAATTCAGAGCTTTATCTAAACTTTTTCGGGAGTTTCGTTCCTTAGTATTACATGGGGAATATTTTCACAAATCTCATGCGTTTCCCGTAGACTTTCGCCCCATGTGGACCCAAAACGTCACAATACATCGGTAGCCTCTCCCATATAAGGGTTTAGAGGCTCTGACGAAGACATCGCCGATATTTCAACCTTTAAATTTCAAGAAAAGGATACTAACGTCAAACAGGTTTCATTTGAGGAAAATGGTCAGTTCGTCAAATAGTCTTCTTAATCATGCCGAGGTTTAAAATACTCTTCTTACTCATGCCGAGGTTTAGAGAAAGTCGGCCTTTTGAATTATCTGGGCACAGTTGGTTCACAGTTTCTTCGATGTATTCAATACAGAATGTCTTACACAGTGCACGTGGTACAGAAGTCTACAACACTACTAACAATATCAATAATCATAAGAAGAAGGTGCACTGTAACACACAAAATCGTTGATTCGACTCCTGATCCTGGCCCACCATGTCTTCCGCACTTCCGGGCAAACATTTTGGATTTTTCTGAGACGATAGCAGCCTTGAAATAATGCATCGATAGGACACCGTAAATCATTCGCGTATACTAAATATGCATTCAATCACCTGAAAACGGTATCTAATGAAATCCAATGCATGATCCATCCTTCAACGATTGAACAAGTCTAAGAAGTCTATCTTCTGTATTGCATATCGAACAGGCGGAAGAATCTAAATTCATACAATCTTCTTCTTCGTAAGACAGGCGACGCTAAGATCAACCAAAATAAATCTTTTAAAATACTATAGAGCTACTACCCAACCCATTTTTAGCACGCGCGAGATGCTAATTAAACCTTTGGCATAAGTTCAAACGTAAACATAGGAAAATAAAGTAGAAGCACTATACAGACGTGTCGTCGTTTCTTATCATTTTTGTAGTTGCATTTCACATCGCCAGCATCAGAATACGGCTATACGGTGAACAAGAGTTAGATCGTTTATACTTCACTCATCATATTATTGCTTGAAAATATTTTAATGTGAATTTACTTAGAACTGTCTATTCATAGAACTAATAGTCTGCTTTGTTTGTTGCTATTTCCACCAGATTCCATTTGTTCTCCAAAGGTATTGCTCATAAGGATTCGGAAATCATATTTTTGTTGTCTTCAAATTTGTTTGGTTTACACCGTGTATCTCAATATCAATTTTTCAAAAAAAAAAAATGGCAAAGTAGGAATTTTTTGATAAATAAGATCCAATGAAAACGAGAATTTTTTTTTGATTTTAAATTTTGAGTGGGGCGCAAAAGTGATAGCACGCACCCCGGTAACGGTGAAACGCAGGTTCAATTCCTACAGTCGAACTTTTGCTTTGCAAAATTCTAATAGGTTGGAGAAAAAGTTGTGAGGAAAATGCTCGCAAAGCACTTATCTATGCCCATATTATACCCGAACAAAGGAAGAACTAATAGTCAAAGTACTCCCCTTCACCTTCAAACACTTTTTAAAGCACATGTACACCGCACTTTTGCCAACTGTGTCTTCGTCCCAAGCTAGATTGATGAGCTCACTTGCCAACGTTGCATTTGAACTCAACAGCCATTCGTGCATCATCATCAACCTAAATTGCTCGCGTGTTAACTTTACCTTCAAATAAGTAGATAAGTTATAAACCAATAACGTGGGTGAAGACGGGTTTCCAAATGAGCTCAAAGACACAAAAAAAGCCGAATCCGAAAAAGTTAGAAGCATTTCCTCAGAACATTTCCCACAACCTATTGAGACGTATGTTTGTGACATTATAACACTTCTATGAAGTAGGAGAAACAATGATTCTAATTAGATTATACATTTCGATAGCTGTCCACTATACTGGGTTTAACGCCAATATATGTTCACCGACTGAGTCAGTTAAAGGTTAGTTGTGGACAGCTAAGATAGGATGTATTGGAGAATGGTAGCAAAGCAGTGGTCTAGGTGATGTAGTGGTAGCACGTGTCCCCGCCTAGGGTGGAGCGGAGGTTCAATTCCAGTTTGCAGTTGTTTTTTCGAAACACTCAGTATTCTAGAATGTACATTTGTAACATCATAACACTGCTAAAAAGCGGTAAAATCAAGAAATAGATGCAAGTTTTTCGGTCGATCTGTTAGACGGTTTAGGAGTGATGTGTTCAATAGTAAAGGTCAATTGATATCAAGAGGACTTATTTGACACTACTGCGATTCTTGAGGAAAATTCGATTATAATTCTTCTCAACGGCAGTTTACCATTTTCGGTGCTCAATCCATTGATAGGAGGAGAGTGCTTGAGAACGTACTGATGATGAAAAACCGCCGTAACAGGCGCCTGCTGAACCATCTCCACGGATGACTTTGAAACTAAACCTTAGGAAAGGCTACTAAAAGAAGACCATACAATTACATAATTGTTTTTGACCAAATGATCGTAGGCGTATGAACGGCTTTTCACAAATCTGATTGCATTTGACTTGCAGGAACAAAGAGCCGTCGTGTGTTCAGATGTCAAACATCGCTTCCACTTAGTCGCGTGTTCTCTCAGAGAACATCTCGATGTCGGTGTTAATTGCCGTGGTGAATTGCAAGCATCCTTTTGTAACTAGTAGAAAAAGCAGTCTCTCATAATCTAAGACCATACTAAGACCATTACCAACACTGAAGATCAAATATAAAACTGTAGAGTCAAAATAAGGAGAAACGAAAATTATTGGATTCCAAGTAGGAGTATTTGGTTTGGTCTCAAATGGCGTTGTTGTAATGGCCGTGCGAAATAATCGGGCACTGTGAAGCTCTTTTAGTTTACTCCTCTCACACAGCATCGAAAATATAGGTGTACTGCTCATCTTTGCCTTCTGGATCACTCCGATTACATTGTTGTAAAAGTTTCTCAGCTCCTGGTTTTTAGCATATGCATGTATATATATAAATATATATATATAGCTCAACGCATGTTTTATATGCATGTATAAATATATATATATATATATATATCATATATATTATATATATATATATATATATATATAACACAACGTACGTGAAACAACAGTACATCATTACTTGCCTAGAATTATCCAAGATTCGCTTGAAGACTGATGTCCTGCTTTTTTTGAGAGCGTGTGGTGAAATTCTTAAGATTAGTTTAAAAGACTAAGGAAAATAGTCAACTTCATTTAGGTGGAAGCATTTTTTTTTCGGAAAGATCTTGTGACTGCAAGCAAAATTTTACACTCGGGAAATTTCTGTGGCTGGGTGGTAGTATTCTTAGCAGGAAAAATTCTGTGGTTAGTGTTCAATTTCACAGCCACAAAGTTGAGTGTTGAATTTTACAGCCTTTTGTAGTTGATTGACAAATTTTAAAATTTTACATTCGAAAAATTCATTGGTTGAGTATTGAATTTCACCCTTAAAGAAAAAATGGCTTTTGCATTATGGGCGTGAGAAGAGGAAGAAAATGAAAACCAATTCTTAATACTGTTATGAAGATTTTGAACACTGGAATGAAAAGTCATATAACTTTCAGCAGGAGCGATTTATCAACCGAAATGGAAAGAAAACTGTTCAATATACCGCGGAAAATGTTCTGGTTTGTATGCATCTGCTCTCACCTCGCTAGTTCTATGAACAGAGTCATCGCAATCACCTTTCCCTTACAGGTTGCTAGCTTACTGACCGTAAAAACACCTGTTTCGCACTGCCGATCTCGTGGATGCAGTTTTTCTTCAATGCAGTTCCGTTTTCTAGAGTAAGTTTTATTTGTAATTATTAAGATTATTGATCCTCAAAAATAATAAGATCCACTGCCGCTGCAGTTGAAAGCATGGCTTTGTTTTCAATTGATTATTAAAAACCTCCATAGAGCTTCAGCATATTTATCTACACAGACTTTTCGTTAAGCTTTGTACGAAGTTTAGAACATCTTAGTGATATAAGTAGGTTTCGACGGTATCGCGTGCCTCATCAGTGACCAATGCCCCATAGTAAGAGTAGTTATAGGAGAAGATGCCACAGTACTCAATGATGATTCACGAGTGAACCGCCTTTTCCTCACTCGATGTTTTGCGGTTGTTATCGGTTCTTTTCTTCATTACCCCTTAATCGACCCTTTGGTAAAAATGCATTTTAACTTTTGTAGAACTTTTTGACAATCGTTCAGTAGCTTAAACGGCGTGAGATTGCGAGAATGTTTAGGCTGAGTTGTATTATGAACGATGATCAATATCAGTGTTATTTATACTTTCAGATATAACTGATTTCATTTTTCAATCTCGTAAGGGAAGGCTGCTTTTCAACCCTTGACTTCAGCCAAAAGGCATGGTGCATCGAGGAGTATCTTCAGAAAATAATGAATGCAAAGTTCCCTTTATAACAGACGTGATGAGTTCTGTTATCACACTGAGGTGCTTCTGAAAAAAATCAAATTGATTGTGTGAGCCAACTATGTCACTCGCATATAATCTGTAAGAATGTTTAAAACCTTACCGAGGTTGCCGTCAGAGCCATACGCGTTTCGGAGGTATCACGCCACCTCATTATTGGCTATAGAGTTTAGTGTGGGGCGTGGACCACTAATGAGGAGGGCGATACCTCCGAAACACGTATGGCTCTGACGTAACAACCTTGGGAAGGCTCTGAACATTCCTACCGATTATATTGAATGTTCATAGCGGGCTTAAAAAACAATCGATGAGATGGATCAGTTTATATCACTGACAATCGTTTCGAGTCAAGAAATATGAGTGACTCAATTTCAGATATGTCTGATTACGATATCTGTACAAATTTTTGGAAAAGTTGATTTCAAGTCTACATATCGTTTTCCTTCCAGCCGAGAATTGTTTTATGTCATTCGCCACGACGATGTGAATTGTCGTGGTTTCTGATACAGAGTGCGGTTACATCACTACTCTCTTCATTGGTTACTACGCACTGGGCGAGCTAATCTTAATTCTTCTCTTGACTGCACTGCAATAATTTGTTTGATAGTAAAACATAAGGTTAATGAGAAATATTTTCACTACGGTTTTCTTAACGACTATCAGTCCATCGATTGCCGGGTGAATCAAACGGGAACAGGTAAAATAGATACTTTTCCGTCTTCTCCACCCTGTTTCGACCCTTCAGAAAAGCTTATTTTGTGCTCGACATTGCTGTTCAAGTGTTCGATAGCCTAAATTAAAAGAGTTCGGCCGGTGCATCTCATCTTCAAAAAGGCCTTATTGCGCTGAATGAATAAAAAGAATTGTTTTTCCTTCAAAGTTTCAACAGCCAATCAATGGATCAAATCTTAGAAATTTTTTCAAAATGGACCTCGTACTACGCTGTGACAGCGACATGAAGATTGGGTTCCCCAAAACTGAAAAACGACGATTGCAAACCCAGTTTTCTTTTAGTTCTCATGAAGCACTATGAAGTCCATTCAAAGAACCAAAAAAAACTTGCTGGAATCGCTGAGATTTGGTCTATCGTTTGGCTGTTGAAACTCTAAGAGAGGTTCTGGTTAGCGAAAAATCTTCGAATGAGGAATGAAATATTATATCTCTTGTTTCGAGGGTTTTATTAAGACCACAGCTCAAAGTTCAATATGCCTGATAATCATTTTTTGAGCCACGCATGTCAGTGGTCTATTAAAGAGGGCTGACTTATAAAGCCCGATACGAGAAAGGGTAACCGCCCGACTGTCGAGATCGCAACATCGAAACACGTGTATCGGGCTCTATAAGTCAGCCCTCTTTGATAGACCATTGACATGCGTGGCATAAGAAATGATTATCAGGAATAAAATATTATTTTCGTTCTTTCAGCGCAATAAGAGGGCATTTTTGATAGTGAAATACATCATTAAATTCTTCTGACCTAAGCTGTCGACTGATTGTTTAGACACTGAAATGATCAAAAGATACGCTTTTTCCAAGAGATCTAAACGATAGGGAGAAATTGCCTGCGAATCTGCATCATACGAAGGGAAGTCTGTGTCACAGCGGGGCTTCAGCAACTTAGGAGAAATTCAACGCCTCCAATTTCTGTTCGACGTCAAGTTAAATATTAGTGACTGCCAGGTATAATCGACTTTTCAAAGCAATATAGTGCTCCAAAATAAAAAAATTGCCTATGGTAACATATATATCAAATAAAATTCCACTGCGATTTTGGCATTCCTTCCTAGCGATCATAGGTTTTCACCAAAATATAAAGAGAGTGGCAGCTAATCGCGCATGAGATATTAGCGATTACATGGAAATTTTTGCGATAGAGAGTTTTTTTTTTGATGATATAAAATTTCAGAAATCTGGTAGTATCCACTCCGATGTCACTCAGCGAAAAACGCATCAAATGAAAGTGCATCTGCTCAAACAGGTGAGACACTCGAGTAACCATTAAATTGTGTACTGTGTAGACCCTCAAACAAATTCTAACATACCTGTTGCAGACGCTATGCCAAAATGCGATGTTTATCCTCCAACAACTCAGTAACTGTTATATTTGTCCAGCATTGGAAAATAAGTGGGGCCATTTTCCTTACTGAAACATTATTGTGGGACCTGTGTCACACGCTGAATGGGTAGGGGTAACGCTGCTCCACTTTTTAACCTATTTCATCTGCTATTTTAACAGAGGACAGCTGTTATAAATTTGTAGAGCTTTTTGTACTGAAAAAGATCGTAAATATCCAAGCAATAAATAAGCCCAACAAACAATAACATGTAAATTTTACTATTTGTCAAAGCTATTTTTTAGCTGTTCGGTAAGATATTATTAATGTACACCGCTATAGTGCCTTCATCAAATATAAGACTTTCTATATGTGTGATTTTCAGCATTGATAGAGGTCATAACCCTTCCTACGTAGTTAACGAAACTGCCATTCCTGGACCATTCATCCCTGAATCATTTGGAAATAGAAAATCGTTAAAAATTTCAACTTAGACAGAAGGCAGTCAAGCTAAGCGTTGGTCTCCCTTGAATTTATCTCTTAGCTATCCACTGGCACTGTAAGTAACCTTTTGCATATCATTTTTTAGAGCTACTAGTGTACGATATATAACTCTTCGACTTGCCGTTTTCACGAGTTGTGCAGCCCGGCAAATATCTCATCCATTTTTTCCTCGCAGTTCTCCATCGTGATGGTGCTTGATTCAAGCATTACGGCTGATACTAGTCCCATATAGTGGCAGCCGCGTATGCAGCTGATTAAGCAGCTTAAGGACACGTGCCCTCTACGTGTAAGTTTTCATTTTCGGGCCGAAGCCTTTTCTCTATAGTCTACTCAGCACCCCTTTTCGTCCATCTGCTATCTATTCCTCTAAATACATGAACAGCCCATTTGCGTTGCGCTATCAGTATAAATGCCTTTGCATCACAGAGATGGTATAGCTTCGAGGATCTGAGTCTAGATCAGATTAAGCCTAATAAGCGCTGTGAGTGTCTATTTGATTTTAGAAGAAGTCGTACAAGCGCTCTAAAAGATGTTCACGGATTTACTGGCATTGCTAAAGTATCTGGCCCCGCCTCTGCTGCATAGTAGAGCAACAGGAACATAGATGGTGTAGAAAGGTACACAGGCAGTTAAGGTTTTTTGTTTTTTGTTTTTGTTTTTTTTCAGTTGTTTTCAAAAGCACGTTTCCCAACGTGTAGGTGGTTGTCCTCCAAGTCAAGTGTAGCCACGTATAGTCAACTTTACATTTCGTCTCGTCCATCTGTCATGTGATCTTCTTGCTACATGACCGGCACATCTGTCGATATCGATGTGCATTCTTCTGAATCACGAAGATGAGACAAAATTCAAATATCTAAACCGGGCAAACCGACTAGATCTTGTGAGAGCCAACTAAACCTCAAAAAACATCGTTCGAGCACTCTATGAGCTGTTTGCAGTAGTTTTGACATAGTCGAAGTATCAGCCCACATCTCGCATAACAGAGCGCTAGGGGGACTGTCAAACTAAAAAGGTGAGTGCGGAGTTCGAAATCCGCTATTTAGTCGGGGGCCTTTTTGAGAGGCTCGAATGCGGCGCATATTGCTCTCCTTCTTCTGTCTAATTTCTCCTTCAAATTGGTCATCATGTTCATTCAACATCCAAAGTAGGCGTACGAGGTGGTCTCCTTAATTAGAGAGTCATCCAATTCGATGTGGCCCCTACACTCCATAGATTATACAAGGACTGTTTCTTTCTCTCTCTCCCTCTCTCTCTCTCTGTCTCACTCTTTTTCAATATATATATATATATATATATATTTAGCTCAAATCAGAGATTTTTTTGTTGAAGCACCATTCAGATACTTCACTTGGCGATGTCTTTCAACTGAATACACCTACTTTTACTTTTGACTGTTTATGTAGACTCAAAAATAATAACGAGATATGCTTTTTTTGAGCGTAGTCTGAAGAAAACACTCAAAACGAAAGTTATGATATAATGAAGACATCAGCCAAGAGCAATCGGATGCACAATACCACGTGTTCGGTGTAAAACTCACCTGACATACAATGTAAAATGTTCGTCGTCGCCTACTCTTATTATAGGCGGCGGAGCGTCCCGAGAGTATTGGCTAAAGACGAAGGGTAACAGCCCGACTGATGAGACCGCCAAGGTCGAAAACACATGTATCGGCTCTATAAGTCAGCCCATGTAACAGACCACATGACATGTTGGCTCAAATAATAACGAGATATGTTTATGTAGACCTCGCTCAAAAAATCTGATGACATGATTAGAGCCTTCTATGAGGTTTGGCGTAGCACTTCTACAGTAGTAGGCAGCTGTTGTTTTTCTCCTGCAGGCTCGTCACTAGCACGGTTTCCTTCAGTTCAACCGATCCTTTAAAGGGGATATACCCCTCACTTTATAAAGGAACTGACGCGAGTGAGAATGTCCTCTGACACTGCAGTGATCACAGTTGAACGCCTATGGGTGGCAGAATGATTCATACCTTTACTTGCGATTGTTCTTATTAACTTCCAGCGAATTAAATGCATGATAAAATGAAGCCGAAAGAGAATTCGAAGTATAATTCTTTATCTGGATGCTACAGCGTTATGAAGGGGTGTTTTGAAATCCGGCGACTCGGGGCTGTGGCCTCAAGTCTCAGCTTTCGAATGATCACTAAGACTTCTATAAAAAATCCTCCCAGCGAATGATATCGGTTTTTTCACGTGTTCCTTCCTAATCAGAGAAAACCCTTGGAGCAAGACGAGGTGAAAAAGTTTGGTGAAAGAGTGATGGCGGTTTAGTTTTAGCCAATCGACAAGCACACGTCGCACAGCGAACTCTTCAAAGTTGAACGAATTGGTTAACACGTTTTCCCTTACTCTCCACATTCGCTGGAACTCGCATCCAGAGACTACTCCTTCTTCAAGCACCCCAACTATTCAAACTTCTAGCAAAGAAAATACCTTCACAAAGAACACGAAGCAGAAAATGCTCCCCAAGCTTTGTCAAATCTCGGAGCATCGATTTTCATGCTAAAATGGTAAACTGATTTATTTCTCATCGGTCGATATAGGTTCATTTTGACTAAACCTATGTTAATTATCAAAAATTTTTTCGAGACCACTTATATTTATTCGGAAATTCACATTTTGAAACCGCCATGCTTTTGCATTAGTGAATTATTCGACGGACTTCACACGTATGAAAAAATGTCGCATGATTTTTAGAATAATCAGTTCTGTTCTAAAAAGACTCACAGTGATGCAAAGTTGCCCGTTGTAATCAGTTTAACTTGAACCCAATGAAATCACCACTCCTAGAGTGGATGGATTACAACGATTACGAATTACCTCAATTTTGGCTTAGTGTTTTTCTCGGAAAACCTGTTTCTCTACTAAATTTTGCTTTTTTCTAGATCTAAAAGAAGGTAGATGAATAAGTTTGACTAGCCAAACAGAGGAAATAATTAGAGAATATATTTGTCAAGTCCCAAAAGTCAGCACCTCTTAGAAAATATTATTCCATAAAGAATGCTACAAGCGAGCTAAGCTGATAATTGTCGGAATACATTGCAGTAGGTGAATTTATATCAAAATATTTTTAAATAATCAAGTGACTGTACAAAATGAAGTACAATACTTTAACTTTTGTTCTCTGCACAATTTAATTCTTAAGGAGCTGTGTTATGTGATGTACGATTACAAGTTCTCTGGTTTACGTCCAAAACACGTTTGCAAGTGCAATACGCATATTTCAGTGTCTATTTTTGCAATTATTACAAAAATGTGATTGGTGTGACGCGTCTACTGAAGCTTAGGTGAAAACATGAGATTGTAAAGTAACAAAAATGGAAGGCCAATTATGTCAAAATGAAAGAAACCTATATAGAAGGCATGAAATTTGACAAGGTACTTTTCCGTGTGATACCAGCAAACTTATCTTCCTAGATATTTTGAGCAAAATCTAAATAAGCCAAATATCACTTGTTCAGTGATTTGCTGTCAAACGTGATGGCTTGTTATTTAAGCTAAAATATTTATTCGGATCTCGTGCTCCACTAAGAAATAATTTCTCTTAGTGCTTGAGTGTTTCTTAGCAGGTAAATATTTGTCTTGGTCCACAAATAGTTCACAATTTCATGGACAGACAAACGGTTAAAAGGACAAGGTTCCTGAGTCTCATTTTAATGATACTGCCGAATTCCAGTCCATCTTTTCATCAGCAAAATATTCTTGGAACATCCAAATTATGAGGAACCATACATCATGTATATAATCTAGCCATTCGACCTCTATATGAACGTTTAAAATGATACCGCCATAAGAGTCATGCATGAATAACTCATAGAAACTGATAAACGAATAAATACGTATAAATACAAGGTTGACTATGTTTTTACTGTCTTTTATCTTTTTCCTTTCATTTGAAAAAAAGATAATTTTTTGATATAATTCTGGACTTTCTTCTTTGAGCCAAACACGAGGTGTTACATGGAGGTGGTTGACTTAGCGAAGAAAGTCAGAAATTATTTTGAAGCATGCCAAAGTTAATAGGTAGTCAGTCATGGGAATTGTTAGGTAATTTTTCCTAAATTTTATTTAATTTGTCATATCATTGCTTTTTTTCGCGATTTGTCATCGAAAGGCTTTTTGTTTCACTGAGCAGATTCCAGTATATCTAGCATTAGATTCGTTTTTTGCCTTCTTCATGAACGGCGTAAGAAAACTGGTTGAGCGAGTCTCCATGCAATCTCAAATATAACCTTGCTGTGGCGTTCCATAGGACTTTGTTGTTGACTGCCGAGAAAAGGTAAGGTGGAGCTCAGCTCCGCGCGCGTCGCGACGAGCATCATAATCACTCGGCCACGGCGCTCCCTTATTGCCTTTTGCATCCAAAAAGCAGTAAAAACGTAGGCAGCTTGGATACATATAAGTAGAATGGCTGTCAGTTCAAGTGGGTTTAGAGAGCGATATTGCTTACCCGACCAAACCTCTAAACGAAAGTGGCTCGTAGCTATGACAGAAGATCTTTAAGAGTGAATGGTGGGTGGTAAAACACGGGTCCAACTCTCGCTTAAGGTCGAGTTTCTGCTTATTGCTCAATTTTCTTATATAAAAAGTATCATGGTTCAAAAACTCATGACTTTCGAAAAGATGTCTGAGCTGTCCAGTCTTTCGTTGCTTGGGAAGATCTTCTGGCGACGTTCAGAGGATTGACAGAAAAGTAACGATTGACACCAGTTTTTGCCATTGCCTTTATGTCTGATGCGGACGTCTTGATTCTTAGTCATGAACCATCGCTCTATTGTTGATACACAGATAATTAATTAGTCATCTACCCCACACTGGAAAAGATGGACATATGCTTAAAGTTTCTGAATGGACAGTCAAAGTAAACCAAAATCACACGTGAGAGCCTAAGCAGCATTGGTGTCCTTCATCAAACGTTGAAACCCAACTTTCCAAAAGTGATTACATCCAGAAATGGTTTTGAAAGCCAGACAGTGAATGCGTACAAGTAAGTACCTTTTTTACTCATCTCTTGGACACAGAGGAACACCTATCTTTTGCATGGGAGTGTCCTAGAAGAGGGAGTCATTGGGCTTGGCACAAGGTTCCAAGGAATCCAGTCGGTGACGGCTCTCGTCCATCGGTAGTCGTTGAAGCGCATCAAGTGTCCGGCCCCACCTTATTTTCTATATCCTAACGTGGAGAAGGGCGCCTCAATTTTTGATTGCTGACGCAGGTCGAAACTTCGGATCTTTTCTCTCATTAGCGCGATACGTTATACTCCTAGCATCGAATTATCGACTGCGCTTTCTATAGCACCAAGTGATCTTTCATCCTGCTTACGTATCAAACAGGTTTCTGCTGCATACATTAGGGCAAGAATAATCGTGAAGTCGAAAAGGTGGGCACGGAATCGGATGTTCTCTTTCTCTTCACTGCATCTTCGATGCTCCTAAGCGATCTCCAAGCTATTCCTTTCATACTCCTCAACTCGGCAGCTAGGTCGTTCATCATGTTGATTTTACGAACTAGATAGACGTAACTGGAGCATTCGGAGATTTTCGTTCATTGATCATGAATAGGGTATTCAAAACCCATTCATTCCTCATGAACATTGTTTTCGTAAGATTTAGTTGAAGACCGATCATTCCACAGGCGTTGTCAAAATCGGTTAACATTCGCTCCGCTTGGCTAATTCTTGGTGTTATAAGGAGGATATCATTAGCTCAGCGAACACGGTTTAAATGTCGATCGCCATTTTTCATTCTCGCATCGCCCCATTCTAATGTTCGTATGACGTTTTGGAGGGTGGCAGTGAGTAATTTTAGCGTAATTGTATCTCCTTGTCGAACCCCTCTTCTTACGTCTATGGTGATATTGTTGTAAAATGGAGATATTTTGGTCGTAAAATCTTTGTGTAGTTCAAGAAGGATTATTATGAATCGAGTAGGGTATCGTGGTGATCTAAAGCGCATATAACAGCTTCTGCTTCCACTGAATCAAAGGCTTTCTTCAGATCGATGAAGGTGAGACAGGGCGGTAGTTTGTACTCTCGTGAAACCAACGAATCTTGTAATTGTGTGGATGCGGTCCATGGTACTGAATTCTTTTTGAAAATCTGCTTGTTTGCATGGTTGTCCTTCGTGAAGTGTTTTGCAAATCCTGTTTAGGGTGACTCGAATGAAGAATTTATATTTTTTTTAGTTCTAGAAACGCCGCGGACGAACGATTGTGAGTTTGGTCACGACGCCCGCGTAGCCGAGCGCCACTCTCACCTCACTCCGGCAGTCATCAACAACATTCTATGGAACGCCACAGCAAGGCTATCCGCGAAATTGCAAGAAGATTTGCCCAACCAGTTTTCTACGCCGTTAAAGAAGACGACGAAAAACAAATGGGATACTAGAAGTACTGGGATCCGCACAATGAAGAAATTGTGATGACGGATCAAATAAAGTAGTTAAAAATAAAGAAAAGCTTACATACGACAGACAGCAGCAGATTGAACGATAATTGCCTATGATGTGAAGGGTCCTCTTTTTGAAAAACAACACTCTCTTGCCGCTTTTTCCTTGAGTGCGAGCAATGCATTCTGATAAGGAAACGATGGAAGAGCCGAGTCAGAGTGATGATGAGAACTGACGGCAGGCTCTTCAGGTGATCTGACCTTATACTGTCTGGACCAGGTGTTATTCTATGCTCCACTGTCGGTATGCTAACTACTTTTCGTTTTTCTTTGAGATCTTCTTTTGTCACTTCTTGACAGCGTTACGCAACTTCGCACATGAGGTTTCGGTTGCCTTTAGCTCGTACTATACGTTGACGTATTAGCTTAGGACTCTCGGTTTTTACAGCTCTAAAGTGAAGATGCAGAATAAACCGGTCGTATTCTTCGCCGATGTTGTCAGCAATCTCAACCTTCTCAAGAGACGATCATTGACTTTAATACATCCCAGTTTATGTTGATTCTTGAAACTCCGTTATTTGACTTTAGCGGTTTCCTCTTCTTTCCGCGATAATAGGAAAGTTGCACGAGGGACACCATGGTCTAATTCCGTGCAGAGCTTAGGAACAACAACGACACCGGTCAGGCAACACCTTCGATTTAGTAAGATATGGTCTATTTCGTTATGCTACTCTCCACTAGAAAACTCTCACGTCCACCGTTGAGAGTGAAACCTATGTAAATGTGTTACCATGGATGGTTTAGGTCGCCATGATGAATAGCCTTTCACCCTATTCGTTCTATTTTAGTCCGCTGGCCCCAGTTTGACAATCTTCAGGCGTTCCTTCACATCCAGTTCTCGCGTAAAAATCTCCAACAATGACTATAAGAATCGTCCGATACGAGTTGTTTGCTGTTCAAATGAATCGATGTTCACGGCCAAATTCGATCCAACGAGAACGTTATCGCCGCCGATACCTCTGCCTTCGTATACTCCAACAAACAGTTATTCTCCACTGTCATATACAGCGTGAAAAGGATGGCGTCTTCTTGTCTCAACTACGCAAATGACGTCGTACAGCTTGAATTAAAAACTCTTCCACAGTAGATTCATGAGCAAGTGTTCTTGCATTGTAGGTACAGATCGTTATTTTAGCCCGCTGCTATTTTGGCAGCCTAGTATTGCCCTGAGATTTGTGCAGCCTCTTCGTACTCGTCCTGTCTGACCCTGCCGTATCGGTACTCTCTCGAGGGTGAATCAAGCCCATACTTATCGTTGTTTTTAGCATTTAAATACCCAACGTATACCTTGCCTTGCTCTATTCGTGGGAGCGAGGTACTCAAGAGTAGCTCGTCAGCCTCTCTCACGGGAGCGTAAGGAGTTTATTTGCTGAATAATATCCTAACCACCTCCCTCGTACTTTCTAGCCGTTTAATTGCAGACTTTCATCAATTTGACTCGTAGAAATAAAGCTATATCAAGTCGGCTACAGATGCAACAAGTTCATCCCATGATTTACCTGCGTCTCTGAAAGCACCTGTTGCTTTTGGTTCGCGTTGAATTTCTTTATTCCCCACCTGGGGACACGGATCGTTTGTTGACGATTCCTTTTGGAATGGGGTTCTTCCCATAAAGGGATTAACTTAGACGAAAGGCTTCGTGCAATTAGCGAGCCTGCAAGGCCGAAACACTTGTATTGCACTGTATAAGCACCTATAAAAGACCTTAGGGAAGACTCAAATAATACATTGTCACATTACAGTGTCCCAAAAGAGGTCGAAAAAATTGAAAATATGATCGAATATGAAGATATTAGCAAATATACCCCTTAGTCCAATCAAATGCCAATCACTGCAATGTTCTTAGTGAGCTGTAGGTGGCCTTAGAAACTTGGATTTCGCCATCATTGTTGGTTACGGTATGTTGATGATTATGTATCGATTGCGCGGTTAATTCATCGCAATTCACATATGACGTGCAATTTTTCCTACTAAATTGGAAAGTTTTTCCATGTTTTGAAAATAACTCCGTATGAAACGTCAATATCATTGCGTGTATAGACTTATTTGTTTAGTCAGGCCTAATAGCGAGTTAATTTGGCAATATAAAATGTAAATAATAGGTTTAAGCGTGCACATCGATAAAAAAAGTTTTTTCACAATGAAATACAAGAAAAAAATTAAGAATCTCTACGAAATGGAGAAAAAATTTTTGTATAATTAACAAAAGCATGCGCGATAACGAGCCAAATGTAAAACATAATTTTCTACTTTTACTTTTCAGCACAATGAAGCGTTTTCTTCGAACCAAGTAAAACGTTGAAGTTATCAAGATAAGCTACAGAATGACTACTAGAACTCCAAAAAAAAAGAAGAAAAAAGGGTTAAAAATAGGTGCGGGCAGAGAAGTACTAAAGTACACAAACTTATCTCTGAGCTTTACATATATAAGTGAGGGTTCGCCGTAACCGAATGGTCGTGTTGCTCGTCGAGGCGCGCTTCGAGTTGAGCTTTACTCCCCAGCTCCCTCCGGCGTCCAACACAATGTCTTATGAAACGTCATATCCAGGCTATACTCGAGACTGCAAGGAGATTCTTTCAACCAGTATATCACGACGTTCGAGTTGAATGTTAGAACTAGTGAGATCTGCACAGTGAAAAAAACACTATGAAGACGAATTGATTAAGTCATTCGCAAAAAAGTCACATGCAAGTGAACTGTAGAAGCACATTTCGGAAAAAAATTGTTTCAAATTGGGATGTAACTTTAGAGATTCAGGTTCAAGTGCAGCGATTCGGTGAATTTCGAATGTTACAAAAAAAATATTGACACATTTCTTTTGAGAGAACAACAATGCACTGCATAGAGAATAATCTGATCATAATAACTTAGGTGCAATAGCTGATATTTCTTTATCTTTGTTGCTATTGAAGAAAATGTGCTCGCCGACTATAAAAAAGGATAAAGCTCTCGGCGTTGATCAATCCCTGAGTGATGCGCCATGCATTCGACTTCAATTTTTGACTTCGTTTGAGATGATTGAATGCACATCTGGCCTTTACAATGACTCGCGGTGGCCTCCCGCTGAACCGAGTTAGTGCTGCTTATCCTCCCAGACAACTCTGAGACCTGCCTGGTACGAATTTACCGACCCCGGAGGGATGGATGGCTTAGTGGGCCATGAGGGCGAGATCGAACCACTGACCTCGTGTGCGACGCAGAGCACCTCTAACCACTGCGCCACATGCGCTCCTCGCCGACTATATTGGTCAATATATTGATTACATGACCAACGCGTGCAGGCGACTTTAATGAGTGATCAGCTTGCTTTTCAGTGATTTCCAAAGAGCCGACCCTTTTCGGCCGAGCCTCCCCTCCACTTATGCAGTGAACGTCCTGTTTCATTTCAACCATTGAAAAATCCTTTTTAGAGCAAACAAATAATTGTTATTACAAAGCACTTAAGCATCACACCCCTAAGAAAGCTTATATGTTTTGAACACACCAACTACGAGGTTTCTCGCTCATATTTGAGAAAAGCTCTTGACCTGAGACAACACGCAAGATTACATTTGACAGTGCAGCACTGTTTCATTTAATTCATTTTCAGATTTTAGAGGTTGTATTCAAATGGTTATTCAACACAAGTGCTCCACCGAATTAATGTTTCCCGTCTAAATTTTCTGGCATGTGGACACTGTTCGCTCATTGTGTAAATTGGTATACTCATTCCCTATATATTACATGATGCGAGAGTGCCGCAATGGTCAAACGTGGCCGATGAGACTTGCAATGTCGTCGTTATGATTTCGGGCCCGAACTCACCAGACTTCACCTCCGAGGTGGCCAAACTCGTGGCGCCGATGTGTTTGGGAGGAGAGGGTGAGGGGCATAATTCATCGGCGCATTCGATCACCTCAATGTTTACTAAATTCGAGTGCATAGCCTCAGAAGCTCATAAACGCCGATAGCTTTATCCCCTAGTTTTTACGTCTATCACGTGTATTGAGTTTAAACTCACACAATCTTTGCCCGCTTAAATCAGACAATGCCAGGATCAATCGAGAGTAATTCGGAACCGCTCAAGCCTGTAGTGTGCGTCCAGGCTCTATAGAAGGCGGTGTGATGGAATCGCCGGCCTACGATTCATAGTGCAACTCATACCAAACATCAGCAACAACAACAACCACCAACGTCGACCCGACTCAAACAACTAAGTCTTTGGCACTCACATAAATTGATTTTGATGCCGAGGCAAGTAGAAAGTCGATCTTTGGAATTGTTCAACTATTTCTCTCTCTCTAGGACACCGCCGCCTAACCTTGTTTTTTTAGATAGTTTCAGAGCTAAGAGCAAAAGATTACGTGAGAGCACTGTGCAAACTTGTTTTGTTCGTGTCTCAGTACTCTTGCAATTGTATTCCACATCGCACTATTCCATGAGAATACGACTATGCAGCAAAATATATTATGATACAAATACTTAGTACAATCTTATACTATTGGTAGCCTATCTCACATGTCGCATGATCCGTCAGAATATATTTGATCACCAGTGGTGCTGTCTAATGGGATTCGGCCATTATATCTTTCTCATTTATCTTGGCTCGCTCACTTAACTTGACTTACTCATATCTTGGAAAAGTAAGAGAATTCCATAGCGAAAGCGAAATTTCTATGGATAACGTAGTGAGATATTTTTATCCGCCTTAATCCATCCTTTTTAGGAGTGGTAACGTCAACAGATTAACTAATCTCAACAAAACCGACTTTATACTAATATGAGTTTCCTCAAAGAAACATGATTAATCAGGAAATCGTGTAATACTTCTTTACGAATGTGAGTGACATCACATATGTAACAATTGCAAGCATGTAATGATCAATGATGATAAGATCGTTCATGTGTTCCTGCTAAAATGAACAGGAAGAGTTCACTGTGACAAGTTTTCAATAGTTGTAGAGCAGGTAACCAAACAGGCGCCGGTAGTGCAACTGGTTAAGCACGCGCCCCATGAGGGGTAGCATGCGGGTTCGGGTATCGTCTGACCTCGAATTTTGCACATTATCCAACATCACTGGGTATATGTGTAGCATCATACCACCGCCTCAAAAAAAAACGATCAAAAAGCACAAATCTAGAAGATTGCATGGTATGGAACTTTGATGTAAAAACTCTGAAGATTTCATGAGATGCAGAGCAGACGATTTATGGCTTTATGGAGCGCATGTACTGAAAAAATGGCCTTCTATGCTCTATAGGTATAATCACCTATGAGCTCCTGTCCACTGACTTTTGCTTAGCGCTACGGAGTGCTATTCCAAATGATTATTAAGTCCTATTACAACTATACATTTCAAATAAATTGCTATATGATCGAGATGGTAAAACTTGCCTCGTGTGTATTTTTATTTTCAATTAGATTTCTGCTCTTTTTCTCTTTCTTCTCGATTTTCCCGTCCTACGGCGTCATTTACTTGCATGCCAACTAGCCCAGGCAGCTTGTGTGTGTGTGTGTGTGTGTGTGGTGTGTGTGTGTGTGTATGTGTGTATGTGTGGTGTGTGTGTGTGTGTGTGTGTGTGTGTGTGGTGTGTGTGTGTGTGTGTGTGTGTGTGTGTGTGTGTGGTGTGTGTGTGTGTGTGTGTGTGTGTGTGTGTGGTGTGTGTGTGTGTGTGTGTGTGTGTGTGTGTGTGGTGTGTGTGTGTGTGTGTGTGTGTGTGTGTGTGTGTGTGGTGTGTGTGTGTGTGTGTGTGTGTGTGTGTGTGGTGTGTGTGTGTGTGTGTGTGTGTGTGTGTGTGTGTGTGTGTGTGTGTGTGTGTGTGTGTGTGTGTGTGTGTGTGTGGTGTGTGTGATGTTAGCACGATAATAAGAAGAAAATGTGAGTTTTCTTGTCAATAACCAATAAGATCTGCCTAGGTTTCATGTGCATTTTTGTCACCTTCCCAAAAAATAATTGTAATAATATATCATCTGCGAGTTAAAAAAGAAAAACAGAGTCATTACGATCAGTGCTTTATTTGTATTCCTATGGCACCTTGCGCTGCACTTACGAAATTCTCCGGTCCAGACTTATGATTATTTTTTTACGTTTAATGAAAAGGCATGTACACTCCAGTTGGAGATGACTATCCGTATTGTGTGGAATTTTCAATGGGAGTCCTGCAGATGGTTTTGCTGCAGTCCTAGCATTGACAAACGAAAGCCACAAGGATCAAGAGCGCGTTTGGCGCAAGGGTCAGAGGTGCTCTGCGTCCCATACAAGGTCGATTGTTAAATCTAGCGCTCATAGCTCACCAAGTCTTCTCTATCCAGAGTCGATGAATTTGTATCAAGCTTGTCTAGGAGAATGATCAACACTGACTTGCTAGTTCGGAACGCCATCGCGAATTAGTGTAGACGACAGATGTGTATTCAACACTTCAAATGAAGCTGAAAATTGAAATCGATTGCAAGACGCATTCCTCAGAGATTTATCAACGGCGAAAAATTTATCATTCATCCTTCTTTTTCCGAAGGTCGTGCAAAACGTCACGCGTAGTCCTCAGAGATCACATGTAGATCAAATGTAGTTGAGCCAATTTCTAATCGCTCAGTGAAGCATAAGTACGCTTCTTGTGACCATTTTCACAACTCACCCGATTGTTGTGTGATCATTTTTGAATTTCCAGAACACGAAGTTTCAGATTCTTCCTTGTCATGGTTAAAACAAGTGTCTTCTATTTATGGTGAAATCAAGTAAAAATCCGACAAAAAGACTACTTTGCCGAATACACGTCTAACATTTTCCGGTCAATTTCAGATCATAGTAGACCACTACTGAAATCACATAAAATGATGCTTGAGTGGAACCAGATACATGAACAGCATTGAGCACTGCACTTTCATTTATGTCCTTTGCATTTCCTGTTTCTTGATGTAAGTAACGTACGATTAGCTCACTCACTACAACGGCGGAACTTAGCTTGCTGCTAGGAAAATGCCCGCAACTTATTTTTATTACTGATTCAACGCTGACGCAAGCTATCCACGTTCACGGAAGGCACTGAACTCTTTGAAAGGGCACCTTGCAATGAAGGTCCTGTCGCATAAACCCTTTGGTGATTGGCCTGTGGACGGCTGGAGCTGCATCTTCCAAAAATGGATGTAGCATGCAACTGATGTCGAAACGATGACATACGTTCCAAACTACACTATTGTAGCAATATCTTCCAGTCAACTGTTCTAAGATTTTATTTAAAAACTTATTATAACCTGATAGAATCTTTTAAGCCTTTCATGAGGTATGGTATGGCACCTCTGATGCTAGACGTACGTTGCTGCTTCCTTTAAGCCTCATAAACAGAACACACCATTTGCTGATCGATCCTATTGTTATTAGGATTCGTCTCCGAAGATTTATCACTGTATATCAAATGAAAAGATCACTTGATATGGCGTTCCTTCAATGACTTGCCGACTATATGGCTTACGGCTGATCAAAACGACAGATAGCATGTGCTGGTGATGACGCTTACGAGAAAGCCGAAAGGCACGTCTAGCATGCAAGGTGCCATAATGAAGCTCATAAAGGACTTAAGACATCCTATCAGACGATATTGCATAATAAGCGAGCTCTCAGCCCAGTCGATTTAAATATATTGCCATATGTCATTTTTATCAGCTGCGAGTCATGCAATCGACATTTAATCACTGAAAAAACGACATATCAAGCAACCTTTTACTCGACGTACAGTGATGCATCTTCGGCGGCGATTCCTAAAATAGTATAGCCGATGAGCCGAATGATATGAGCAGCTGATGAGGTTGTGAAAAACACAAACATACGTCCAGCACTGGTAGTGACTTACTGGATCTCATGAAAGGTCCAGAACATTATGTCAAACCACATTCTCATATTTGTTCTGGATCAATTGGCTACAACTATGAGAGAGGCATTTTACGTTTTTCCACTTATATCTGGTTGCATTTCCTAACTGCGTATTTATTTTAGTCGATATAAAGCTGTCACGTTTCTCAGATGTCAAGTTCCCCGTCCACTCCAATGCATGTTCACGCGGAGAACATTGCGGCGTCGCTGATAATGGCCGTGGTGAGTTTTAGATGTTCTTTTAGCAACTGATTGAAGAACTTGCTTTCTTGGAAATCCAAATGTGCAGTTGATCAAAAGTGCTGAATTTACCCATTTATTATTCTAACCTCTAAAGAACTTTTGTTCCAGTATGATCTGCTTGCCAATTTTCACTAAAGTTCTGCGAATACCTATATTAAGTACTGCTTTATGGAAAAATATGAATTGATATTCTTCCAACGAAAAGGACACATTTACACAGTGTAAGCTTATACCCACTCTAATGAACTTGTTGGATGGTTTCAACAATAATGCAAAATTTGTAAGTTTGATATATTCGCATATTTTCAAGAGACAACTCTTATTATTGTTAAAGTACTATGCATAATCTAATGCCTTCGCACTGCATAATTGAGTTGATAAGAATTGCATTCTCAATGGTAATCTTTGAGCCCTGTATGTAGTCTGTTATGAGCACTTATACGGTGCAATACACGTGTCTCGGCCTTGCACAGCCACGTCGGTAGCATAGTGCCTTACGTCCTAGCCGATTCCTCTTGAGTGGAACCCAATCCCTTACATAGAGGAGACAGAAACGTACTATTTACACGCTTCATTAAGTGAAAATATCACTGAATAGGCAGCGTCCTACACACGATTGCTCTTAGCTGGTATTGCCAAATATATCATACCCTTTGTTTCGAGTGTTTCTTTATGGAGGGGTTGCGTTCCTTTCAAGAGGGATTGGCTAAGACGAAAAACACCGTGCATCTGGCGAGGCTATGCAAGGCCAAAATACGTGTATTGCATTTTAAAAGCGCCCATAACAGGGCACATGAATAGTTCAAAAATAAGTATTCCTGTTTAGCCTTCCGAGGTGTTATGAATTTTATTTATCAAATACTAGCGAAGCATATAACAATACGTTTAATAATGCACCTTAAATATACAATATTCGAGGTGGCTAACGATTCGGCGAGTTGCCTCCTTCAGGACCTAAAAAGATCACATTGATCCAGAATCCACTAAGCCAAAACCTCCATAGCCCTAGCAGAAAACGTTAGAAATGTGTCATGGATGGCATAGTAGAATCTTCATTCTAAAACACTTACCCTTTCTATGTTTTGAGTCTATCATTTATTCATTGAAGATCAGTCGCCTAGGGTCAGTGCATCAGTCGGCTGTGCCTAACTCGGGCCGGAAAAATCAGCCTGAGGTTTGCTTCGACGTCACGCGTGATTACGAGACACTCTTCTTTTCGGTTCATTTTTGGGCCTTTACTATATATTTGAAAGGCTTCTAAGGTTTTGCGCGCAGATGTTTTGATTCCTGTGCGAGGATCGTGAATTTGATGCCAAACATTACTCCGGCTTGTTTTTAGTCCCTATGAGTGCCTAGTGGAGTTTTTGAATCACAGTTGCGTAACCCAGCTAGGTGCTCTTTTACACGGAGGAATAGTGGCTTACGCGTTTCGCCAGTGTACTCATAGCCGCATGCCTCGCAAGAGATTAGGTAAGTATACCCAATCTCATACAGTCGCCGTCTCTGCCGTATGGGCAAACTTTGCAGTTATTGCTTTCGCAGAGGCGGTCATACAGTCGGTTGCGGACTAATTGGTGCTTTACAGTCTTTGAGAGTATTTCAACTATTGCTACCGAATTATCCAAACCTGCTCTTCTTAGGCAGCGTTCAATAGCCGCACTTATTTTGTAAGAGATAAAAGGCAGGAGCAAAGGAAACTTATTTTTGCCATACTTGCCGTTTGGGAGCGTAGAATTTGCTCTAAATCTAACCTAAGAAGCTCCTATCGTATCGTAGCCATGTGAGATGGCTATTTTTCGCGACTTGAGGAATCTGCCTTATGTTCTTTTCCTTGTGCACGCATTTGTCGCTGTTGCGAACATGTTCTTCAGAAGCACGCGTTTTAGGTGTTAAGCATGAGCTGGTAGGTAATGAATCAAGATGTTTTCGTTGTTTGGTTTTCGGTACCATTTCGTATTGTAGGAGTTTTTGGACAGGCTAACCTGAACGTTCAAAAGTGGGAGCCAATTTGCTTTCGGTTTTTCATGGGTGAATTTTATAAACTCTGACTGACTGTTCAGCAACTCAAAACGTTTGTCCATCTCCTGTTGAGTTGAGCAGACGACAAAGCAGTCATCTATGTACCTACAGTAGAGTAACGGCCGTAGATCGGTTACTGGGCTCTCCACTTTAGACATAAAGGCTATAGCAAGTGCTGGCGCTAGTCGTTGTCCCATAGCCAGCTCTCTGATTTGGGCAAGATAGTTCCCGGACCATCTAAAGATTGAGCAGTTAAGGCACTCTTTTCAGAGAGCTAAATTCTGCCGGATGGAGAAGCCATACATGTTTGTGGTCCTTTCGTGCTCCGTTGGAAACTCGAATATGGCTGCATTGCGAACTCATTCTACACGTTTGTATAATGGGCGGTTGCGTCGAAAAATTCCATTACGTACGCGTTGTTAGGGGACGCGCTACGTAAATGGTCTAGAAACACTCAAGTGTTGGCGAGATAGGCTGGAATGTGTTTTAGTAATTGAACTAGTGTTAGGTTTAAGAACCACGTTATCCTATCCGTTGGCCTGCCTACGCAGCTGATGATGGGTCCAACTTTGAAATCTGATGAATGAGTAGACAAGATCATCAGTGCATACCAAATTATGATGTTCAATAAGTAAGTATAAGACGGAAAATGACGGGTGAACTAAGTTTTAGTTGAGCAAGTTTAGTAAGTAAGTATAAGACGGGAGATGACGGGTGGACTATGTTTTAGTTGAGAGATAACGGAAGGTCTTAATCCAACCGAAAATGCTACTTTTTCCTATTTTTGGTTCAATTTCCGATATTCTTTCTGGAATTTCTTTTCAAATGATGAGCGATAAAGCGTGGTGTTTTTTGATGTTTTTTCGTTATCGCAATATCCAATTGATTTGGAATCATCACGAACTTTCCTCGCTTGTCACTAACTGATAGCCTAATTGTTTTAAAATTTATTAGCTCCCGTATCTGTTGCATGGCGTTTTTTTGTGTTGACCTTAGATTGAAACTAAACATTTTCTGCGGTGGAGATTAAGGATTTCAAGAGTTTCGTTCGAAGATATGCGAAAATTGATGTCCACCTTGATATTGGGGTCTTGCTGCCTAAAGAACGCTCGAGGAAAAGGTGGTGTTGGTATTGCCCCTACGCTTTGTTGTTAGTGTGAGCTGGATAATTTTGGTCTGGCCTAATAGCGGAGTTGATTTTGGAATTCTTGCAAATTGCATGCGATACCGCACAAGGTTTCCTTAGAAATCGGTTGCGCTGGTGAGAATCATGGGCCCATTTACAAGAGTGAGCGAGCATTATCGGGAAGAGTCATGCCTCCTAACACGGTGACCCTGATTGATCTAGCACATTATTGATGTTAGATTGACTCTCAAGGATTCCGTTTACGGTGTTGTGGTGTTTTGGACGAAGCTGGTCTACATGTTTTGTTCGAAAGATTTTCGAATTTTCTGCACTGGGTTACTCTAGCACTTCACCTAATAAAATTGCAGATCAAACATGACCCACCCTTGATTTTGCTCCATAGGTTCAAAATAAATATTAGGCGTAATGATTTGAGCGTGCTCTAACGAAACATTTGAAACGAAAGGTATGATATATTTGATGAAACCAGCTAAGAGAAATTGAATGTACATTGCTACCCATTCAGAGATATTTTCACTCAATGGCGCGAGTAAAAAGCAGATCTGTGTCAACTCTATGTAGGGGCGTTAGGATCGGCTGATCGACAAGCATTGGCAAGTGAGGAGGCTTCCAAGAAAATTGTATTTTCAAGATTTTTAGCCATAAAATGGATATCAAACGACGAATTCCTTTGAACAAAATGTTGGAAATTGGTTCTAGAGGAACACAAATGGCTCGTTGAAGAGCTACTGGGCTAAGAGAGAGTTGACAAATGCACATTATTATGTTCTTTTCATGGCGATTACGCGCTCAGCTGCTCAAGAACTTGGAGAGAGCTCGCTGTAAGCGTAATGACTGCTTTCAAGAATAAATTCTAGGGAGAATGGATAGTCAGAGGAGTTAGGCAGTTAATGGTGCATAAATTGAATAATCCTTCTCCTCGATACCACAGAACCATCACTGCTAGCGCTGAACGAGCTGTACTTCAAAATATATTTCATTGAAACCATACTCGACTAGCTACTATTCCAACTCTCTCGACAGTTTTATCTGTGAAAAATGTTGCGGAAGTCACACTGAGGTCGAAAATGCCTCTAACAAATATCTTACCACCTAAACTAGACAGCAACCGGAATGCATAAACTTGCCCCTGGCTTCAAAAATCTATAGACTTTGAGAACACTATTTAGAGTATTAAATTTCCTTTAAAATAAGATGAAATCTCAAAGATGCATGTCAAAATTTCCTCATTAAATACTGAGCAACATAAAATGTGAAGCAGTTCTGCTTGCCAGCACTGAAGATCAGATAGAAATTGCGGAGTTATTAGGTTGTAGACTAAGTTCTGTTAAATTTTTTATTATTTTTGTTTATTTAAGAAGAGTTTATTTTTGGGTCTTTTTCATTGTGCTTGATGTGAGTTGAAAACTTGCGGTTTCGAAAATCTAAATACGTATGTCTTTCTATGTTCTGCGACTGTACGGGATTTTTTTTTACTTCAAATCAACTCATCGAAACTCAAATTGCGAGCTCCTCTTGAGAGTCCCTCTTGGATCATTTTGTCCTCAAAGCAGCACAAAACTATTTTGAGCACTTGGCCACAAATCGAATGATTTCCGGACTGCAGAAAGATGGAGCAAAAAGTTGCTCAAAGGCGACACCAATGCGTTAAGATTGGCTGCGATAGCCTTCTCGAAGCGGCGTGAAAACAACGCTCGTTCACAAATTGGGGGTTTGACATTTTCAAGTGATCACCATCTTTTCAGACCTTTGCAACATTCTTTGGCAAGAAAGCGCTTTGCCAAAGTCGCTGATGTTATGGAGAACCTGTTTTACATCAGCTGATTCGTCTCATAGTTCTTTCACGATGCGAATCCGAGTACTTCTAACATTCAATTCGTTTTTCGTTTACTTCTTGAAGGTCATGGGATACTGGACAAGCGCATCTCCTTAAAATCTGTAGGATAACCTGTCTGTGGCATCCGATAGGACGTTCGTTGTCGACGCCGAAGCACATGTCTCAACCAGTCGGCCATACCGCAAACTAAAAAAATTTCCAATATAACTGTAAAATTTTGCTCAGGCGGGACTACAGCCCACATCTCACTCTATATGGGAACGCGTGCTGTGACCCGTTGCACTACAGGCGCCCATTTTGCACACCAGTCTTTCTACGCTGCAACTCATCTATCTGTCAGCCGCCAACCGTCAACGGTCTGGCCCTGGTATCGAAATCGACATTGATCCCAATCACGCTGACAGATATTAGGTATTGATGACCAAATGAAATTCGGTCGGCGGCCGACAGATAGATGCGCTGTAGCTTAGAAAAAGTGCTATGCAATATGGGCGTCAGTAATGCAACGGATTAGAGCAGATAGAGTGAGATACGGGTTTAGAGTCCCTCCTGACGCAAAAGTTTTGCACGTGACTCTACATCACTGGGTTATCTATAATATCATACCACTGCTAAAAGCTGGCAAATAGAAAAAATTCCATTTGCTCATGCAATTGTAAAAATGAAATAGCTCACATTTTCAGATTTATGTGGTTACGAGCTTCCGAATGTCATCGAATACAATCAAAAAGAACAAGAACTAAGTATACTGTAAATAAATGAAGATAGCAAAAGAAATACGACGGAACTTGATCTTCAGCCTAATAAATTGCTGCAAAGAAAAACCAAATTCAATGGATTCCAGGTAGGAGTGTTTGGACTGGTCTCAAATGGCTTCGTCATTCTAGCTGTGCGGTACACTCCTTCACTGCGGAACTCATTTGGTCTACTGTGCCTCTCAAACAGCATCGCCAATATAAGTGCTTTGCTCCTCTTCGTCTTCTGGATCACTCCGATTACATTGCTGTAAATGATTAGGCTTGTAGTTTACGAAAATCTGTAGGATATCACGTTTAACAATACAACTCTTGAAAATCATTGCCGACAATACAACAGCATTATTTCCTGAAGTAACCGAATCATTATTTGAAGATCGATGTAAACCCTTTCCAAAAATATTATATAAATGTAGTGTGAAAAACAATGTGAAACAGTCAGCTTCACCTTGCTGGAACTACTTTCGTTAGTGCATAGCAGCATGCGTAGTAGAAGAGAAACTAATAAGATTTAATTACGAAACTGGGTCAAAACTATGAAGCGTTTTAAATACTGGAATAATAGAGCATAGACATTTTAGAGAAAGCAAATTGGCAACCGAATTGCTAGGCAAACTATTCGGCATACTGGTGAGCATGTTCTGGTTCGTATGTATCTACTCTCATCTTGCTATCGCTGTGAATAGAATCATCGTCATCATATTTCCTCTACAAGGTGTCAACTTATTGACCGTGAAAAGCACCTCTTCTGTGGTCTTATTCTGCTGGATGCTCGGTTTCCTTTATGCAGTACCGCTTTTTGGAGTGAGTATTATAATTTTGTAGTTGACGAAAAAGATTTTGTTCAAAGATAAGAAATCTGCCGCGGTCGCGGCAAAAGCATACATAAAGAACTCCGTTTACATATTTCCTTTTGAGATTCGAATAAAAAATAAAAGTATTGTTGGTGATTGATTAGCTACAAACGGATAATCTATATTACCTCACTGAGGATGTAGGAATACTTATTTGGAATGTATTTTCATGGGTGGGCTTACATCAGTGCATGTTATCATAATTTTTTCCATCCTTCACACATGTCTGGTACCATTAGTCCACAGCGGGGGGAGTGACACTTGTTTAGCCGTCGTCATCAATAAGGCATCATGATATTAAAGAATATCATTGAAAACTGCTTTGAAGGTACTCTTCTTTTTACAGCAGACATGATACGTTTTGCTACCACATCGGGTACATAAGCGTTTTTAACAGCTATCAAAAGTTGTGCACGCCTGCAACCACGTCAAATCACAACTGACCTTCTTGAGTGACGAAATACTTGTAATTAATTCCAGACATATGGCAGTGCATAAATTTTTGAAAAACTTTTTTTCCTCAAACATGTCGGTTTTCTTTCAGCCGACACTTGTTTTATTTTCTTTGATACGATAATGTGGACGGTGAGGGAGTCCGATACATCGTGCGGTTACATCATTACTAATTTCATCTACTTTTACACCGCTCTAGTCGTATTCATTTCAATACTCATATTCGATGGCACTACTTTAATCTGTTTAAGGTTGAAACACAAGGTTAGTGACAAAGAAGTGGTCCCCTCTAACACCCATTGCCGCCCCGTCGATTGTAGAGTGACTTGAGAAGGCTCGCATGAAACCTCCATGAATGTGTCTCAGTCGTATGCAAGAGTGTCCGGTAGGTTTTCGTCACTCTAAGGACTACTTAAAAAGCCTTGATTATGGCATCAGTCATCATCCTGCTACGCTTTGGGCATCACGACGAATCCACTCACTGGCGTCCTGCACATTGGCTCTTGCCAGATGAAGTATACTTTACCAGAATTCCGGCATTATGTTTGAAGAATAGTGTCTTCGCATTTCAGTCTATGAGATAAGTCGGAAGTTTAGAGTTCTTCTTTTAGTTGAAGATACGAAGTACTCTTGATCTTGAATTCCATGTTTAGGACAGTGTGGAACGACCTTCCACCCTGTTACTATAACAACTGGATTCCTGACGTATACATTAAGGCAGAGGAATCGTTAACTGAAAAACTAGATATTTAATCTGTCTTTTTCTAGTCTTATCACTACAATCTCGATGTTGCTTAGTACTCTCAGAGAACTCGCTTTTCCTGCTTAATGCCGAAACATAGTGCTAATATAGTGACTTTTTCGACCCAGATAGACACAACGTTCGTGGGGATTCATTCCATCGTGTATGAGGCTACGGCGAAGATCGGTTTCTTGTGTGGTATTTAGTAGCAAACCAATCCTTCCACAAGCGTTGCCAAAAACGGCCAATTGTTATCTATCTGGTCAGTACTTGCTGCTTGCATTCTCGAGTGTTTGTTTAATGATTCGCATTCTAACAAGTGACGTGTGTAGAATTGGGCTGTTAAGACATGACGAAAGCTGGTAGAATATTCTATAGGTGTCGAAATGTTCAGTTGTACAACGAATCATTCTTTAATAATTCACAAGACAGTGAGAAAACTGACTATCGAAGAGATCCGCGTAGTAATTGGGACTGATGTTAATTATCGCTTTTCTAGAAGCTATATGTGTTCCACCTAGACTTCTGAGTGCAAACATGATGAATAATCGCCGAAGCTTTAGTGTGCTTTGTAAATGCTCTCTCCACGCTCTTCATCTTCGGCCATCATTCTTCTCTCCTTGGATCTTCTGTCATCGCCGTTCCGAAGTTTTTTACGCAAGTTCGGTCGTGAGTGCGCGATCCTTAGTTACGCACTATCCGATCTCTGAGTAGTCGACTTTCCTTCAACGTTAGCATGATTTGTTCGCAGTTTCTTAAGAAAACTAGTTGAAATACATCAAGACATCGTTCTCGATAACCTACCGCCTCAGTGAGTAGAGAGGTCGCTCTTTGTGCCATTTTACAGGATACTAAGAAAAGTTTTCCCCACTGGAGTTTCACCTACTAAGCAAGCGTTTGATAATCCCATTTTCTATTTGACATCAGTTACATGCAGATGATTGGTAGCTGTCATCACCCTAGTAGAGCAACATAGCATAGGTGACAAAATTGCTCAATAGGAAAATAGAAGTATGTGAGGCTTACTGCACTCACGCCTTAACAATTAGTAGCTAACAACGTACGGTTTCTCGATTTTTGTATAGAAGATATGGTACGATAAAGATTTTTGGTGTCTTAATTGAATAAATTTTCATAATTCCAATACTACTCACTCAAATGTTACGCAACGAAAAAGGCGCCAAATGGAGGTGCGCTTCTTCAAACAGGTAAGGCACTTACATAATCACTGCTTATTTTATATCAAAAAGACTTCTTGAACGAGTTCCATCGTTGCAGACAGTGTACCAAAATGCGTTGTTCATCCTCCAAGAAATGAGTGCCTATTTGATTTTCCCGCGACTGGAAAACAAATGGGCCATATTCTTTACTGGAACACTCTTATGGGAGCTGTGTCTTGCCCTGGACGGGTGAGTACAGACATTAATATCGCTTTAATACTACTTCAGTTGTACATTCAAGGATGACTTATGGCATCGTATTGGAAGTTATAATATGAGAGAGGATTATGAATATTCAGTCAGGTAAGCAGTCACAAAGAAAACATGAAATTTCCATTATTTACTATTAGCAATTTCCACCTGACAAACACATTGACATGATTGATCTTATCATCGAAACTTCTTTCACGCTATGAACAAAGACTCTCATTTAGAGGCGAATTTTAGATTGGCGAATTTTTCCAATGATGGTGATTATGTGAAAGAATGCTATGTACCTAATCGATGCAACTGTGAAGCTAATAAAACTGATAAACGCGGCCACTTGTTCTAAAGCGTAGAAAACCGCTAAAAGATTTTACCTTAAGCTGACCCTAATTGGAAACAAGCGCTGGGCTCATTTGAAGTTGTCCCGGGGTTTTGACTTTGACACTTTCAGGACTGTGTGAAGAGTATAGTGCTTAAGCAAAATTGAAGACTCCTTTGAGTTTTTCCCTCTAGAAGGTGACCTTTTTTGGGCTACATCTCCTCCCTTATGTTCTTTCCCTTTCTGAAAACCTTGCGATAGGGCGGAGGTCTCGGAAAACCACTTAAGCGCGTATTCTTCTGGATTCCACGGAAGATATACATTAAAACGGAGGCACATAGTTATGACGCTCCCGTCGAATGAAAGTGTGAATGCACTTATGACGAAGTCACGCCTATGAAAACCAAACAATTTTTGATGATCGGTTTCGGTGTACAAAGTCTCTTCTGGAGTACTCATAATTACTCGCTAGTTCGACTCATCCAAATGCTTCGACAAGCAAAATATTAAGAGATAGCTTATCCTGAATCAGCTGAGGATATACATCTACATTTTCAAGTTACTGGCTAATCATAAGAATTCCAAGAAAGCACCTCAGCGCACTGTTTATACCATCCAAAAATGCTTACAACTCTAGGCGTCAAACTTTTTCTGGGTGCCTTGATATTTTCTTAACGCAGTCATATGTAATTTTGTACATTCCATTTTACAGAACATTTAGTGCACAAAGTAAACATATATGTGCTATATACATAGGTGCGTGTGTATTGTATACGCACTGCATATGTACTGCATTTACACGCTGTACCACACGTATCACCTGCGTAGCGCTGATCGTTGAATGACTCTAGCGGGCGCCATGCAATTTTCATTATTTCCTGGAGCGTAAAAGACTGGCTCAGTAGGTCCTCCTCCCCTAGAAAGTTCTTGAGTACCATACCTTTCTTCTAGACTTCATATGAGAATGTTGGACCATCAGGTCAATAAACTTCTTGTTATGTGTTTCACATCTTGCATTATCGTATTACGTGTCCGCTCCACCTTATTTGCAATAACGTAAAAGTAGAACGACGTCTTCAATTTTCGATTGCTGACGCAGATCAGGGTCTCGGACTTCTTCCATTTGCGAGATACTTTTAGCATAAAACTTTTGACCAGTTGTCCAATAGCGCCAAGTGATCTTTTATCTGGCTTACATAGTTATCAGGCTCTCGAAACATATGTTAAGGCCAAAGTAACCACTAGTGTCGAAAGATAGGCAATAAGCTAAATGTTCTTTGCTTCTTCCACCACTTCCTCAATGCTCTCGAACGTTCCTTAAGCTCTCGCTTCCTCCTGCTCAACTCTGGACGCAAGTCGTTCGTCATGCTGACTACGCGAGCTAGATAAGCGTAATTGGAGCATTCGCGAATATTTATTTTATTCAGTTGATTGCGGATGAGGTGAATGCGACATTTAGAATGAATCCGTTCTTTTGTGTTTAAGCAAATATTCATTTGAGCATTTATTTGAGCAACAAATATACATTTACAAATTAAGTAGATGGGGTATGTAAATTTGTACTGCGCACGCGATGTTCTGCATAATGATATGCAATAGGTCACTGTTAGAAAGCTGTTGTGTTTGAAAAAGTTGATAACACTGTGAAGAAGTATGATCTTTGTGAGTGCCCAACTTTTTCATTTTGGTTTAGTATTGTTCTTTAAAATTTTTAGTAGATAACTTACGAAGTAGATTCAGAAACAAAAATCCCCACATTAGTGTTTAAGACAAGTCTCTTTACCAAAGAACCTTGCTAAAGTCAAAGGTGATTTGTAATTAATCAAGTGAAAAGTAAGTAAAGAGGCATTTCTGTAAAAATGACGCAACTTATGACCTTTACATCCCTTTAGCTGTCGATTTATCCTAGGAAACTGACAAAAAAACTTCTTGAATTGCAATAAATGAGTTGAAATATTTCAATTCTGTTACTCACTTGAAAAATATCCTGGAATCTGCTCTAAATTTATTTCGGTGTTGAGTAATAGATAACTTGAAGCGATTTGGGAGCTATCCAATGCAGAACTAAGTGATTTGCAGTTTCATCGTGGTTCTCTTCCACGTTCGACTCAACCAAATTCGTGTCACCGCAGCATCTGCAGATCACTGACGGTAGGTGGTCATATCGTTTCTTCTAAGAACTGGGAGCTATGATTCCCACAGCTATGCACTGCCTGATCTGCTTTACTAGAATGGAGTGCTTACAGATGGTAGCCGTCATCTCTCATGAACGAACGAATATGCAAGCGTAAATGGCTGGATGATGTGATGTCAGGTTTCAATGGAGAAAATAAAGAAGCAGTCGATTTAGAAACATTTTGGCGATATTTTTTCAGCATTTCATCGAAGAAAATTTCAATCAAAGGAGCTCTAGAAGATGATACTCATTGAATAGCATTTGGTACTATTTCGTTGTGGTTAGTACTGACTGACTTTGCCGTACTCTGATCCAGCTGTGTTTGGTAAAATTTTACAATCCTGACAGAATGACAGCTCAAGCACTTTAATCTGTTACAAAAAACTCGTATATTTTCTAGAATTCATGTTTCATTAACTGGTTTGACTTTTAAAACTGCTCAACAGTCAGTTTCGCTGAAGAGTAGTAGACAAGGTGAAACAATCTGTGAGCAGTATTCTATATATTACTGAGTATTTTGTAGTTTTATCGTAGCGCTCTCCCACTTTCACCTCTCTTAGATCCGTATCAAGATGGCACCTGCAGGACCACCACGGCAGATAGCCGTCTCGATTCTCTTGAAAACAGGACAAAATCATTCTCACATCCTCTAACATTGACTCATTCACATTACTTTACAAGTAATAGAGGTTATCTTTCGAAAACAATCAACTAAACAAGTGGGACGAATATTGGATTAAATGAAGGAACTATCGATTTGATAACATTCAAATGATATTTTGATTGTATACTGTTGAAGAAAATTTCAAACGCAGTAGGACCAAAGAGGAGATATACAGTGAATGAAGTCCATCACTATATCTTGTGATCAGAGAGTACTGATTGATATAAATATCTAATTTGGCTGTTATCATTGATGTTTCTTTACTAAAACTGAATACTTGAATGTCTGACTTTCATGTAATTTTGGTAACGAGAGGCAATTTGTATTGCTAAGGCTCTTTATAATAAGCTAAAACTAATTTTGGCTCTCGGTGGTTATTACTTCGGTGGGTTCATTGCATTTCAACCCGGCAATGTTCAATTAGTGAAAATTAATTGTAACAGCAAATTAGCTTTAATACTTCAGAATTCTTTTTCGTTAGATGGTGATAAATGACGAAATGATCCGTTTTGTTGGGCATGGACTTTTTGTGGGAGTATCAACAATCATTCGAGAGGCTGAATTTCTGGCTACTATGCTGTGTGTATCCATTTCTTAAAAAACCCCTTTTAACTTGCTGTAGCAGAAAGATAACATTTGTATCTCGCACGCACATATTATCTCAAGACTGAGTTGTTTCCTGAAATTGTGAGTTACATTTCGATAGGGCAACTTTCAACAATTTCAACCTTATGTTCATTTTTCGGAAAGACCGTTTCACCGGTGTGTAGGGAAGGAAATAATATTGAATTTCACATACGCGGAGGTATCATTTGTCGTATGTTATGTGCGCTGAAGAGAAGTGGGGCTGAACGTAGGTGCCACGCAGCCGCGATCGATCGTCGTTGGCGCGGCGCACATGTAAAATGCAATTTCTGTATTAGATTTGGGATTTCTTCTTTGCTTTGGAAGAGACAACAAATAAAAGTATGACTTCAAAATTATTGACACTTTTTTATGCTTCTCACACTTTCATCAAAGTAGCAGTAAAAGCACGTAGCCAGTGTTAAAAACGTAATTTTATTTTGAATTCTACATAGTTATAGACAGTATTCTCAAAAAAGGAGCACGCAACATAGTAACAAGGCTTTCAAACTTTCGAATGATTTTACTAACACTCTTATGAAAAATTCTTCTTTAGCAAAAAGGTTCGTCTCTTCATCTGTCGACGTCTAACAGAAAAGAACCCATTTTAGTCTTTTAGGTGGGCGATCGAATGTTTTGTGCAATTCATGTTTCATTATCAGTGAGATAACACATATGCTGTTCAAATCAGTATTTGAGCCCACAAGATAGAAATTTAGTTTGAGGTGCAGATTGTTCCAAATCACACTCTTCAGGGAAACCTTTTCTAAGTTGAGCATATTTTGTACATTTGAAATTTGCACAAAACGATATAGCTATGGAGTTCCTAGTCATTTTTTGCCCTTTAGGGCATCTTCAGAGATATTTCGATAGCGGTTCTGACCCTTTCCTCGCCTTTCAACGCCACACGGACTCTAGGGAATTTGTTGCCCGTTCTTTTGCGGACACGTGATTCGCTTATTGATTTATGCAATAAACAACAGTGAATAACAAAGAATTCTTGGTGATCTCCGGTTATAAGAACGATGAAACTCTACTTTATGATCGACCTATAAACAGGAATATTACAATAACAATATCAAACAATATGTAAGCATTCACAGTGCGATCTCACAAATAGATTGAGTAGCGATAAACTATGTCTTCTAATGCGACAAATGGCTAGGATATAGCAATCATACTCAAGCGTAATGACAAGTTCGGTTCCATATTAATCGACTGATTGAAACTAAAGGAACACAGGTCTACGAAACGATGGGTTCGGAATGAGATGCAAGGAACAAAAGACAATCAACCACATAAGCTGAAGACAACAGCAAGATAAGACGGATAGAGACGTGGACGCATCGGCGTCGATGCTGAGTTGTCGTGCGCGAACTTTCTGTAAGTGCTGTAGTGGCCGTAGGGCGCTATAAATTTATATGGAACACGGATGTGTTGATGATTCACGTGGTCTTCGTAAGCCTACCAAGGAGAGCGTCCACTGGGTTGTCGGAATTGAGGGCCTAGGGGACTACGTACAAAGGACGGTGATTAAATATGAGACAGTGTGTATTGCCCTCGGTGGCGAGTCCCACGTGTCTTGTTGTACAGTTCCTTCACCTGGTGATCGCTCCCACCGCTCCCCAGCAAGGACCGCAAATTGGTGATCATTCAGTACTCGGTGCCGATGTTACAACAGTATCAGACAGTATATCGACTTGACAGAAAGACAACGATAACATGTGATTACAATAACTCCTCCTATGTCTTCTCCGTGGCGCAACCTAAAATAGTTCAGCTCAAACTCACCGCACTACGAGTCCCAAACGATTAACGATGTTTGCACGGCAGTCACGGGTCGAAAGGTTTAAAATAGAAAGAAAAGCCTTGTGGGAGTTGCTATACGAGTTATGTCTGCTGGTAATAAATAGAGCTGTACTTTGCCAAATTTTGTGCTTCAGCTCGAAATTTTTTGCCGTGTAGAGAAAATTGATTTAATTGTTTTTTAGACACTTCATCTGATCCGTCTACACAGTGTTTTTTAGTACTGCTCTATTCTGGCGGCGCCACTTAAGGCCTTCGGTAAAAGCGTTTTCCTTGCTGTTATGTGACAAATGTATAATTATCTGATAGCTTACGTCAAGTGAATTTCAAATGTATATTTTATTAATCATATTGCCTGCTTATAACGCTGTACTAATCAAACGCGATTTCGTTTCACATTCGAAGATTTTTCGCCTGATAAAAATTTTTATGACAAAATTTCAACCATTAGATAGAGCAAACTTTTTGATTAAGAAAATGTGTTTGCTTTTTAGAGAGAACTTCTGTAGACACACTTCAGCCGATTAGAAGTGCTCACTGAGTGTGAGACCCAATATTCTTTCGGTCGTTACAAAGCTTGAAGAAGTCCTTTTCGAAAGCTTTATACATAATTATGATTGGAGATTTTTTTTCTCTATTTAACAATTAGAAGTTCATCACAATAAAACTTTTATACAGTGAGAATCTTCGAATAAGAAACAAAATTTTATTTTGACTGGTACGGCGCCAATGATAAGCTGTTGGGAAATTAAACATTCCATTAAAGTTCACTTGATTTGAGCTATCGATAAACTGCAAAAAATGTTGTGCAAAAAGCAAGAAATACGTTTTTTACCGAAGGCCTCATGTGGCGCCGCCATAAAAGAACAATGCCTTTTTTTCCTTGTGCGGATCTCAGTACTTCTAGTATTTGATTCGGTTTTCCTCTTCTTCTTGAAAACTGAATGAGCGAGTCTACTTACATTCTCGAGGATAGCTTGATCGTGGTGCCCCATAGAATGTTATTGTTGACCGCCAGAGAGAGTTGGAGGGTGGAGCTCGATTCCACACGCACTACGACGGTCCTCATAACCACTCGGCGACGGCGCCTCCAAGTGGTTTGCTATTTTCGTCATGTCATTAAAGCATGTCCTACATAAGGTGTGTACAGCGCAGTGATTGGAGGTACCCGTGAACACACACGTAGTCGTTGTTTCTATTCCGCGCCTAGGTTCACCTCGCCTTCCATCCCTATGGGGTCGGCCAAATGATAACACGCGTGTTTTAGGAAGGCAGTTTAACTAATTTGTTAAATCGTTAGGTCAGTGTGAGTCATTGTATAAATCATAAATAGAATTACTCACCTCAAGTGATGCTCAATGAAATGAAGCCCATGGTTCATCTGGAATCAAGCTCATGATTCATTATACAAGAACCGATCAACAATGAGAGCTGCTATTGTCCATCGGAAGAAGGTTGCTAATTCGATTTCTTACCACGAGGCAAAACTGTAGCTTTTTTCATGTTATATTTTCGCTTTCAGTACATTAGGCTGGAATCACGAACACATATAACACCATATCTCATATAGTAACCACCGTAACACAGAGGCATTATATATATTATATATAGTAGATATAATAATCCACTTACCAGCATTTATGAAAGAAGTACAGAAAACCATTCTAGAAGGTGTAGTATACCCAAACGGTTAGCATACGCTCCCGGAAAGAGTGAGATCTGGGTTCGAATCCTGGCTGGACGCAAACGTTTTTGCCTAGCACTCCACATATTGGGTATACTATAACATCATACCACTGCAAGTGGCAGTCAAATAGAAAGAATTTAGACTGATTACCCTAGAAGGCTTATCGAACTGAAACAAAGAAACAATTCACATAGATTTAGGTCCTGAAATACTGTGGATAAAGAAACTTTGATGGACACTACTGAAAACAATCTAAAGCTTATATTTTAGACCTAAAGCTGTGTGCCGCAGTTTGGTTTTGAGTACTCGAAAGTCAAAGGGTCAAGCAATGTTAGAGAACTCGATTGCAGGACGCTTTTCGGGTGGATTGGTTAAGAATGAGAGCTTTGTTCTCCGTCGTTTGTGTGCTACTGGCAATTTATCACCTGACTTCTTACAATCTCCGTCTGCGTGAAGAAGTTGAGAGATGCTGAGCTTTAGCAAAGATCGTATTGCAAAACAGCTCAACCTTACTCCGACACGCACCCCGAAACTAATCATATCTTCGGCATAGTTGAAAGGAAAAAGCAAAAAATATCTCAAAAATTGTAGAAAGGAGTTTTATTCATACTTCACTGTTCCCTATGATTGTATTTTCATATTGTATCTCTTCATAAGGTTGAGTCCATGCAATGGACACATCTTGCAATATCATGCTTTCCTTTAACACACTCACATGATTACTTGAAAATATTTTGATATAATTTACCTACTACAACATCTCTCCTACATTTGCATAACTCGCTTATCGCCATTTCTATTACATAATATTATTCTCAAAAGGCGCTATCTCTTGGAATTCGGCAATCACATTTCTCTGATTTTCGTTCTATTTAGTGAATCATTTTTAATTGGTATGGTATCTGACAGCAAAAAAGATTACAGTGGCGAATTAGAATTTCTTAACACACGACTAGTGGAAAGTGATAGAATCATAATATTGCAATCCAGCTGCCTCAGAAGCTTTAGACGTCGTTACTTCAACATACTAATGTCAAGTGACTTTAAGAAAACCAAATGTGTAACCACTGTCAGTCACCTTCTAGAAAACCTGACTATTCGGAGAAGTGTGATATTGTTACTCATTGACACTTCAACTTAACCTTCTATGGATATTGAAACAAGAAAGCTTATTTTTGAGTGTGTGTGCGTTTTGTGTGGTATGCAAGTGCATGTATATTATATATATATATATAATTATATAATAATATATGTGTGTGTGTGTATATGTGTGTGTATGTGAGTGTGTGCTTTGTAATTAGATTATTAGGAAGAGTAGGTAAAAAAAGCTCCAACTCTAGCTTGATGTAGAAAGTTTTCCATATCAGTCAACATTTTAGGCTACATATTTGAAACGTCATAACACTGGCCAAAAGCGGCTGACATATTGAAAATATATCCAATTATACATTTCGAATTGCTGCGTGCTTAACTGAGTTTGCAGCCGATTTTTGCTTTCCCGACCAAACCACTTAATCAAAGGTTGGTAGCTAAGCTGCAGCAGGATATAGTATACATTGTATATATATATATATAATATGTATATAATAATATATATGTATATATAAAAACCATATATGTATGTATAATGCATATATATATATATATATTAATATATAATATATATATATATATATATATATATATATATATGGAAGAGAGAGTGACAGCAGCAGACTAGTGATGTAGTGGCGCTTTCGGTGCAGGTGAGACACACGGGAAATTTTCCCTGCTGTCGAATGCTTTGCATACCACTTATAATTCTAGTGAGTAAGATTTTCTGCTAACAGCTAACTTAACTTTATTTGTCTCAGCTTTACGTGCCTTTTATCATGGTCCTGTGAAATAAATCACATGTTGTATTCTCTAGTGGTTGAGAGAAGTGATGTATAGTTACCGTGCTTTCATAATTGAATAGTGATCAATACAATCTCTGTGTGCTTGCTGAGATGAGGACTAAACTTATGAAAACAGTTAGACTTCCAGAAATTTCTCTCCTCATTGTGTGAAACAAACCTACGGGACCCAGTGAAGGGTGTGGTCATCGGTGTCGCGTTTTTTATCAAACTTTCTTTTTTGTTATTATCCTAACACATCCACAAAACAGTAATGAAAAGAATTAATGGTGTAACCTGAAAGGATCATTTCTGATTATTTCCCTGATAATATTATGGCTAATTGTCGATGACCGCACACAAATAATGAAACATTGATGACTAGTTCTTCGGTATCCTCGCCTTGGTGACACTTACAGGCACTATATCATGGCCATCAAATTTTAACAAAGAGTGCGAGCATCAAGTTCTATGTAAAGAAAAGACAATTCTACAGGAAGTTTGGCGTCCATTGGAGAAGATCCATGTGGCATCTCCTAATCCATCTCCGAGTCGTTTAGTCAGCCTGGGAGTCTCTTGCGGACATTTTAGTAGTTCTTTTCAAATTCTGCTATCATTTTTGGGCCTTTGGAACATGATTGTTCGATGTCTTTTTCAAGGTTTAAGCGAGCGTTTTCTAGACAATGAATAGTCAAGTAAAATGGTTCAAAAGCTGCACTGTTAAATACGCATTTACCATTTTCCAATCGTTTATCAGACAACTCGGTAGACCACATAATATTGCATGTTGAGATCGCTCAGTAGACGCTGGCTCCCAAAAAAGGTATTGGAAGCACTGCACTTACTCATTCATGCCTTTCAAATTCAGCTGTTTTTGTGATATGTCATCTGCAGCTAGCTAATTGTGCACAACGACGACAAAGGTTACGATCCAACGGGCAGGTGAGCCATCTGTAGCCATGGGAGATCGTCAAAGCCAATAAAGCGACAATATTACTTATAATTTAATGCGTAGAAGCTTTTTCATTTGAGCCCATAAATAACCAAAGCTGTTGACCTCGCATTATGAAAATAGGATGGAAGCAGATACTGAAACGCAGGATGAGCTCCATGCAAGGTTTTCACGTTCGTTTCACGACTAAATGTCTGAAGCGTGAAGAAGACGTTTTTGCGCTTAATTCTCATGTTAAGCAACATCAATCAGTTACCATTTGGCTTTCGCTATTCAAAGCCGCCACGTTTTTTCAAATGTCAAGTTTGTCGTCCACTCCGATGCATATTCACGAGGAGAACATTACCGTGTCGGCAGTAATGGCCGTGGTGAGTTTTAGATTACTTTTTGTAACTTGTGAAAGTCTCATATTTTTTGAGGGTTATATCTTTGACCAAACAGTAGCATTGAATTTATATATGGGATAATTCTGAGAGTCAGAAATCCGCTGATCGATTGTATATCATTCTTCACTTCAAATCTGTAAACACCGCCCGAATTGCTACTTGATTAAGAAAAGAAAATTAATAATCCTAAAACAAAAGAACATTTATGCACTATGGTCTTTCACTCATACAGTTACACGTGTTAGGTTGATTTCATGCTAATATAAAGTTTATAAGCCTCACATCATTCAAGTTTCTTAGAAATAGCTCTTTTTTCTGTTAATACTATATATCATTCCATACCTCTGTATAATGCAATTGATGTACGTAATGCATTTTTGGCGAAATTTTTTGTGAAAAGTAAGATATGATGGCAGGATTCTTGACTGGAAAATCAACTTCTGCTGCGATGGCACAAAAAAGTTAACTAACCTCTCGGTCAAGAAAGAGAAGACGAAAACGCATTATGACGTTTTTACAAAGCAATGTGATCACATCGTCAGAATTATAAAGGCACTTACGTGTTTCTACTTCACAACGCTGAGGCCAATTTGATGGAAGCAAGTTTCTCCGGAGCCTGAGATTAACAAAACTTGATAGTAAGAGTAGCTCGACAAGCAGAGGCCTCACGAAATGAAAGATCCTTCTCCATAAATGCTTACACGTGATACCTTCCCGAAGCTGCTAAGGTTGACGGCGCTGAGCTTTGGAACTATATCTTATCAATCATTCTCCCCAGATTGCGGAGCTTACCAACTACACTTTTCCAACTGCGTCAATGGTTTCATGTGTGGAAAGTGCTGCAGAGTTCAGTCGAAAACCGAAATTTGTTTAACACATCTGCGCTACTCAAACTGAAACAGTAAACAAAGTATATAAGCCTGTTTATGGGCCGTAAGAATGCGAACTCTGAAGACACTAAGATTACGAAAAACCGAATTTTTCCGACCTCAGCAAGAGTGATGAATAATTGTTTTTCCATGATGTATCATATACTGATATATAAGGCAGTTTATACATATATATATATATATATATATATGTATGTATACATAAACATATATATATAATATATAATATATTATATATATATATATATGATAAAGCTCTCGGCGTTGATCAATCCCTGAGGGATGCGCCATGCATTCAACTTCAATTTTTAACTTCGTTTGAGGTGATTGAATGCACATCTGACCTTTCCAATGACTCGCGGAGGCCTTCCGCTGAACCGAGTCAGTGCTGCTTATCCTCCCAGACAAGTCTGAGACCTGTCTGGTACCAATTTACCGACCCCAGAGGGATGGATGGCTTGGTGAGCCATGAGCGCGAGATCGAACCATTGACCTCGTGTGCGACGCAGGGCACCTCTAACCACTGCGCCACATGCGCTCATATATATATATATATATATATATATATATACTATATTGGGGTGCCGTGGTTGAGTGGTTGTGATGTTCGTCGCGGTGCACGCGCCGAGCTCCACTTTCTCCCAACTCTCTCCGGCAGTCAACAACAGCCTCCTATGGAACGCTACGGCTAGGTTATCCTCGACATTACAAGGAGACCCACTCAACTGATAATTTACGACGTTCAAGAAGATTTGTAAAACCACTTGAATGCTAGAAGTACTGGGATCCGCACTGCTGAAAAAGCACTGTGAAGACTGATCAATAAGGTGTCTAAAAAGTATATGTATGCCTTTATTTCGAGTGTTTTATTAAAACCAAACTCAGATTTCAATAAATCTCATTATTATCATTTCACCAGCATGTCATAAGGTCTGTTTATGAGCTCTTGTACAGACCGATACACGTGTTTGGACCTTACAGACTCTTCAGTCGAGGAGAACCCGTCGTCTTTTAGTCTTTAGCCAATCCTCTCGTGAGCCCCTACTTTCCCTATGAAGAGATAAGTGACGACAAACGATTTACATTGCATGCCAAGTAAAAACATTACCGAATATGCACTGTTTGTACACTCGATTGCTCTTTGGCTGGTATTTTCGTAATATTACCCCTTCATTTCGATGGTTTTACTAAGATCACGCTCATATTCAAATTCATTTTCCAGATATTATTTGAGCCAGCATGTCATGTGGTCTGTTAATAAGCTCGTGTACAACCCGAAGCACGTGCTTCGAGTATACGCAGAGTATCGGCTAAAGACTAAAAGACGAAGGGTTCCGCCCGACTGACGAGACTGTAAGGTCGAGACACGTGTATAGGGCTGTACGAGAGCACATCAAGAGATCATATGATATATTGGCTCAAATAAGAGTTGTGATATATATATATATGTATTTTATGTATTATATATGTAATATATATTATATTATATATATATATATATGTAAACAATTTGAATAACGTTCCGTCGCCTTCGTCTTCTTCTAGCTGATGTTTCGACTCGATGTCTAAAGCCGTTCGTCCATGTTGTGGTCTTCTCCTTCGTTCCAAATGTTGTATTTCGTTCCAAATGTTGTAGCCTTCCTCTTCGTCTTGTTAAAGTAAAGGATTTTTTTGTTGAAGCACCTCACTCGATAAGAAACTTCACTCAGCAATGTTTTCAAGCTAGATACAGTTGCCTTCGCTTTCGATTGATTACATAGACCTCGCTAAACAGAGCAATAATCCAATAATGTGATGACATGTTTTGAGCCTTTTGTGAGCCTGGTAAGGCACTTTTACAGTACTAGACGGCCCGTTCCGCCTTTCCAGGCTCGTTAGTAGCACGATGTTTTTCAATTTACCTGATCCTTTATAGAAGATATATCCCTTACTCAAAAGGGAATCGACGTTGAGTGGCAAAATCTCTCAACATCGCCCGAATCTACAGATGAGTGCCAAAACCAGACCTCATAAAAGGCTCAAAAACATGTTATCTGATTAAATACTTTTAATTCGAGAAATTTTATTCTTTATCGTGATGCGACATTGAATAAATAGGTTGAAAATCTTCATTAAGCTCTAGACAATTTCGACTTTAAAATTGTACCCCTTAGCTATACTGGAAATCCAAATAATTTAACTAATACGTTGTGAATCTCAAAGACTGATATTGTGTAGTCGACGAAAGGTTGGCGACAGTAGCACTAACAGCAGTCGTAGTTCTAACACTTTGATGGTCGACGCTTCACCGACTTTGTCATCTTCAGAACCTGTAGGCATTCTGCACAACTATTCGTACAACTGGATCTAACAAAAAATCTCAAGTCAACATCCTTCAGAAGAAAATAAAAATAGATCATTTCAGATAGGAGTGTTTGGATTGATTTCAAATGGCACTGTCATACTAGCTGTGCGATACAACGTGGCATTACGGAACTCATTTGGTCTACTGTGCCTCTCACACAGCATCGCCAATATTGGTGTTCTGCTACTCTTCGTCTTTTTTATCACTCCAACTACACTGTTGTAAATGCTCGCAGTCTTTGGTTTATAGAAATATGTAGGAAAAACCGTAATACATCGATAATCTTTAAGATTTTCTCACGAATACATCGAAGAATAGCATCGCTCTTTGAAAAATTATGATGAAATCTTCGAAAATAATGTGAAAAACAATGGGAAAAATCAACATTAGCCAACTGCAACCATTTTCTGAAAAATGTTTGTGATCAAATGTTGTATTTTACGGTAATCAAAAAAAATAGCGCAAAGCATAATGGTATTACAAGAAAAAAATGTGAATCAATTGACAAAATTTGAATAAAAACTATATTTGAATGAAAAAATAGTAACTCAAATTTTAACAGAGGGATTGCAATCCATATAATTTCCAGTAAAAGCGAATTAGCGATTGGAATGGTAGGCAAACTGCTCACCTCACCGATGCACATGTTTTGGTTTGTCTGTATTTACACGCACCTCGCTATTTCCCTGAGCAGAGTCATCACCATTATATTTCCTCTACATGTTGATAGTTTACTGATCGTGAGAAAAACCTCCATTGTACTACAGATCTGTTGGACGCTAGGATTTCTTCATGGAGTACCATTTTTCTGGAGTGAGTTTAATGATTTTTCAATAAGTGTGATTAATGATTTGTGAACTTTAGAGGAACTATAGCAGTTACACTTAAAAGCATGCATATTGCATCCCACTTACACAATTCCTTCCGTAAAAAAAAGAAAAATTTTTTGAACTCGTGGTCGAGAGTAGCCTAGTGTCTTGTTTATCAGCTAGTTAAGAACAGTTCATTTATTTTACTCCCTTGAGAATAGTCGACCAGCATCTGCGTTTTTATTCGCATTAGGATGAGCGCTACACTTTACCAACTTCAGAGTGAAGTAGCATTTGATTGTTTTTTGACACCAAGCGGAAATTGCAAAGCCGTGTTTGCTCCCCATCGAATGGCAGAGTATTTTCAGCAAAAATCGGATTCAATGCATTTGATTTACGTCTAGTCATAACTGTTATCCCTAAGACATGAATTAGGCGCAACTCATTCTTAAGCATGCCGTAGTGTACAAATTTCTGAAACGTTCGTATTCACTTTTCATATGCATTTTCTTCCAGCCGAGAGCTGCTTCGTGCACTTTGATACGACGCTATGGGCGATGATACCTTCCAATACAAAGTGTACCTACATCATTACTATGTTCATCGATTTCTACATCCCTCTAGCTGTGCTGGTCTGCATACTTCTACTCGATTGCGCTGCTCTAATCTGTTTGAGAATGAAACACAAGGTAAGCGCAAAATATTTTAAGTATGATCTCTCTAACACGTGCCTTATCGCTGATCGCTGGGTGACCCGGCTGGGAGCAGGTAAAGCCTCCATGTGTCCCAATAGCTCGCAAAAGTCCAGTGGACTTGCCTTACTATAGGAACTTCATGATCATTGTATCTGTTTTCCAGAGTTTTCGTAAAAGATTACAACTATGGTGTTAGTAATTGCTAGGGGTGTGCTGCAGTTTCGGTATCGTCATAAATTCAGTCGATAAAAGCTTTTTTACATTGATTCATGGCAACCAGGTTTTTGAATTATATGTTGAAGCAAAAGAGCGTATGCAGAGCAGTGATTAGAGGTGCTCTGCGCACACACAAGGTCGATAGTTCGACCTCACATTCATAGCTCATCAAGCCATCCATCCCTCCGGATAGGTAAATTGGTACTAGACGGGTCTCAGACTTGTCTGAGAGGATAAGCAACACTGATACGATACAGCGAAAGGTTACCGAGAGTCATTGTAAAGGCCAGATATCCATTCAGTCACGTCAGTTGCAGTCACAAATTGAAGAGGAATGCACGGTGCTTCTCTCAGGGATTGATCAGCGTCGAAAGCTTTATGCTCATCCTTTGTATCTCAAAGCAAAAAGAAATGCTTAATCGAAAAGATAGGCACGGAGTTGTTTAGTTTTTAACTTTGTTTACTGCAATCTCGCGATCTTGGAACGCTTTCGCAAATAGCCAGCTCCTTCTGCTCGACTCCAAAACTAATTCCCTTACTGTATTAACTTTCCGACCTAAAAATACGCAAAGTGCAAAGAAATGCTATTTTCTATTTCCGTGAATGAGACGTAAGAAGAAAAAATCCATCTCTAGCACCGTTGTTTCTGTAAGACTTGGTAGAAGACCAATCTTTTCACACGTGTTGTCTGAGTCGACCTACGTTCGCTTTTCTTGATTTGTGCTTGGTCTTACAAGAACGATTTAAAATCTAACGGACACGTAAAGTATGATCAGTTGGGCCATAACATTCGTGAGAACTGGCGAGAAGTACTTCACATGTTCACGCCTTATCTTTTTCAGATCGGGTGTTTGTCGTTTCTTCATCGACTAAATAGCATCATGAATTTCATGAGAAACACCAATCAAACGAAAAATTAAAACTCCTTAGAAAAACTTTAGGTGGACGTGGCTAACAAAGAGCCAGAGAAAACAGGGAAAATGCAATTATGGTGCTAGAACCTTCGGACCTTTTTCTTAGGTCATGCGCTTTCGTAGAAACATAGTAGTAGCTAGTCGTGCACGAACGATGGACTTTTGTATGAAAAGGTTTAGCACAATTAACTTTTTTGTATTTTAATCTAATGAAATTCCATAATTCCGATGGCGTTCACTTTAATGACGCTCAACGAAAAAAGCGCCAAATGGAAGTACGCTTGTTCAAACAGGTAAGGCACATACATATCCATTATGAATTTCGCACTGTGAACACTGCTTAAATAGGTTTCCTCATCCTGTTGCAGATACTGTGGCAAAATGCGATATTTATCTTCCAACAAGTCAGTATTTATCACATTTGCGCGCGATTACAAAGTAAATGGGCCGTGTTCCTTGCTGGAACATTTCTATGGGAATTGAGTCATGCGCTGGATGGGTGAGTACGATATTAGTCTATCTACTATAAGTTTAACTAGAGACGTTTTCGCAATATTCTTAGTCACTTTCAATATTATATGAGAAAGGATGTGTTTCAAACAGATATGGAAGCAGTCAAAACAAAGATGGATTTCTTACTATTTTGCATTAGCTGTTCTCCACATGCTCAGCACACTAGTGTGACCCTACACCCAAATCATCATTGTCACTTTCAAGAGTATTTCCTATATGGATCACTTTTCAGATTAATATCGATTACATCATAGAGGGCGTAGCGATTCATTTCCTACCACGCAACCAATTGCTCTTGAACTAGAGAATTGCTGGAAGTATCGCTTTGTCAGAACGTATTTGGAACAAATGATGTTCTTGATTTATTTAACCTCAAAGTTACTTTTTGAAATCCTCGGATAGCATAAACAGTATTGTATCGTTGGAAGACCAAACAGTCTTTTGAATTTCCTTTTTGAAAGACAATCCTTCCTGCCCTGTTACTTGGTGTTTTTTTTTCTTCTTTCTCTGCTAGGAATCGTAGGACAACATGCCTGTCTTCTGAAACCATTTACCGCACCTCTCTTCGCGTAATAAGGTAAATATACACTTTAGTACGTACACATAGCTATGGGATTCCGTTAGAATGATTGTGTTAACACTCTTACACCAAAGCCGTCCTTGTTAAAATACTTATTTCTTCATGACCAATTTTGGTGAAGAAAGTTTTTTTCCGGGTTGCTTGTTACCAGCCGATAGTTTAATTTATACTTCTCCATTCGACCACTTTTCTATAGACCTCGCTCGAACACAGTAATAATGTGATAATGATATAACATGTTTTGAGCCGCTTGTGAGCTCTAAGTGCTAGACGAGAGGCTGTCCTCAAAGACTCCTTAGTAACACGGCCCCTCGGCTTAGTCGATCCCTTGAGACTATACTCCTGCATGAAGGAATGCTCATGTTCAACTGTTGCTCTTTTCAATGTCATGAGAATCTATCACCTGACTTGCGGATTTATTACTCGACGTCGATTCCTTCATAGAGGAATACAGCTTCAAGGGATCGGCTGAATCGAGGAATGGTGTTAGTTAAGAGTCCTGGACGATTAGACAAGCCCCTATATAACACTTATACCTCATAAACGGCTCAAAACATGTCATATCAATATCAGACTATCATTGTGTATGAGCGAGGTCTATAAAAAAGCGGACTTATGTGAATGATTTCACAGAGCTTCTGTACTTTCCGACAGAGAAATCAACCGGAGATAATTATGATAAAATATTGAGTTGTTGGCTTGCCCTGAGTTATTTAGGGTTCCTCATTACATTTCCTATGCCATCGGCCAATTGATTGTAAAAAATCAGGAAAATTGCTCTTGTGGATTAATAATGAATAACTAGAAATGAGGTTGACAACGATAGCTTTTTTTTCTAATTGCTATATTTTCTTATCACAGCCATAAATGATTACCTCTTGCAGATTATTCTACAGAGCACCTAGTGTGTAGTTTATGCGCCCTTATATATATATAAGAGCGCAAGTGACGGAGTGGTCAGAGAAGTCCTGCGTCGCACACAAAATTGAGGGTTGGATTCGCGCTTACGGCTTACTAAGCTATCCATACCTCCGGGATTGGAAAATGGCACCAGATTAGTAGCAGATTTATCTGGAAGGATAAGCAGCACCGACTCAATACAGCGGTAGCCCACAGCGAGTCAATGTAGATGCCCAGATATGCATTCAACCACTTCAGTCAAAGCTAAAAATACTAATGCATGGCGCGTTGCTGAAGTACTGAACAACGTCGACAGCTTAATCTTTCACCTCATATATATATGTATACATATATGCATATATATATGTATATATATATATAATATGGTATTGTTCTATAATGGCGGTGCCGATTGAAACCTTTGGTAAAAACGTATTTTTCACTTTTACAAAACGTTTCTTTAGTTGATCAATAGCTCAAATCAAGTGAATTTCAAAGGCATGTTTAATTTCCCAAATAGCTTATTCTAGGCGCCGCACCAGTTATAATAAGATGTTGTTCCTATTCGAAGAATTCTCACTGAATAAAAGTTTTGTTGTGATGAACTTTTGTACGATAGATAGAAAAAATCTTTCGATTATAATGATGTATTTGACTTTCGGAATCCTTTCAAGGGATGAACACGAAGAGACGATCTGAGTGCCACATGTAAAATCGCAGAAAGAGTGATGAGAGAGCGCAAGTCTTGGTATTGCAGTGGCTGAGCACATACCACTTATTCATGGCCGCGCCTCGTAAACGGTGAGATGTGGGTCACCCTCACCCGAGATTCAAAGCCTTTTGTGTAATTCAAAATTCTTGAATATATGTACGATGTGTAAAAAGTTCGTGCCATTTTGGTTTTGTAATATGATTTTTGCAATAGGATTGCATGATTACGGTAGTCCAATTGTAATTTTCTTAAAAATATTTTGATTTACAATTTGCCGACACGAATAGCTTGTAGGGAAAATGCTAGTGAAGCGGCGTTCAAATAATGGAGTTTAGAACGATGATACGATTACAAAAAGGCCGGACACCTGGGTCAGTTCATGTTACATCCACTTCACATCTTTCAGAGCTTATCCATCTCTTGCAGAATGTTGGCGGTAGCTTTGAAACAACAATCGAACACTTCGGCTCTTGGCATGTCATTCAGGGGTTCTTTGTGACCATCTCAAAGACAGCTTGACGATCTACTTCCTATGGGCGGCTCGAAGGCAGCTGATCCTCCAAACATTTCCCACCACCTTTAAACTCTATAAACCACTTCCTGATTTTCCTTCTTGTAACCGTATCATCGCCTCAAGTTCTAGTAATCGCGACATTCATGCATGGGTAGCTAGCGAATTCGTTCTAAAGACTCCAAAGTCGACTCCATCTTAATGCAATTATAGGCAAGTTGTATACCAAATTCCTTGCAAAAAATGAGCAAATAAATGGCAGGAAAATCATGCAATTTCATTTGCAAAAATTATATTGGAGACCAAGAGTGCACGAACTTTTCACACCAGGCTATTCTGAAATCATATCACAGCTAAAAAAGTAGTTTAAAAAAATCTTGTTGATTGTTTCCGATTTTTACTGGAGCGATAGCTCGTTCGTTCGTGCGAAGGCACGACAAAAGGCAACATTGAAGGTAGGCTAATGAAATAATATGGCAATTTATTTGTATAGTTGCATTTATATACTGAATAATCATATATTATTTGTGTTTACCCTCAAAATCGACTGTTTTTTGAACCCTCTATTAGAATTAATATACTCTGGCAGCTTACATCAAGCCCATCATAAGGTCTGTTATGGCACTTATACAATGCAGTACACGTGTTTCGGCTTTGCAGCCTCGTCAGTTGCACAGCGCCTCTCGTCTCGCCTCTTCTTGAAGAAGAACTCCTCTAAAAGAGGAATTGTCGACGAATGTGTTACACCGCTTGTAATGTGAAAATTTAATTAAGTGACGGGTAGCATACTATCGCATGTCCATTGGCATGATCACTGGGCATTGCAGTGATTCACGGGTGATTGCTCAAGACTGGTATAATCATTATAATACCATTATAAGCGACTGTTTTTTGAGACCTCGCTCAAAATTATTACATGCTGACAGCATATTTTTAGTTTTCATAGAAGTCTGTTACGGCATTGTAATAAAAATTTTAGCCTTGAGAAATTGACTGTTAATCACTGCAGTGTCCAGTGATCTTGTCAGCGGTCATGAAGTAAGATGTTACCCGTGGGTGAAACGAACACTCTTCTATGTAAAGAGGTTCTTACCCGAGTGAGATTGGCACAAACGAGGGGCACCGTGCAGCTGACGAAGCTGCAAGCCCGAGACAAGTGTTTAGTACTGTGCAAGCGCCACAACAGATCTCACAAAAACCTCGAAGCATGCTGTCAGTGTTTATTTGCGTTTACACTGCGCGCAGGAATCAACTGATATCCAATGAGTCACTTATGTTTGTAATATGAAAATGTTACAGCAAATAGAAATGACTTTGACACCTATACGTGTTTTTCTCTGGTGGATGATGTTGTCGCATAGAAGACTTTTCGCATACCTATCCTGGTTGGTCGATTGCCTCTCAAATGGAGATATTGAAGCTTGACTGGTTTAACAAAGATGTAATCTCGGTTTTCCCTAAATATTAGCAGCAAACCACATTACCCAAAGATTTTGTCGGCAGCAAGAGACACTTATAAAGAATTGAATGGAAAATTACTCTTTCCGCACACGACGCATGAGGCATTAACTCCATACGTCGAGCTACCAATCAATCGGAAAACAAAAAGAAAAAACTCTTGTGCATCATAAAACGGCAAGAAAAAGTTTGCTACTATGCGTGTCAACTCATCGTGTAAGCACTGAATAAAAAAAGAGAGCATTTGCAATTATCTTTTTCAAGATATTTTGGGAACTGCTCGAAATTAAAATCGATGAAAGGCACTATATAATTGAGCATGATTTGTGAGCTAATCTATCATTGATTACTTTGTAGTTTCATCGTAGCTCTTTTTCACTTTCGACTCTCTCTGATCGGTACGAAGACGACACCTTTAAAACCATCAAAGGTATGTATCTTTGTGGTTTTTTTTTACAATAACTATGAAAAATCATTCTCTCATCCCCTGACGTTACCTAATTTACATTATGAGAGTGGACTGCTTTGCAGATGGTGGTCGTCATTTCTCAAAAACGAATAATTAAACAAGCATGGGCTCACTGAACGTCCAGCGACGCAAATATGGACCGAGAAAATGAAGAAATTGTCAATTCGATGGAATTTCAATAGAATTTTTATTACATTCTGTAAAATAATTTTTTAATCGAAGAAGTTTTGATGAGAAAATTTACAATTCATAGCTTACAAATTGTCATTTTTTTGATTAAATATTGTGCAACATCGGTAGTTCCTCTTCTACTTTCGGTGACTTGTCGGCGATTTCGCATTCCTCAGTAGTAGTAGTAGATACTACATACGCACAGGCTCTGAAGAAGGCGGGTCGCCAAAACGTCAGCCGAACTCTTACGACTAGTTTACCAACCTCGCGTCAGCTAATCAAGATAGTTTTCTCGACTTCCATATAACATATCCAATTATTCAGTAAACAATGATGCAGAGTGGTGTGCAAAAACGATTGCGTTAGCTGGGATTCGAACTCACATTTTTTCCGGGAACATGTGCTGAACCGTTGAACCATCGGCACTAATGGAACATCATAACGCCGCAATAGGCGTTCAAATAAAATGATTTACGATGGTTTACTGAAACCCTGTCCTGTTTGGTACCTGTTTGGTACCAAATTAGCGACCCCGGATGGATGGATGGCTTGGTGAGCCATGAGCGCGAGATCGAACCAGTGACGCGCGTGCGACGCAAGGCACCTCTAACTACTGCGCCACATACGCTCTTTTTGATGTGTTATAACGCATTTATTGTTCATCGTGGGATGTTTTTTGCATGCGATAAGCAGCAGCAAGCAGGTACCAGACAGGTCTCATACTTGTCTGGGAGGATAAGCAGCACTGACTTGGTTCAGCGGGAGGCCACCGCGAGTCATTGTAAAAAGGCCAGATGTGCATTCAATCACCTCAAACGAAGTTAAAAATTGAAGTCGAATACATGGCGCATTCCTCAGGGATTGATCAACGCCTAGAGTTCTATCCTTTATCCTTTTTATTGAAACCCAGTATCCGTCAACATAAGTGGGTTCAATGTCAATAATGACTACCCTGCCACACCGTAAACGGTTGACTGTTGACAGATAACGCGTTGTAGCGTAGAAAGAGTGGAGTGGAAAGGGAGCGTCGGTGGAGCAACGGTTGAGCACATGCTCTCGGAAAGAGTAAGATCTGGGTTTGAATTCCGGCTAACGCAAACGTATTTGCACACCACTCTACATCATTGGGTTTATTGGAACATCATAACACCGCAATAAGCAGTCATATAAATTGGTTTACGATTGATTATTCAGTAAACACTGTCTATACTTGTTGATAATCTTATGAAAAATCAATGTTCACTTGATTCATGAAACTCACCGTTCAGCTACCACTATAGAAGAGTTTTGTGATCTGTTGTTATACACAGTGAGACATAAACCCTCTTCAAGCAAAAACAACTTTGAGATAAGGTGCCAATTCATTTGGAAGCTAGAACCATTCTCTTGAGGAAGAAACAAAGTTACTTGACAATAATCAATTGGTCAAGGGTGCGATAGTGGATAGTTTTTTTTTAGTAGTGAAGAAAATATGCCTGGCGATTATATCGGTCAAAAATCCTATTTACTCGACCAGCTGGCTGGAGCAACTTTAGTTGATGAATGGTCTAATTGCTATCTGGTAGTATCCGAACTCAGTATGGTCACATTGTTTTGAAAAAAACCTCATAATGCGTTTTTGTCAGCTCTTTCTTGACCAAGTGGTTTGTTGACGTTCTTGTGCCATCGCAGCAAAAGTTAGATTTCTAGAAGTTCATCGAGAATTCTGCCCGAATATCTTACTTTTGGTTGGAAGTTTTGCCAAAAATGCAGTATGTACATTAATTGGATTATACAGAGGTATAGAATGATATATAGTATCAACAGTAAGTAGAGCTATTTTTAAGAAACTAGAATGATGTAAGGCTTATAAATTTTATATTATCATGGAATCAACCTAATACGTGTAATTGTGTGAGTGAAAGACCATAGTGCATGAATGTTCTTTTGTTTCAGTACTATTAATTTTATGTTCTTCATGAAGGAGCAGTTCGAGAGGTATTTACAGACTTGAAGTGAAAATGGTTTACAAATCATATTCGATCAGCGGATCTATAACGCTCAGAATTATCCTATATGTAAATTCAATGCTAATGATTGGTCAAACGATATGGTCCTCAGAAATTTGCGACTTTCACAAGTCGCGAAAAAGTAATATAAGACTTACCACAGCCATTATTGCCGACACGGTAATGTTTTCCTCGTGAATATGCAACAAAAAGGACGACAAACTCCACATTGAAAAACGTGGCTGCTTTGAATAGCAAAAGCCAAATAGTATCTGATTGATGTTAGTTAACATGAGAATTAAAAGGAAAACGTCTTCTTCACGCTTTAGACATTTGGTTGAGAAACGAGCATGAAAACATAGCATGGAGCTCATCCTACGTTTCGATATCTGCTGCTTCCTATTTTTATATTGCGAGGTCAACAATCTTGGTTATTCATAGGCTCAAATGGAAAAGCTTTATTGTCTTTGACGATCTCCCATGGCTACAGATAGCGCACCCGTCCGTTGAATCAGAACTATCAAAATCATGTTACATGCATTTTCCCTTTAATGTCTTTGTGCACGATTAGCTAGCTGCAGGTAACATATCACAAAAAGTAATTAAATTTGAAAGGCATGAATTAGTGAGTCCAATGCTTTCAATATCTTTCTTTGGAGCTTGCCAAAAAGGGGACGCTTTCGATGAATCAAAGACGGGTACAACTGGCTCTGCTGTGGGAGTTTCTTATGGAAATAGTTCTCAGATATTCCCATGAATTTACAGAAACCGACACTGCATGGAACAAACATAAAATTTGAATTTTCGCGGGTGTTAAGGAACGTTTTTTTCTTTCTAGTATTCGCAATATAGTCTGTAAGAATGGAAGCGTCACCAAAGATTGATAACTCAGAGCCATATGTACGGTTTGGCGGTGTCGCCCTCCCTACTAGTGGTCCAAGCCATTGCATTCAACCCTGCTCCATAGCAGAAATGGAGAGACGTTGTTCGTGGTGATAACACATCATACTGTGTTATCACCATTTTTCAGCCTATGAGTTGCGGTTTGTAGTAACGTATGGCTTTTGAGTGACAACCTCGATAAGGCTTTGAACATTCTTACAGACTATATTACATGTTTATGGCGAGATTCAAAAGCAGTTGATAAAATGAATTTATACTAGTGCTCTGCGTTACGAAAGAAATCTATGCGAAAAACCACAGGCATTTTTGGGAAGACTAATATGTTTAATGCACAGCCCTTGTTTTTTCATCGTTGCCACTCGAAATCCACTGCCTTCTGAAGTGCGTTATCGCAAGTGCTCGACTGAGAAAACTGCGAGTCAATTTGACACTATCAAGTTTCATAAAATTTTTTGAAACTGTAGCCGACATTTCAAGGAGCTGTTCAAATAAACGTAAAGCTTAAGTGCAAAGAGACACTCGCCTCCAATAGACTTCACAAGCCCGATATTTGGAGTTTTTGTAGATTTGGCATATATATGGCCATCAGACAACTAATGAGTAGGAAAGAGGACTCACCCTCGCAGAGTAGGCGACAAAAAGCATAATTTATTGATTTTGCTACTAAATCTAATACGTAATCACGGCTCTTTTTTTCTCACAGCACAGATCCCAGTACTTCCACCATTCAATCCGTTTTTCGTCTTCTTCACGGATGGTATAGATTCTGGTCAAACACGTCGCCTTGCAAACTCAAGAAAAGCTATGCTGAGCGTTAGATAGTTAGTTCGTTCTTAACTTCCGGCGAGTATATAATGATCAGCCCGCGCCGTGCCGGGACATGTGCCCCAACCACTCGGTCACGGCTCCTCACAAGGCGTAATAAAAGTCGGAAATATGCTTATTCGATTACTATAATGTGATCCAACATGTCATGTGGCTGTTCATGGGCTCTTGTACAGCCCGATACAGTGTTTCGGCCTTGGGAGCCTCGTCAGTCGGGAGGACCCTTTTTTTCTAGCTAATCCTCTCAGAGTTGCTCCCGGGACACGTGAAACAAACGGTGTAATACTTTGAAAATGTCAGCCAGTAGCAATCGAGTGTAAAACGCTGCCGATCTGGTGACTTATTTCATTGACAGCACGTGTACATCGTACGTCGTCGCTTACTTTATGGAAGGGGATGGAGCGCCACTGCGAGGATTGGCTAAAGACGGAGAACCTGCCCGAGTGACGAGGCTGCCAAGGCCGAAACGCGTGAATCGGGCTCTCAAGAGCTCATGAAGAGGCCAAGTGACATGTTTGCTTGAATAGTAGTTATCAGATATATTGAATTTTAAGCGTGATCTTAAAAAAACACTCGAAACGAACGGTATAATATGTTTATTTTTGAAGGATACCGTTCGTTATGAATACGAAATGTTGAAACGCATGGGCGTCCTTCTCACTTGCGATAGCAACAGAGATCTTTTTGACAATATGGTATCTCATCGTGATGATGAACTCCTTCACCCATCTTAATTTCACTGTATGTCTGCCAACAAAAGCCTCCGCAAAGTTCAAACAACGCGCTAGCAACTCCGAAAGCGCAACTCATTTTCGTCCTCGTTGACACTACGAATAATGACGGCTATTGTAAAACTCAACCCGAGTGCTGAAATCTCCTTTTTTTTGAGCTATTCAATCACTACTGATGATGCACGAAAATGCAGGAAATTGTGTACAAATTCAACGCATTAAGGGCGTATTGTTGACCAGTGCTAACATATGAACAAAAGTGTTTCGTTGTTAACTGATGTTAGCTGAATAAACTGTTGATTATTGAATGTCTTGAGCAAGGTCTCTACAACATTGGCAAAAAGTTACAAGAATTTTGGTATAGAAAACGCATTCTATCCGAAGAATCATTCCACAAATTGATTAGTGCGGACTATATCGAGTCTAACGCCAACAACATACTAAAACTACCTCTAGATAAGTCACTTGCACAAATCGTAGATTGCAAATACTGTATTTTTGTATTACACTCCTACGATGTTCTTGGAAGAAATGTAAAAACAGAGTTGACTATGTGCTGTTACGCTATCAATTGGCTTTCGTAGTGAAAAGTGAGAATTTTAAGACAATTAAGGTCCATTTTCTATAAATACGCTTGTAGAACTTCTCTGAGCAATAACCTATCTTTTCGTAGAGATAAAGTCTCTTTGGAATCAAAGTTTTGCTACGTAACTGCGTACTGAAAAGTGCTGTGACGTTCAAAAAAAAAGCTAATTACACTGAAATGTCAACTGTTTTTGTTGGTGAAGCATGTCATGATTTGCTTTTGAAAAACAGATTTTATATTGAAATTATTATTTATAATGCTATCGATTAGCTACTGATATGTAGATGAAAAGAAAATGTTTGAAAATATTTGGAAGTAGATTTATTTTGCAAGGATGTGTTTTTCTCATCAAAGCTCAAGAAATTTTTTGACACGTGGCCATTCTTTTTGCTATGAATACCTTTATAACATTTTCCTCAAGAGAATTCCATCTTTTTTGTAACAATAAAGTGTTCTGCTATCGACTGCTTTTTTACAGACCCGCCCAAAACGATTTAATCTGATAAGGATATGGCATGTTTTGAGCCGATAGGTCTGGTGCTATATAGGGGCCTATTTCCTCCTATTGGGACTCATCAGTAGCACCCTATCTCGGTTCCGTCGATCCCTTGAGGTTGAATAATCCTCTAAAGGAATCGACGCTGAGTAAAAACTAAGCATCCCAAGTCGGATGATGGTATTACCTGACTTTGTGGTGACCGGCAGTCGAGCTTGCGGCTTTCAAAATGAACCATACTTCTGCTATCGACTACTTTTTTACAGACCCGCTCAAAACGATTTAATCTGATAAGGATATGACATGTTTTGAGCCGATAGGTCTAGTGCTATATAGGCGCCTATTACTGCTCGAACAAGCTCAACTGCCGGTCACCACAAAGTCAGGTAATACCATCATCCGACTTGGGGTGCTTAGTTTTTAATCGGCGTCGATTCCTTTAGAGGATTATTTAACCTCAAGGGATCGACGGAACCGAGCGAGAGTGCTACTGATGAGTCCCAATAGGACGAAATGGGCGCCTATATAGCACTAGACCTATCGGCTCAAAACATGTCATATCCTTATCACAATGAAGTGTTCTTAACATACAAGTCGCTTATAATTACGAGCAATCCGGATGTATAGTCCGAGTGATGAACTAAGTACTTTAGGCGAGAAACCTCACCTTCTTTTCTTTCTTAGGCGCCCTATAAGAATCTTTTCAGATAACCATTTTAGCTTCAGAATGGTCGAGATATGAGCTATCGAATAACTACTGCAAGTTTGATTGGAAGTCTTCAGAGACCTCAGCGGACTAAACAAAGCAAACCAGGAATATATTATCAAACCTTTACTGCTCCAAAGCACTAAAAGGCCTTTTTGGTAGAAACCACATCATCAATCGCCGAGATTTGAGTTCTCAAATAGTTAGCGAAACCATAAGAAAATGGTTTTGTCTACACATTGTCCCGCTACTCAATATGTAGTCTGTAATGACGACTCAAGCCCTTTCGAGGTTGATACTTTCGTTATGTTGGTGGCTGACGTGCATTTCGGTGGTATCGTCATCATGAGAGCCACACGCCCACTATAATAGGGATCGTGGTTGAAGAACAGTGCGCTATTGGCATATGACATCGTGGAATCCAGCGTACTCATAGTCGATTACTTTCAACTGAACCTCGCCTTTGTAACATTTAGTATACAGTCTGCAATAATGTTTGTAACCACCATTTTTACTATCAAACACACTTTTGGCACGGTTTCAGAAATTACAGACTTGTTCTGGGCGTATCGCAAGTCTGGGGTTTTGTTCAGCACTGTATCCCTCCATGAGTCTGTGCAGTTCAAACTATGGAATGTTATGCTTCACACAGCGTAGTCACATGAGTGTTCAGAATTATTATGATGTGAGTTGACCTAGTACAATTTATTCCCGCTATTGAGAGCCAGGCTTGTTTACCGCCATTCCCATTAGATACTATTTAATCCCAACGATAATGTCCATTATGTGTTGACAATCTTCCTTCTCATCCACCTTTCTGTTGATTAACTAAACCCATCTATGTTTATGTTATGATAGCGAAAAAGAAGAAAAGAAAGCAAGTAACGAAGTATGTTTTATGGAGAATGTAGCTACTGTAAAATAAAACATTTTTTAGTCGTATTAAGTCGCCTTAATAATGCTGACTTTAAGAGTTGAGATTGACTCGGCTTTGTGAGAAAGGAATTCTTCTCGAAGAAAATCTGCCCATTCAGTGAAACGTGAAACATTTGTTTATTGGCACTTCAGCTTAACAGATATGTGACTAAAGAAATAATGAAACGTGATTTTGTGTGTGTATGGTGTGTTGTATTTGAAATAGTAAGAAAATGCTCCAACTCCACTCAATGTCGAAAGTTTTGCATACCACTCAAAATGACCAGCTGCATAATTCAAATATCAAAACACTGCTAAAAGCGGTAAGAATAATAAAGACTCATCAAATTTTACAATTCATGGCCGTCAGCTTAACTGAGTTTAGAGCCGATTTGTGCTTTCCCCGCCAAACCAAAAAGGTTGTTACTGACAGCTACACCAGGATCCACAGAATACGTAAAAATACTCTATCAATTTTCCGGATATTTCATCAGTGAAAAAATCCTATATAAACAAATGAATTCCATTGATTGAACGAATGATTACGCTAATTAGTTTAACAGTTGTAACAATAATTGAAAAAGTTCATAATTTATATCCAAAATTGCCGCGTTTGGTCTCTATCCCTTCGACAACCACCGCTAAAAGGCTGGCACCGTCGCGCCGTTGCTTGCGCGACACTCACGGGGTCGGGCATGTGCGTCTATGTGCGAGAATGTTGTATTTCCTGCCTCTTCGCTGCCACAAGCGCTTTCATTCTCACGATGCGAGACGACGCCATTACAGTAGTTGATTGAGACCCTGAGAAAATTGAGAGTGAGAATAAAGGCAGACGAGAGTACGCCCGAGATGTTTATGCGAAAACAATTACAAGAGAGAACTTATTTGTCAAAAATGATTTTGCATATTGCATTGCAGTGAAATTTTTCTATTAATGTGATCAAAGAAATTATTCGTTGCTGCAATTTTTGTCATTTCACCATTAGCATTCGTTATCATTAACATTATCACTACTACTACGACTCTCACTTGCACAGTTATTATTATTATCACTATCATTACCATTGCCACTACATTATCATTATCAGTTTCCCTATCATTATCATTAACACTATCATCATTTTCCCTGTCTCACTATCACCATCATCGTTATCACCATCATCATTATCACCATCATCAACATCACTATTATTATCATTATCACAATCATTATCGAATGAAAGTATAATTCATCCTAACAACTGAGGCTCCACTGTTGGTCATGCAATGTCTAGCACTGCATAAGTGCCCTTATCGGCCCTCACAAGTAGCTCAAAACAACGGCAATTATCATCACTATCATAATCATTATCATTGTCGTTATCATTAAGCAATGTATTTTTCTCGTGGAAAAATAAGAAATATAGACGGAACATTAGAAATAAATATTCTTTTTACTTATCTCTCTAAAAGCTTTTTCAATAAAATCCCATCATTTCATGATAAAAATGCTCGATCAAAATCTTGGTACGTCTTCTCGCATCCATCGCGCTGTCTGGCGTCTGTCTTCTCACGAGATATGCCGCCTTTCTCACGGGCCGCTGCTCTGCCATTACACTAGCTGAGGAGATTTGACGTCGCGCGGTGTTGGGCGAAACGCCCGCATGGTCTTCAGAAGGCTATACATCTACGAAGTCGCTTGTTAGAATCTGCTGTGACGTTCACACACGTTTCCACAGCAATTTCGCTCCAAGCGCGAATCACAGCCGTTTCACGCTCGTTCGCGTTAATGTAGTAAGTAGTCAATATTTTCCATCCAGTAAAGGCTACACAGTGCAATTGATTAAGGTTCAACGGGAAATGTCCTAGCTCGAAAAAGCTAGAAACTGCTTAAATGCTTTGCTTACCACTCATTATTCTTGTGGGTAAGATCTTTTGCTGGTAGCCAGCGTAACAACTGGTTTTATTAGAAGAGAAGTATAGTTATCGTGCTATTCACAAGTGGATAGTGATCAATTCTTTCTTTGTGATCCTGTTGAGATAAAGACTAAACACGAAGACATCTGGATCTTTGAAAATTTTTCTTTCATTTTGTGAAATAATCCTGCAAGTTAAGTTATTGGGGTCATGGCTTTATCGAATTTTATATGCTACTACCTGAATATTTCGACAAGACAGTAAGGGAGAAATTTGTGATGAAACTTAGAAGGATTGTTTTTGGTTATTTTTTTTTTGTAACATTGTGGCTTAATGTCGATGTTCGTACATGAATTATCATCCCATTAATGGCTATTAGTTTGGCGGCCTCGCCTTCGGCAGAGCCTACGCTACTACATTATCGCTATCAAATTTCAACAAAGCAGTATCAACTCTGTGCAAGTTTTATTTGAAAAAAAAGCAGTCATACAGGAAGTCTCGCACCTTTCAAAGAAGATCAGTATAAAATGCCCTTTGAACGATCTCCGACGCTTCACATTGTTTAAGTTTCTTGCGGACATTTTCGCAGTTCCTTTGAATGTTTTGCGATAAATTCAAAACCTCTAAAACGACTGTTCGATGCTCCATTCAAGAGTCAGACAAATGCTTTCTGAGCGGACGGTCGAGAAAAAATGGCTCAAAAACGCTACACTAGCAAAAACCCGCATTTACCACTTGCGACAATTTATCTTACAACTCATTAGACCACATGAAATCGCGTGTTTTGGCCGCTCAGTAGACACTAGCTCCTGGGAAAGAAATTGATAGCATTGTAATCACCTAATCATACCTTTCAGCTATTCTGATTTTTGCAATAAGTTACCAGCAGCTTAGTTCAATTTGCACAACAAAGGCAAAATCAAACTCATTGAGAAGAAGATGCATGCGACATGATTTTGATAATTCTGATTCAATGCCCATCTGTGGCCATGGGAAAGCGTCAAACCACTGAAGCACAGCATGTAACTTGGATATCAAGGCGTAGAAAGCTTTTTAACTTCAATCTATGAATAGCTGAAGCTGCTCATTTCGCAAGAATGGAAATAGCACGAGACATCTGCTGAAAGTGAGACGAGCTTTATGACGTTTCTATGCTTATTTATCGTCCACATGGGTGTAAGCGTGAAATAGCGTTTTACGGTTAACTCTTGTGTTAACGTTTTCGTTTACTAGTCGATTTTTGTTTTAAGAGCCGTTACGTTTGCAAATGTCAAGTTTGCCGTCCCACTCCCTTGCATATTCACGAAGACAACATCGCAGTGTCGGTGGTAATGGTCGTGGTGAGTCTCAGACTACTCTATTCGTAGCTCATAAAAGTAAGGATCTTACATGTTTTGAGCCGATAGGTCTAGTGCTATATAGGCGCCTATTTCGTCCTATTGGGACTCATCTTTAGCACCCTCCCTCGTTCCGTCGATCCCTTGAGGTGAAATATTCCTCTAAAGGAATCGGCACCGAGTAAAAACTAAGCACCCAAAGTAGGATGATGGTATAACCTAACTTTGTGGTGACCGGCAGTCGAGCTTGCGGCTTTTAGAATGAACTATACCTCTGCTATCAACCGCTCTTTTACTCTTTTTTTCTTTTGATGAGTCCCAATAAGACGAAATAGGCGCCTATATAGCACTAGACCTATCGGCTCAAAACATGTAAATCCTTATCAGATTAAAGCATTTTGAGCGGGCCTGTAAAAGAGCGGTCGATAGCAGAGGTATGGTTCATTCTAAAAGCCGCAAGCTCGACTGCCGGTCACGACAAAGTCAGGTAATACCATCATCCTACTTTGGGTGCTTAGTTTTTACTCGGCGCCTATTTCTTTAGAGGGTTATTTCATCTCAAGGGATTGACGGAACCGAGGGAGGGTGCTACTGATGAGTCCCAATAGGACGAAATGGGCGCCTATATAGCACTAGACCTATCGGCTCAAAACATGTAAGATCCTTATCAGATTAAATCATTTTGAGCGGATCTGTAAAAGAGCGGTCGATAGCAGAGCTTATAAAAGTAGCAGATATTCTGAAAGTTTCAACATGTGACTAATTGTCAATGTTGCATCTCCGCATGAGTAATTTTGAACGTCTAATATTTTCGATTAGGTGTAACGTGTATACGACGTTTCATTACAAGTCTGCAACCTGTCACCTGTATCACCTGTCGCCCGTTATCGTCGAGTGATTCGAGCGGGAATTAGTAGTTCTTCCACTATTCCCTATAGCGTGCAAAAGTGGCTCAGTAGATCCTCTTTGCTTCGCGAATTTTATAAGCATGATATCGTTCTTCTAGGTTCTTAAGGGAGGAAATTAGACCTTTGAGTCGGCGGTCTTCCCGTGGGGGCGCCTGACATCCCGATGAATCCAGCCGGTAAAGGCTCTCGTCCATCGGTTGTTGTTGAAGCGCATTACGTGCCCGGACCACTTCATCTTCGATAGCTGACCTCCAGAACTCCATCCTTGATTTTCGATCGTTGACATAGGTCAAAACCTTGAACCTCTCTATCATAAGCGAGATACGGGATACTCCTATCATCGACTTTCCATCTGCTCTCTCGATGACACCAAATGATCTTTCATTTTAGTTGCGTAGCGACCAGGTTTCTGCTGCATACGTTAGGGATGGGATGACCGTTGAGTGGAAAAGGTAGGCACGGAGCCGGGTGTTCTCGTCCTCTTCACTACCTCGATGCTCTTAAAACGCTCCCCAAGCCACTCGTTTCCTCCTCCTCAACTCGGGGGGCTAGGTCGTTCGTCTTTTTGATTCACCATCTAAATGGTCCAACCAGAGCATTCGGAGATAATGGTTCCGTCGAGCGGGAATTCGTTCCTCATGAACATCATTTTCGTTAGGTTTAGTAGATAATTAGTGTATCAATCAACACATGCTGTTGAAACCCGTCAACATTCGTTCCGCTTGGCTAATGCTTGATGTTATAAGGACGATATCATCATTGAAGCAAAGATGATTTACCTGTCGACCGCCAATTTTCACTCACATTTTAGGTTTTCATGCCGCTCTCGTGGGTGGCAATTAATAATTCGACGAAATTGTCTCGCGTCGTCAGATACCTCTTCTTACGTCGATGACAATATATTGATAGTGATATTTTTGTGAAACCTTGATTGGCTCACAAAGGATCGTTATGTGCTTCGTGGGACTCCCTGGTTGTCCAAAGCCTCCGTGACTGCTTCTGTTTCCACTGAATCAAAAGTTTTCTCAAATCAACGCAAGTGAGACAGAGCGAACTCTTGTCCTCGTAAAACTTCAGTGAGTATCGTGAACGAGTAGATGGGTCTATAGTGCTAACTCCTGTTTGCGCGCATAGGTGTCCTTCTTCCAGTGTTCTGCTAATCCTGCTTAGGATGACTTGAACGAAGAGTTTGTAAATGACGGATGACAAGCAGATTGGGTGACAATTGCCTATGTTGAAGAGGGCTCTCTTTCTGAAGAACGACCTGGTCTTGCTGGTTTTCCATTGAGTGTGAACCTTGCATTCTGACAGGTAACAAGTGAGGAGCCGAGCCAGGGTATTAATGAGATCTGACAATAGATCCTTCAGATGCTGTGGCTTTGTCCTGTGTGGACCAGGTAATGCTATATTTTTCACCAAGAAAATAGCATGCTGGATTTCTAGGAGAACCACGAAAACAGCAAATTCGACCTCTTTCAATTCATATGACGGTGATTGGTCCAAGCTACTGGAGAGATTTAAGTAGCATTCGTGAATATATTTCTCCACTGACCTTCTGGAATTTGTAACTGCCCCCGTCGGAACATTGGAGTGCAATCATCTTGTTCTTGTAACTGGCAAAGCCTCGCTGGACTTTGAAAATGCTCTTCTGAGTTACTACAGTTTCTGCCATAACTGCTGTTCTTCTCTCTTTAGAATATTGTTTTTTAATTCTCTACAACGTTTCGCAAGTTCGGACGTCGGGAAACGGTTTTTAGCGAAGAGCAAGATTTCATTTTGTAACCACCTATCGTTGTCATTTAATGAAGAAAAGAAAAATATGACAACTCACAGAGAATTATTGTGCAGTACAGGCTTTCACCCACTTCCCTGTACTAAGTCGTTCTCATGCTAATATAGGGTCTAAATCCTCATATCAATGTGCATTTTTCTAGAAATGATTCTTTTTACAGCTAGTACTATATATAATCCCATGCGTCCATAATCCAATTAATATATATTGAATGTTTGGCAAAATCATCACTCACAAATTGAATACCAGACAGGATTTTTTGAGAATTTCTAGAACCTTAACTTTTGTTATAGTGCACAAAAGCGTTAGCGAACTTCTAGCTCAAGAAATAGTTGACAGATACGCTTTGCGAATTTTTTCCTCATACAATGTGACCACATTAATCTTCTAATTAGAAAGGCATATACGCGTTTCTGCTTCACGACGCTGAATTGGTTTCAGTGAAAGCAAAACACGCTTAACTCTTGAGAGCTTGTTCAAGAATCTACTGCAAGCCCACTCACTGCTCCGTACCTTAGGTTTCAACAAAAGTGAAGCGTAAGAGCAGCTCGGCAAGTACAATCCTCACAAAGTGAAAGATTCTCTCCCACAAAAGCGTTGCGCGCGTTGCAAACCCAACTGTGAAAAGACTGACAGAGCTGAACTTCAAATTATTTCATTATACTTGTAAGACCTCAAGACCTTAAGACTTCATAGCTGTACTTCTCTAATCCTGTCGTGGTCTCATGTGTGGGAATGCTACAAAAGTCAAAGCGAGACCGAAAATCTCTGTTACAACTTCTACGTTACCCAAACTGAACAGTTATCGAATTATATAAACTTATTTCTTGGTTGTAAAAGTAGGGCATGAAACACACTTGTCCTTTGAAACGGAATCTTTTTGACCACAACATGATCAGACTAATAGTTTCATCCATGATTTGGCATCTACCATGAGGTTGATATATGCAGGGTACGTATATAGTGCTATCAGTTTTCTCAGATATTTCATTAGCAAAAATATTATGTAAACCAATGGCTGCGTTCAATTGAACGAGTAATTACGTTAGTTGGATCAAAAATTCTAAGAGTAAATGAAAAAGTTCAAATTATGCTCTCAAAATTGCCTCCTTCGGGCTCCATGCATTTACGAAGTCGCTTGCGAACACTTCCAACGATGCTCGTACACGTTTCTGCCTTATTTTCTCCCTAAGCGCATGTCAAAGCCATTTTAGGAACGTCTACGCTATTTTAGCGATTAGCTGAGACTTTTTTCTCCAGTATGCACGTCACGAAATACTTCAATGGGTTCAGATCCGGGGAGTTTGACGTCCAAATCTTCTGCTCCGAGCCCCTGTTGACAGCTGTTGACATACGGCAAGTGTTGAGCTAGACGAATGCACAAGATTCTAATCCTGCTGAGGAGTAAACCCGTTAGCGTCAACGGTGTTAAGTAGTCAAATCTCAGTACGCTTCGTGAAACTTGCTGGTGATATCAGGCAACGTTGATTTTAACGTTTCCGTTGATAAAGGCCATCGGCATCTTTCCAGTGACGCAAATGCCGACCCACACCATCACAAAAGCCAGAAAATGACTGCCCATGCTTTTGCTGCTCCAGACTTCTGCTGAATCTTCTTGGAAAGTTGACGGCGATTCTGGCGATCGTGGGGCGTGCGGCTGTGAATTGCTTCTCAGCCGCGGAGAGCAGCAGCGGCAAAAAAGGAACGAGTGCTCAAACGAATCATTTGACGAGTCCTTGGAAGCCGCTCTTCTTTCATTCTCTTGTCCAAAAACTGAACACAGAAGACTTTGTAACTGCGCGACTTCAGCTTATTTTAGAAATGTTTCAAACCTCGGCTAGCTGTTTCCGAGAATCACGATCTACTTTGCGCATCCAGTGCCCCGAATTTAGTTGAACTTAGCATAGGATATTATACTTCCTACAATATATAATTTCGATTGATTTCCGGAGTAGAAGAGGTGGTTGGACGACCTTTTCCAAAACGCTCCTTAATACTTCCAGTGTCTTTGCAACGCTTCACGACTCTGTGGACACTTGCTGGTTTGGAACCAGTTGATTTAAGCAATATCATCGTTTTCATTCCCATCTTTTTCAACTCAGCTGGTGCGATAAGTCGATTTTTACGATTCATAACTTGAGTGTAATTGAAAACAGACAAGTAAATAAAACTCACACTAGACCGAAATGAAAGAAGGAATTTAACGAACCTGTCAGAATGATATTAAAAAAATGATACCATAGCCGCTGAAATTAACAAAACACAAAATCGGCAAAATATGATATTGTTTCGCGTCTTCATCTTCTTCAGAGCTGATGATGCGAGTCATGTCTACAGTCGTTCGTCTTTGATGTAGTCTTCGTCCTCACTTCGTTCAAGTCAAACATTTTTTGTTGGAGCATCACTGAGATAAGGAACTTGAACTTCACTCGACGATGTCTCCAAACTAGATTCACCCATTTCGATAAGTAAATTTTATTCTTTATTGAGATGTGACCTTGAATAATCATGCTGAAAATTTCCATTAATCTCTGAACATAATAAAATTTTAAATCGTGATGCTTACCACGATCAAAAATTCAAAATTCAATTAACATATGTGAATCTCAAAGACTCATACTGCATAGTCGAGGCGACGTTGGCAGTAGTAGTACTAGAAACAGTCGTAGTGACTTTGATGGCTGACGTTTCGGCGACTTTGAGAACCTGAAGGCATTTTGTATTAGACTACTCGTATAACTGGATCTATCGAAAATTCTCTAGCCAGCATGCTTTGAAAGAAAATAAAATGGATAATTTCAGATAGGAAGTGTTCGGTTTGATTTCAAATGGCACTGTTATACTAGCCGCGCGATACAACCCGATATTACGGAGCTCATTTGGTCTACTGTACCTCTCACACAGCATCGCCAATATGGGTCTCATGCTGCTCTTCGTCTTCTGGATCACTCCAGTCACGCTACTGTAAATGTTCACAGTCTTTATTTATTAGTTTACTGAAATGTATACGAAATTATGCAAAACCGCAATACATCATTACTTCCTCAGGTTTACTTAACAATACATTGACAACTGGTATTGCCCTTTGAGAATTTATGATGAAATTCCTGAGAATAGTGCGAAAAATAAAGGGAAAAAGTCAGCATTAACCGGCTAGAACTACTTTTTGAAATGTGTTTGTGGCTAAATGTTGAATTTTACAGTAATCAAAGAAAATAGAGCGCAGTGGTATGGGTTCACAAGAGAAAAAATGCGAATCAATTCACAAAAATGAATAAAAACTATATTTGATTGAAGAAGTGGTAATCCAGATTTCGACAGAGAAATTGCAATCCATATAACTTTCAGTAGAAGTGAATTAGCGATGGAAATGGTAGGCAAACTGCTCACCTCACCGGAGAACATTTTGTGGTTTGTCTGTATCTACTCTCATCTCGCTCTTTCCCTGAACAGAGTCATCGCCATTACGTTTCCTCTACATGCTGCTACGTTAGTGACTGTAAGGAAAACCTCCGTCGTACTACTGATCTGCTGGTTGCTAGGTTTCCTTCATGGAGTACCGTTTTTTGGAGTGAGTATAATTATTTGGCAGTAAATTGGAATGATGATGTCTGAAAGATAGAAAAGCTTCAACGGTTGCAGTTAGAAGCACGCATATTGCATCCTATTTACACAGTTCCTAGAAAAAAGATTTTTTAATCATAGTGGGTTAGTCAAGGGTAGTTTGTTATCATGTCGATTGGCTAGTTAGGAGTAATTTATTTAGATAAGGACACCAAGCAGAGAAGGCGTGCTTCGCCAGAGTGGCAGAGTATTTTTAACAAAATTCAATTTGATGCATGCCCCCATCTACGTCTAAGCATAATTGCATGAGACATGAAATGAGCGCAAGCCAGTTGAAGGCATGTCGTGTTGTGCAATATTCTAAAAAGTTCCTCTCCTTTTTTCATGCACGCTTTTTTACAGCAGAGAGTTGTTCCCTGTACTTTGACACGACGAAGTGGACGATATTGGCTTCCGATACAGCGTGCTCCTACATCATTACTATCTTCATCGACGTCAACATCACTAGAGCTGTACTGATCTGCATTTTTCTACTCGACTGCACTGCGCTAATTTGTTTGAGAGTGAAACGCAAGGTTAGTGACAAATATTTCAAGTGTGGTTTCTCTAACACCTGCCATCTCGTTGATCCAGCGATCAACCATAACTCGGGAGGAAGGAGGTAAAATTTTCATGTGTTTCAATCGCATGCAGTAGTCCAGTGGGCATAGAAACTCGCTGATCATCGTATCATTTTGGCAGAGTTTGCGAGAGATACTTCAACTATGGGGTCGGTGATCACCATGGGTGTGCTGCAACTTCGGTATCGCCAAAACTTTAGTCGATGAGAGCTTTTGTCCATTGGTTCTTGACGACCAGGTTTTTAACGCATATGTCATAGTAAAAGAGAGTATGTGGCTCAGCGTTTTAGAGGGTGCTCTGCGTCGTTAGCAAGATAAATGATTCTGCCTCACGCTCATGGCTCACCAAGCCATCTATCCTTTCTGGTTCGTCGAATAAGTACCAGACGGGTCTCACCCTTTTCCGCGAGGACAGGCAGCCTTGACCCGATACAGTAGGAGGCTACCTCGAGTCATTGTAAAGCCTGACTTGCATTCAATCACCTCAGACAAAGCTTAAAATTGAAGACGAGTGTATGGCGAATCTCTCAGAGACTGATCAGCGCCAAAAGCTTTATCCACTCTCCTTTGTTCGTTAAGCCGAAAATGTGGGGCACGGAACTGTCTACTTTTTGATTTTGTACCCTGCAAACTCGCTATCTTTGAACGCTTCGCATATCGCTCGGCCTTTCTGCTCGACTCCAGAACTAATTAGCTCACCGTATTGACTGTTCAACCTAATATTACGCAAAGTACATAAAAATTCTATTTTCTATCCTTGTGAATGAGGCGTACGAAAAAAATAACTGTTTCTGTAAGACTTGGTGGAAAACGAATCATTTCATACGTGTCGTCAAAGTCAGCCAGCTTTCGGTTTACTTGATTTATGCTTGGTCATCTAAGATTACGATTCGAAATCTAACCTACACGTAACGTATGATCTACCGAGCCAATACGTTGATGAGAACTGGCGAAAAGTAGTTTGAAGGCCTAAGCCTTATCTTTTCCCGATCAGATGTTTTTCGGTTCTTCATTGACCGAATAGCATCTCAAATTTCATGAGGTTAACCGATGAGACAAAAATTTGGCTCTCTGAGAAGGTAGTATGCGGACATGGCTACCTAAGAGCCCAAGTAGTGATAAGATTTGTTTTCAAAAGCAGAAAAATCAACTAAAACTATGTTAGCCCCTGGACTCAAGATCATGCATTTTGAAATATTGTAGTAGCTACCCGAGCACGAAAAATCGACTTTTGTAGGGAAAAGCTTGCCACGATAGTATTTCTTTTATGTTTTAATCTAATGAAGTTTCATAATTCCGATGGTGTCCACTCCAGTGTCGCTCAACGAAAAAGGCGCCAAATGGAAGTGCGCTTCTTCAAACAGGTAGGGCGTGTATGCAACCATTGAATATCTCTCATTTTGAGCACGTCTTGAACGTATATCCCCATAGTTGTTGCAGGCATTATGCCAAAATGCGATTTTTATCCTTCAACAAGTAAGCCATCAATTCATTTGCCAGCGATTACAAAGTAAGTGGGCTGTATACATCGCTGGAACGTTCCTATGGGAATTGAGTCACGGGCTGGATGGGTGAGCACAATATTGGTCTATCTTCAGTCTACTTTATTTCTAAGTTCAACGGAAGACGTTTCTGTAATCGTGATAGGAAATGCCAAGCTTATATAAGAAAGGATTATGATTACACATATAGAAGCAGTCAAAACATGAGGGTGAAACTTTCACTATTCATCATTAACTACTCTCCAGATCTTTATTTAAAGCTTCACAAGGTTGGTATCTTTTTCCCCAATCGATTGTTCTTCTTTCCAGTCGATGGGTTTTCGCGTTTGTTTGTGGCTGACGTTTCGGCGAATACGCCTTCTTTAAAGCCTAAACGTATTATTCGTTGTAGCTTTATTCATATGACTATATACTGTGAGAGAGAGAGAAAAAAGAAAATAAAATGAAAATCTACGGTGTTGATAAGCCATAACTGATTCAGGGAAAACCACTAACCTCACAATCTAGTCCAGGGACTACCTATGTCATTAGCGCCAGGGTCACGTATGAACCCGCCCCCATGTCACCAGGTCAAATTATGGATAGGTGCCAGCTGAGACTCAGTTAAATGCTAGAGAAACAATCTGAGATAAGGTACCATGTGGTTGGTTATGTTAAGGCACTCTACTTTTTTGTACATTTGCGGGTTTCTGGAATTTATCCAGAAACCTTCGAGGGTCTTTCGCGCCGATATTTTTGGTTCGTGACCTCATAACCAACCACATGGCACCTTATCTCAGACTGATTTTCTAGCATGGGTCTCAGCTATCCACACCTATCCATAAATTGACTTTGTGACATGGGGGGCGGGTTCATACGTCACCCTGGCGCTAACGACATAGGTAGTCCCTGGACTAGATTGCAAGGTGAGTGTTTTTCCCTGTAATAGTTATCGCTTATCAACACCGTAGATTTCCAATTTATTTTCTTTTTTTTCTCTCTCACAGTATATAGTCATATAAATAAAGCTACAACGAGTAATACGTTCAGACTCTGAAGAAGGCGTATTCGCCAAAACGTCAGCCACAAACAAACGCGAAAACCCATCGACCGGAAAGAAGAACAATCGATTGGGGAAAAAGATACCAACCTCGCGAAGCATTAAATAAAGATTAGTTTTCTAAGCTTTTCTTCTCATTTTCAAAGGTTTATATTATTAACATGCCAAGATTTCAAGATAGTCTGTCTTTCGAGTTATTCCCCAGATATTCAGTAGACTATTGTGACTGTACGCCGCTCAAAGCATCATTATCACTTTCAAAAGAATTTTCTGGATGGATGACTTTTTTTAGAATAATGGCAGTTACATCAAAATGTGCGTCAGCGGCATATTTTCTAACACTGAGCAAATCATTCTAAAAGTAGAAAATTGTTAGAAGATCCCGTTTCGCGCAATAGTAGCTACAATAAACGTTGATCCTGTTTAATTTACTTTAGCGTTATGCCTTGAAACCCATAAGTGGCACAAACGATATTGTATCCTTGCAAGTTTGGACAGTCTTTTCAATTATCGTTTAAAAGACGACCTGGTCTGTAACTTATTGCTTTTTTCTTCTTTCTGTTCTAGAAACAGTACAAAAAAACTTTGCCCTTCACCGAGCCTTTTTTGTATGTAATGGTGAACATACACTGAACACATATATAGACATAACGCTCCAGTAGAACGAGTATGTTAACACTCCTACCACTAAATCTTGCTCATGGGAACTTCCCTTTCTGATGGCCAATTTTGATGCATAAAGTGTTCTCTGGATTGCGTGTAATCAGGAGGCACCTTGGCCAGTGTGGATGCTTTGATAGAGCTTATCTTGCCCTTTTTAGTGACGAAGTCAATTATATTTTGTGGCTACATATTGAGTTGGGCTCATCCTGACTTCTATACAGTTATACATATACATATATATATGCTTATATATCTCCATCTAGTTACGTATATATATTATAAATAATATAAATATATATATAAATAATAATATATAGACCGCATCTTAGTAAATCGAAGGTTTTGCCTGACCGATGTCGCTGTTGTTCCTAAGTTCTACACGGGATCAGACCATCGCCTCCTTCGCGCACGCAAAGTTCCGCTTTTCGAGGAGAGGAGAGCAAGCCGCTAAATTCAAACAATGAAGTCCCAGAACTACCATAAACTGGGATGTATTCAAATCATTAGTCTGCTCTTGGGAAGATACCATTGTCGACAACATCGGCGAAGAATACGATCGACTCGTTGAATATCTTCACGTTAGCGCTATGAAAGCCGAAAGTCCTAAGGTCACGAAGAGACTCTTGTCTTCGAAGACACTCGAGCTGATAAGTCAACGTGGATTGGCACGAACTACAGGCAACCGAAACCTTACGTCCGAACATGCGAAACGCTGCAGAGAAGCGACAAAACAAGACCTCAAAGAGAGAAGAGGAGCAATTATGGCAGAAGTTGCAGAAGCTGGGAAGAGCATTCGCAAAGCCCAGCGAGGCCTCGCCAACTATAAGAAGATGATTGCACTCCAATACCCCAACGGGACACTTACAGCTTCGAGAAGGGCCACGGAGAAAATCATCCACCAATACTACTCGGATCTCTTCGCTAGCCACGTCCTCTTACCGTGCATATAAATTGAAAAAGGACGAATATCTCGTTCCACCGGTCCTCCGTTCCAAAATCACACATGCTATGCCGTCGGTGAAGAGCAGAACAACACCCGGTCCCGACAGGATTAGACCAGAACACGAAGAACCTGCCGCCAGTTTTCATCAACACCCTGGCTCGACTCTTCACTCGCTACCTGTCAGAATGCAAGGTCCCTATTCAATTGAAAACCAGCAAGACCGTATTGTTGTTTAAAAAGGGGCACCTTCACGACATAGGCAGTTATCGCCCGATATGCTGGCTGTACGTTGTCTATAAACTCTTTACTCGAGTCATCCTAAACAGGATTGACAGAACACTAGTCGAAGGTACAGCCATGCGAACAAGCAGGGTTCCAAAAAGGATTTAGTACCATGGACCACATCCACACGATTACAAGACTCACTGAAGTTTCACGAGAGTGCAAACAACCACTCTGTCTGACTTTCATCGATCTGAAGAAAGCTATTGATTAGTGGAAACAGAAGCGGTTATAGACGCACTGGATAACCAGGGCGTCCCTACTCGGTACATAGTGATTTTTCGTGAGCTCTATAAAGATTTCACAACCAAAATATTTCCATTCTACACCGAAATTACCATCGACGTAAGAAGAGGGTTTCGACAAGGCGATACAATTCCGTCAAAATATTTGCTGTCACCCTACAAAACGTCATGCGAACATTAGGATGGGACGATGTGGGAGTGAAAATTGGCGGTCGACAATTAAACCATCTTCGTTTTGCTCATGATATCGTTCTTATAACACAAAGCATCAGCCAAGCGGAACGAATGTTGACCGATTTCGATAACGCCTGTGGAAAGATTGGTCTTTAACTAAATCTAACGAAAACTATGTTTATGAGGAACGGATGGGTTTCGAATGCCCCATTACGCTCAACGGAACGACAATCTCCGAATGCTCCAGTTACGTCTTTCTAGGTCGTGAAATCAACATGATGAACGACCTAGCTCCAGAGTTGAGCAGGAGGAGACGAGCGGCTTCGGGAACGTTTAGGAGCATCGAAGATGTAGTGAAGAGGACAAAGAGCATCCGACTCCGTGTCTACCTTTTCGACTCGACAATTATCCCTGCCCTAACGTATGCAGCAGAAACGTGGTCGCTAAGTGAGCAGAATGAAAAATCGCTTGGCGTTGTCGAACGCGCAGTCGAATGGTCGATGTTAGAAGTATCTCGTATCTCGCAAATGAGAGAAAGGATCCAAAGTTACGATCTACGTCAACGATCGAAAATTAGAGTCGCCGTTCTACACGCCAGGATATCGAAAATAAGGTGAGCCAGACACGTGATGCGCTTCAACGACAACCGATGGACGTGAGCCGTTACCGAGTGGATTCTTCGGGATATCAAGGGCTCTACAGGAAGACCACCGACCCGTCGGTCCGATTTCTTCACGAAAGCGATAGAAGAAAGATATGATGCTCAGCAAATTCCTAGAGCAAGGAGGCCCCACTGGGCTACTCTTACACGCGATAGGAAAAAATGGAAGAATTGCTGGTACCCGCTCGAGTTGTTCGACGATCAATGGGACGACAGTTTATGCAAGTAATATATATAAATATATATATATATATATATATATATATATATATATATATATATATATATATAAACACATGCTCAATTGTGGGGGCGGTGGCTGAGTGGCGAATGATGTTTGGCGGCTCAACACGAAATTCATTCTATAGTGTCAACTAATCTCCGACAGAATGGCGTGCAAAAACGCTTGCCTCAGCCGAGATTCGATCCCAGATCTTACTCTTTACGGGAGCATGTGCTAAACCGTTGCATCACCGACGTTCGTTTCGCACTCCACTCTTTCTACGCTACAACGCGTTATCTGTCAACAGCCAACCATCTACGGTGAGTCGGGGCAGTCATTATAGACACTGAACCCACTTTTGTTGACAGATATTGGCTTCAGAACTATTTTCGCAATAAAAAAGCTTGATTTTGGCATACTTAATTGTTAGTTTTCTTGCAATCGTTTTGGTATACAACTTATCCATACTTGCTTCAAGATCGAACCGTCGGGGGAACAAATTCGCTTGCTTCTCATACACGAATGGGGCGGAGGAGAAAATGGTAGTGAAGCGGCGCGCAAGAAAAATGGAGCTTGGGGCGATGATACGGTTGCAAAGAAGACGGGCAGGGCCAATTAATGTAACACCCACTTTAAGATATTTTACACCTTACCCAGCTTATGCAGAATGTTAGCGGTGGTCTTGAAGCAACAATCGAGCTCTTCGGCTCTCAATCGACATGTCAATGAGAGGTTCTCATCCCCCATCTCAAAGACGCTTTACGATCAACTTCCTGTGGACGGCCCGAACGCAACTGACCCCTCAAATTGCTCTCTTCAGCCTTCAACTTGGCGAGCCACTTCCTAAATATCCTTACATCCTTTCTGCAACCTTATATCGCCCCAAGCTTCAGTAACCTTGCGCTCTGCTTCACTAGCATTTTCGCCCACGCGTTATGCCTCTTAATGTAGTAAGCGAATTTGTCTCAAAACAGCTTTATATTAAAGTCAGTATAAGCAAGTTTCATGCCAGATCCTCTCAAGAAAATGCGCAATACTAAAATCATGCAATTTAGTTGCAAAAGCCCTACTGAAAAATTCAAAACAGCGCAAACATTTAATACAATCTATTGTGACATCGTATCACATACAAAAAAAAAACTTTTAATACTTTTGACGGAAGAACTTGCTCGTTTGAGCAGGGCAACAATGAAAGATAATATTTGCATGTATATCATCGAAATTGCATGGTTTTTCATTCGTGTAATTGCATTTATAGGATAAATAGTCAATGTACCTATTACGAAAATTCTATCGACATAGAAATGAATTTAAACCTATCTTATAAAAGATCTTTTGCAGACTATTTATAATTGGTCGATAGCTTGCCAAATGGAGATACTAAGGCTTGAGTAGTTCAAAAGCTGTAATCTCAATTACCCTTGAATATTTGCAACAAGCCACACTATCAGATGATTTTGTTGGTAGCAAGAGACACTTGTAGGCAATCACATGAAGATTACTAGGAAGTCACTTTCCCGCAAATGACGTATGTATTAGCAATTCCGTACCTTGAACTACTAATCGTATGTAAGAACAAAACGAAAAAAACTTTGTGTACAAAAACGGCCAATTAAATTCGACATTATACGTGTCAATTCGTCGTAGACGTACTAAATGAGTGTACAGAAAGCATTTGCAATCATTTTATTTGCTTGGAAAGATATCTTCGGAATGCACGAAAATAGAGTCAATGAAGGGTATAAGACAACTGAATATGATATGTGAGCCATTATATCATTGGACATTTTGCAGTCTCATCGTGGCTCTCTTTCACTTTCGACTCACTCAGATCGGTATGAAGACGGCACCTATAAAACCACCAAAGATAAGTACTCTATCGTTTTTTTTCAAGAACTGTGCAATCAATCTCGCGCGCCCTGGCGTAGTCTAATTCACATTATGAGCGAACTGCTTTCCAGGTGGTAGCCGTTATCCCTCAGAAACGAATAAATAAACAGGCAGGGACTCATTAAATCTGTCGAAGCTGAATGTGGATGGAGAGAATCAAGAAACTGTCAATTTGAAAAATTCTAAAAAATTTTTTATTGTATTTTGTTAAACAAATTTTTGACTAACGAAGTTTCAAGAAAAAATATGCAGTGCATAGCTTACGAACTGCCATTTTTTTTCAGTTAAAATTATGAAAGGTCGGTACATCTATCCCACGTGACTTACATGTCCGCGATTTCGCGTTCTTCAGAACTTATGCGATGTACTGTACCAACCCATATCCAATCTCTCAGTAAATACTTTCTATACTTGTTGAGAATCGAATGAAAAAAAGAATCAAAGGCCACTCATTGCATAAAACTTACTGTTTAGCTACTATAAGAGAGTTTAGAAATGTGTCGTTATACAAAATAGGACATAAACTCCATTCAAAGTAAAGAACAAATTTGCGATAAAGTGTCAAGTTATATGGAAGCGACTACAGAGTTGTAATTCCATTAATTCTCTGAGCTCAAATCTAAGCCTAAACTTGTTTTTGCAATTTCTTATTTGGATAAACCGTTTGAAAAAATTGGTTTCCGTAGCCGAGTGGTTGTGATGCTCGTCGCTACGCGCGGAACCGATTCACTCCCCGCCCCTTTGACCACCCCCGAATCTCTCCGGAAGTTAGCAACACGTCCTGTGGAACGCCACAACCAGGCTAACCTCGAGATTACAAGCAGACTCGCTCAATCAGTATTCTTCCACATTCAAGAAGAAAATGAAAACTCGAAATGAATGTTGGAAGTACGGGGATCCGCTTAGTGAAAAAAAACTGTGAAAAAGACTAATATTGTGTCAAAAGTAATTAACAAAACACTTTATAATTTTGTCAGACCACGACTCTCCTTAGAGATCGTCATTTGTTGTGTTAACATAATCTCCCACCTGTTCATTCTGAACAACAAGATATCCAAAAGACTTGTAGATTTTTCGCGCCTTTCCTCTTATGTCATACCGTGCTCGAAAATTTCACTGAATACTCATTGTTGTCATTGTTTTGTTTTTCTGTCCTATATACACCTGATGAAGGTATGATGGAAGATGTTCTCAATACTTCATAGTGTTCAAAGTGATGAATCACTGGACAGTATTTACGTGATCGGACGACTCATCAAATTCGTCCTGGTCTTCTACAGATAATGCTCAGGTGTAGGTGATGCTGATATCGATCGAGAGACGAGTTCCGTATGCATGCGCATCCTTCAGGGATTGATCAACGCCGAGAGCTTTATCCTTATCCTTTATACACCTGATAGAGCAATTTTACAACTTTTCGGCTTTTCATCTAGGTGTTCTTTTATTCGGACACATAGTGGTCTGCTCGTTTCCCTATGTATTCGTCCCCGTTCGTCTTACTAGAGAATAGGTACTATTGTACCTGAAGGCATACAGTCTTCTCTCTGCCACTGAGACATATCTCACAGTTTCTTATAATTACACTAACGGTCGTACTGCCTATTACAGTCCAGCTGGCGACGTAGTGTATTAGGTGGAATTTCTACAACTCCTCAGAGTTTTCCGTACAACGTTTCTTAGACATCTTCTATCCCTTTTGGAAACAAGCCTTTTATGCTGCATTAAATTTCTTCTAAACCTCAACTAACTATTCTATAGCCCAATTCCCGACTATTCCAATATTTTGACTATGCAGCAGCAAAGATGAAATTTTGTTCTACATTCGTTATACTTCGTGGGCTCAGCGAGGAATGGATTTTCATCAAACGTTAACAACAATTTGATAAAATAATTTTTCGGTTATTCTGAAATCAAATTCAAGTTCTAAAAATTCTTAGTAGGTTTTGTAAAAGCGAGAAAAATTAGGTTCTATCCTTAGAGTTTTTCCGCAAATGAGAGAGCTTTTGTCACAGTTTTACATTTTTAAGCAAACACCTTATGTGGTGATATTTCACTCACTGAAACTCTGAAATAAAGTAGAAAATACATTATCTCTAATGGGCTGAAACAAAATGAAGAAATGACCCAAAAATTCTTTCCGGCAGGAAAACCAAGCAAACACGTGTGCAAAACACAATACGCTCTCTGAAGGCGGAACGCAGTTATTCCTTCGATCCTCAACCGCATCAAGAAAGTCTTTTTAGAAACCAATATTTTATCATATATTATTTTGGTGCTGAAAAGATGGGGTGGTAAGGACCTCAACAATAGCTATTATAAGGAGATTCAAAAATCATGCCCTTCTAACCGACTGCCTGCCTATAAGATTGAGAACGATCCATAGACCAAGACAAATTTTATCTGTTATGGAACCCTCAAGCACCAAGCGAATTAATTTTTGGACGAGCACGAGATCGGATAGAAGGTTTTGACCCTTGATGGACGGAGTGTATCAAATAAAAAGCATGACTGTTTAGAGGCTTTCCTCGTTAAATACAAGTTTTCTACCAGACATTTAGTAAATGTTTGCAAGCGTAAATCTGCGATTTCGACGAAATGTTTGATTCGATAATGAAGTTTTTAATACATTGTACCAACGAAAATGAAATTATGTTTCACACTCAAATTGCTTCATTTCTTAAGTGAGGCTTCAATATGGCTCTTCACTAAAGTTTCGCTAGGGCTTAGATAGTTAGTCCAAATCTCGCAAAGTTCGAAGATCTACTGGTTCATTGAAAGTTCATCATGGAACGCTGTAACAGCGAAAGCATACTACATTTTATACCTGAAGTGTTACCCTGCCGCTTGGATGCCACAGGTGGTTCACTGGTAGTTATGGATAAATTTATATCGTCAAAGGTATCTTATTGTTACGTAAAGAACAGAATATCACAAAATGAGTTCTGATGAAGGTTTTTTGATACAAGGAGGGCTACTTCTTTTGATCTCCTTCATTTTTCAACGGTATCAGCACATCCATCTCAAATAACAAATTTTCAACTCTTATTATGCACTTGTATCTCTTGTCTTGCAAAAACGTAGCTTGAAAGCACATCTCCCACAACTAAACAACTCTGATGAGGTTTTTGTGGAGGTGGCTGTAGTACGTAGCTGGAGTAAACGTAGGAAGAGCACGCGCTCATCATTACGGAGGATAATAGGTCTTTTTCCCCTTCTGCACCCACATTCCAAAAAGAGTGCCTTTAGTCGTCTTTGACATTTTAGTAATCATTCGATAGCTTGATTATCGCAAATTCAAACGGTCTATTTCACTTTTTGAACTGTTGCCATTTCTTGCTCTGAATAGTAGAAATAAAATTTTATTTCACACACAAGCAGCTAATCTGGGCAGAGTTCTCCACTCAAACATTCAATCACTATTTGATAGCAGAAATCTCAACGATATCAATGATATTGATTTGAAAAGGACCTTTTATTGCGTTGTTACAACTAAAAAATATTGGATGCACACTCGGCGTCGTGTCGATCGGAACATGTCATCATCATTTTTAACAAATTACTCAATGTTTTCTGAGTTCCACTCATTATGACGGCTCTTGGGTTGAAATTTTTTACTGCGATATTCGCAGCACAGTTCAGCACAACTAATTCATTGCCAAGTTCAGTATGAATGCGTAGTAAACCAACGTTTTTCTCCATACTGGACACATATTTCTAAATCAGAAGCATATGAGCGGGTGAAGAAAATCGTGTTCTATCAAAGTAATACAGAATTTCTAAAAATTTTTGAGAAACGGAGAAAAAACATCAATCAAACAACGAGAATCGCGCAATTCGTTCTGCTACCGTCGATTTCTATAGCCGTTCCTTGGATGTTGAACTGAAATATCAAGCCACATCACGTTAGCCTCTGAAGCATCGATCTATCCCAGAAATGACTGGATGAATTGGTTTCAGTCCTAAATATCCCGAGAGATAAATTCGTTGCTATTGCACGGAGAAGTACCTTGTCAAATTCTAGGTTTCCCATTTAGGTTTTATTTCCATTTAACGCAAGTGATCGTCCAACTGCAGCACTTCATATTTACGTGTTTTTACTTTTGTACTAGTTACTAAATTGAAGCAAAAATATTCATGAAGCACCTACAAACGTGTTTTGGTCGCACCTTGGATATTCCGTAAATGAAACATCACACACGTTGTGAATAAAATTGAGCAGTGAATAAAAGATGTAGCTCTAAAATGTATTTCGCACAGTACATGGCTATTCGAAAATATTTTGATATAAGCTCACCTGCTACAATGTATTCCTACAATTAATAGCTTAACTCGCTTGTCATATTCTTCATCACAGTATTTTCTTTTGAAAAGTTGCTGTCTATTGGGACTTGACAAATTTTCTGATTGTTCTTTGTGTTAACTTAATCTATCTTATCTCTTATCTATGGAACTTCAGACTATATAAACCAAACCATCACTTTCAAGTTCAGCTAAAGATGACTAAAATGTTTTCGTCTGAAAATATTTGGATATCAGCAAAGGTGGAAATTTCGATAAAAATCCCACACCATACTGGTGGTTGTCACATGACTGGACTGTGTAGATTTCTTTCAGACAACGGAAGAAAATTATTTGAAGTCGATCCATAGACTTATGAGTGTCACAAGCTCCGTTCTAATCTCAACACTCAAATAGAGGAATAGTGACCTATTCACTTGCTCAGGCTATAACCTATTCACAAGTTAACCCCTAAGAGACGGCTATAGAAATCGATTCGCACGGAGCGAATTGCCTAGCGGTCAATAAGGCTTCCTCCACTTGCTCATATACTTTTGGTTCAGAGATATGTCTTCTTTTTTTCCTCTTCTTGAGCGAGGCACGAGGTGCTAAATCCAAACTTTATTCGCACAATTAAATAGCTTATGTTGCGACAGGTCGCCTTCGTCAGAGCCTGGGAAGGTCAAAGTTGTATACAACCCAATCAGTCAGAACTTCCATCACTTTCATAGAGAAACTTGTCAGACCTAGATTGCGATCGCATCAAGCGCAAAGTCAACATTGAACATACTCACCGCTTTCATCGTATGTCTTCCACTGAATGGACACGTGAAGAACAACGGAATGGTAATCACCTAGGCCAGTAATGTACTATACCCATCAAAACATAGTCTTATATACTGACTCGTATAACGGGTGATTACGAGGCATTCTTCCCTGCGATTCGTAGCTGTATCGGTCGTGTTTAACCAAAACGCCTCAAGTATCTTTCACGCTGATGTTTTCTTGCTCTTGCTCAAGGATGGTGACCTCTATATCAAATCCTCCGTCATGCTTTTGGGATCTATGTATACCAAGCGAGGTGTTTTATTAGTATAGCGCATGTCAGCTAGGTGTTTTTCTATGCGAGCATAGAGCGGCCTACCCGTCTCGCCAATGTGTTTATCGTGGCACGCTTAGCGAGAGATTAGGTACACTGTGCCTACGCTCATGCAATCACCGTCTCTGGCGTAAGGGCACATTCGGCAGTTTTTTGTTGAGCAGAGGCGGTCATCTAAACGATTACGAATTAATTGGCGCCTGAGAGTATTTAGTGGTATTTCTGTTACTGAAACCGGATACTCTAAGTCTGCTCTTTTCAAACAACGTACTTATTTCTTTGAAAAGAATGGGAAAATAAACGGGATCTTACTTGCTCTAGAACTTTCGTGTAAGGACGTATTGTTTCCTTTAAACCTAAGCCGGGGGTTACAAAGTTGTAGCTATCAATGGCTATTTTCCAAGCTAGCTTTTCGGATTCTCTTCTCTGCTCCTCTCCGTTGCACACACCGGCGGCTTTTCAAACATGTTTTTAACTAACTCCTTCTTTATGTGCGAGGGATGAGAAGAGAGATAGTGAGCCAAAACATTTTTAATACTTCGCTTTCGGCACCCACTTCGTGATATAGCCTTTATCGCTTGAATTTACCTGCACGTTTAGAAAAGGAAGCCAATTCTCTCTTGGTGTCTCACAGGTGAAATTTATATAGTCTGACTGTTCACCTAACAACCTAAAACAACTGTCTAGCTCTCCTTGAGTCGAACAGTTGACCAAGTAATCATCTAGATACCTACACCAGAACAATGGCCGGAGATCAATTACTGGAGCTTCCACTTTGAACATGAAGGCAATAGCTAGGTCATTCGCCAGTTGCAGCCCCATTGCCAATCCTCTAGTCCGTGCAAAGTTTTTCCCGGGCCATCTGAAGATTGAGCAATTCATACACTCTTTCACGAGTTTCATGAATTGCTGAATCGATAAGCCAAACATAGTGATAGCTTCTTGATGTTTTGTAAGAAGCGCGTGTGTGACTTAAAATGCAAAGTCATTTGACACGTTGGTATAGAGAGAAGTGACGTCAAATGACTCCGTTACGAACGCGTTATTTGGATTCGCGTTATGCAGACGGTCCAGGAACATCTGAAAGTTAATAAGATGGGCTGCCACGTGTTTTACTAACTGGGATGTTATTAAATTCAAGAACCATGCTATCCTATCCGTCGGTCCGTCTACACAGCTGATGATGGGTCTAACTTTGAATTTGGATGGATTATTAGACAATTAAGCAAGTATGAGACGAAACATGTTGGTGATTGGACTCTTGATTGGGTGATGATAGATGGTCTTAACCTGCCGCTTTTGCCATTTGGATCCACTCATTGTTTGATTTGCGGTATTGCTTCTAAATTCCTTTTCAGAAAGCGATCGGTAAAGCGAAGCATCTTCGAGATGTCTTTTAGTTATGTCTATTCCTAGCTGTCGAGGAATGGTTACGAACTCTCCACTCTTATCACTAACTGATAGTGATTTTTACTTGTCTTATCAAATCCCGAACTTCTTTCATCCCACATTTTTGCACCTCGGTGAGATCTGATTGGAACCTTCTAGAGCGATAAAGAATAGGAGTTCTAAAAGTTTCGTCCGTAAAAATCCTAATTTTCCCATCAGCTTCCTTGTTGAGGTCTGGTTGTCTGTAGAACGGCTGAGGAAATGGTGGTATTGGTGAAGTCTCACCTTTCTGCTGTTCTTCCCTACTAATTTCATGGGCTCCAGCTTTCTTACGGCGTTTATCTTGCAGCTCATGTAGATTACGCGCATCCTTACGCAGAGATACCTCAGAAATGGACTGAGATGGTGAGAAGCTTGGACTCATTTCTAGAAGTGAGCGCGCACCATTAGGGAGAGTTATGCCTCCTAGCACCGTGTTTTCAAGTGAGGGAAATGCGGCTATAAAACGTAGCTCGAAAAGAGCAGGTTTAGAGCAGCTGATGTCAGTAACAGAAATACCACCAATACTCTTAGGCGTCAATTAGTTCGTAATCGTTTATATGACCGCCTCTGGCACATCAAAAAACTGCAGAATGTGCCCTTACGGCAAAGACGGTGATTGCATGAGCGTAGGCACAGCGTACCTAATCTCTTGAAAAGCGTGCGACGATAATATATTGGGGAAACGGGTAAATCGCTCTATGCTGGCATAGAAGAACACCTAGCGGACATGAGCCGTACTAGAAAAAACACCTTCCAGGTATGCATAGAGCCCAAAAACATGCCGGAGGATTTGATGTAGAGATCACCACTCTTGAGCAGGAGCATAAAACTTCAGCGCGAAAGATACTTGAAGAGTTTTGGATAAACACGACCAATCCAGCTATAAATCGCAGGGAAGAATGCCTCGTAATCACTCGTGATATGAGTCAGTATATAAGACTGTTATTTTGATGGGTATAGTGCAACTGGCCTATGTGATTACCGTTCTGTTGTTCTTCACCTGTTCATCTAGTGGAAGACATATAATGAAAGCTGTGAGTATGTTTAAGGTTGACTTTATGCTTGATGCGATCGCAATCTAGGTCTGACAATGTTTCTCCAAAAAGTGTTGGAAGTGTTTGACTGATTGGATTGTAAACAACTTTGACCTTTCCAGGCTCTGACGAAGGTGACCTGCCGAAATGTTAGCTGTTTAAATGTGTGAATAAAGTTTGGATTTAACACCTTGCGCCTCGCTCAATAAGAAGGAAAAAATAAGAATTACTGAAACATGCCGAGGTTGATATATAGTCGGTCTTGAGATTTATATATCTTCTATAGAGAAAAATGCTGGTTTACTACGCAATCATAATGAATTTGGCAATCAATCAACTGTATTAAAATGTACAAAGGATATCTTAATAAAAATTCCTAGTTTTGAGCTTCCTCAGATCTGTACAGGACCCAAGGGTCGTTATAATGAACAGAAATTAGAAAACAATCAGTATTTTTTCAAGAATAGTGATGCATGCTGTTTGTGATACCAGTTCATCGATGACTCCCTTATAGCTAAGTTTATATTAGTCAGTCGCTCACATTCAATCATTTGGAGTTGACATGTGTAGAAAAAAACTTGGGAGCTTATGGACAATAAAAGATATTACCCACTGATGCAGAGTGATGTGCAAACCTTTCGTGTTAGACGAGACTAGGACCCGCACCTCACTCTATCCGGGAGCGCGTGCTCTATCCGTTACACTACTGACGCCCATTTTGCACGCCACTCTTTCAATTCTAAATTTTAAGTAGAAGACCTTGTGAATGAAAAGACAATCGTTCTTGAATAAAAGGCTTGAATATTGGCATTATGCAAACTACCTGTCCAAATTATGTGCCTTCAACAAACTCTCGGTACTTTTCTCCTATCTGCACCCATAACAAAAAAAATTTTTTTCATTAATTTAACGTTTTAGCAAATACTGTACAGCTTGAATACGAGATTTTAAAGAGTGTACTTTATTTTAAAAACAATTTTATATTATGCTGTAGAAGTGAAAATGAAAGTTCGATGTCATCTTTCGCTGGGCAGGCTTTTCACTCAGATTTCAGAAACCATTCGATCGCACAAAATTCAAACGATTTCATTGATATGCTTCGCTCTTGAAAAGGCGTTTAGTGCTTTGTGAAAGCTGAAAGAATATTGAGTCTCGTACTTGGTGCCGTGTCAACCGCGTAGCGCAGTTTACACGTGTCGTGCGATGCGAGTCGAGTAAAAACGCTGGAATTGATATGAAAGTCTCAGAGAAGAGCTGTGTTCAGCGAATGTGTTTAGTGTGCAACACAGTTTTGATCTTGTTTCTACAGCTCGCTATGAGCTTTTTTGGAGGACAAGCACACCATTGAAATACTCGAGTGTTAAGCTATAGAATAGTTATTGAAAAGCGATGGCTGGATGCCACTGTTGCGAAATTCATCTACATACTGGTTCTAGGTGTGTGCTTCGCATGTGAAATAGAATCTTAATTTCAATGTTGCAAGGTATTGAAAGTTTTTTGGAAAACGAAAACATTAGAATTTTTCAAAATTTCTGCTATCGAATGAATACTAAATTTTTGAGGTAGTTTGCTCAGCGCGAAATGCTCGAGTGTGTAATAAAATTTTCCGATGCTTTGTGGTCATGAGGGGACAGAGAAGGAGTCTTGATAAGCATTCGTAAGCTGAGACTTCAGACTAGAACCGCACGGCGTCGGTTTTGAAGAGTTTGAAAGAACAATCCTTTTGTCGTTGCCACAGGATGAAGAATTCTTGCGTTGTAGACGCGAATAGATCTCGAGCTGCACGCAAGAAATCTCCTCCTGTAACGACGTTACAAAAGGCTTTCCTGAAAAACGGTGAACCAATGGCTCTAGCCTAAGGTCTCACCATCTGAAGGTTATCAACACTTTTATGATAAGTTCCTTTCCAGCGAATGAGATCGGTTTTTCATTTGTTCCTCTCACAACAGAATAGTGACTAGTTTTTCTTTTTACTTCACATCGTGATACAAAGGCCTATTCGAAAAACAAAATACACCTTCCAAATTTTTGAGAATCGAGCTATCGATTGAATACTGCGATGTCGGTGGAGAGTAAAAATTCTTTTTTTCTTTGATTATGGGTGCCGATGTGGGAAATACTGCATTCTGCGCAATCATAAATGTGCGCTTCTTCGTGCATTTACTCCAGCTACATATCACAATTACTGCCACCTGGACTCTATCAAAAATGGCAGTTGTAAAAGATGTACAATCAAGCTTTCTGGTAAGATATGTGATACAAATGCACATTAAAGGGTGAACTTCATTTAATTCTCACAAGGCTGAGGTATTAACGCTGAAAATCAAAGATTTTGGAAACAAGTAAGCGCTCATAAAATCAAAAAAGCCTCTATTGAAGTTTTAATTGAGATATTTCATTTCTTATGTGACGATAAGATATCTCTGACGCATGAACTTTCACCTATAATTACCTGAAACCAATTATGACGTCCAAACGACGAGGTAACATTTTAGGCGTGAAATGCAACCTTTTTTCCTCACTTACAGCGCTCTATGATAAACTTTGAATAAAAATCAAATACATCACTAAATCCTCAAGATTTCGGCTTCTACATCATCGGTGAGCGGCCGATTGATTTTCTTTTTACCTCTGTTTTTGATTTCAGCCTAACAGCATCTCCGAATTAACAGTAGGAAGCCCGGCCGAGGATCCGTCGCTGAAACCCATTTCTTGGAAACGACATCATGAAGACCTGGAGATCCCTTTGCAAGGGTAAATAAGGAAACTAGGGATTATTACACGCCTAATCAGCAATATACCATTTGGAATCTGTGCTGGAGTCCGCACAACTAGTGAAGGCGGAACATTCAAGTATCAAATTTGGAGTATCAAATCCTCGAGATATGGGCTGGGCTACCTTATGAATAGTAAAACTTTAGTGAAGGGCCATATCGAGCCTCAGTCGATCAAGTGAAGCAAATTTGGTGTAAAACATAACTTATTTTTTCTGATACAAAATGAAAAAGTCTTAAATGAAAATTTGACACATCAGTCAAATCGCACATTTCTGAGCTTTCAAATGATCATTGCATGCCTATGAGAAATCTTCTGCTAAACGAGAGAGGCTTTAAACAATCGTATATCTCGGGTCGTACAGTCATCTCTTAGAGGTTAATAAATGTTTGAAGCAGAAGCTTTGTCAACGGGAATTGTTTAAATAAGTAACACAGCTTCATTCTTGCTGTTACAGTGCAAAAAAATGCTGTTTAAAAATTAAAAATCTTCTCAAACTTTCTAAGATTCGTTATTAAATGACTACTTAGACTTCAAAAACCATTGATATGTAATTTTCCAGGAACGCTGGAATTAGGACCGGACAACATGAAAAGGCCAATAAAATCAGTGAAAACTATTAATCAGAAGTTTTTTATCAACACAGATAGCTCTTGCCTATGAGATTTTGCTGGGCTCAAGAATATTGCACCATATTACTGTAGAACCTACCGAAACATTTTGCCTCATTTGGGGATATATACCCACACCAAATCTCCTCGAACCATCTCAAAATTGTTCAGTTGCCCATGGTTACATCTTATACGCTCTTTTCACAGTTTCAAAGTTGCCCGATCAATTTTGAACATTTAGAACACGCGCTTTTGATTTTTTCCATGATATATACGAATGTCTCCTCTTCAGTGTGAATTCAAGTGAAAACGTCACAAATCGCTGCGCTGTCGAATAGGAGTTTACCAGTTCTCAATCGATCATCGAACAACTCAATAGGTCACTATTCGAAGGGTGTATCAAAGCTTTTCCATTATACACTGCTACAAAAAAGACGTTGAAAGAACCAAAGTTGTCTAATCATATTCTTCAAAATCACTGCTTGGTGCCATAAGTTATCTGCGGGCCGCTATTTACGCACTACTATGGCAAAACAAGGCGCATTGATAGAAAAATGGCAGCAAGATCATTTTGATACTTCTAACTCAACGTTGAGATAGGTTACGAGCGGCCATGAGAAGGCGATGAAACCACGGAGCAACACCGTCTAACACAGAACTGGTCCACAGAAAGCTTCAGTACTTGGTACTTTATAATCGAATAGAGTTCTTAATTATTTAACTGCTTCTATCGGTGCTATGATGATTTACAATATGCCCATTAATGTAAAGTGATGTGCGAAACTTTCGCGTCAGGCGCGACTCGAACCCACATTTCACTCTATCCGAGAGCGCGTGCTCTAATCCGTTGCATTACTGATGCCCGTTTTGCTCACTACTCTTTCTAAGCTGCAATGAATTGATCTGTCAGCATCCACATGTCAACGGCTTGGTCCAGGTAGTCGATTGTCGACATTGAATGTAATCACGCTGACAGTTATTAAGTATTAGATGATCAGATGAAGTTCTTTTTTATTTAGTTGCTTCTAGCAGTTTTATGATGTTCTGCGTTGAAGTGTAAAAGAGGGTTGAGCAAAATCGGCTTCAGTAGTGGAACGGGTTGAGGCACACGCTCCGGATAGAGCGAGATGTGGGTTCAAGTCACACCTAACTCAGGTACTTTATTTTCATAGACAGTAGAGGCTCTGTATTTCGCACGAAAGCATAGCATGCAACCGATGTTGAAGCAATGAGATGACTCCATTCGACGCTTTCATATGCGTTTCTCTATCAAGTAGCTACAAACATCAGAACGCTGTTTCACGCTTCACTCTTGCACTCAGTATCGCTCTTGCTTACATATTCTTCCTAAATAATCGTTAGTGTTGGATCTATGCAATTTTTTGCTCGCAACTCTTAAGCAAGGTCTTGGACCAGTATGGCCAGTATACTAGTTTTTATCATGATCGTGCAAACACCTGTATCAGCTGTTGCACAATTAAGAGTTGAAAAATAACAGTACTGCAATGAAAAAAAAACATTCATGATGTTGAGCTTATACTCACTCCCGTGAACTTATTTGACATTTAAGTAGAGCTTGTAAATTTCATTCCTCTCATGCTTCTTGAGGAGAAACTCTTTTTAGTGTACTGCTACTATATGTCGTCGCATACCTTCGCCTACCATATTGGAGTAATAAAAATTTTATTTCTTATAATTTTCGAACGAAAATTGGATATTAAACCAGGAATTTCGATAGATTTACTTTGACAAGTTTGAATAAAATCTATAGTCAGAGCTCCTATGCAAATAAATGCTAATAAAGTGAGTGGTTTTTTATTTTCCATCTTATTACCACATATCCACACGATGCAAACACTGAAAGAGCTGGATTTCGTGACTAATCTCATTAACCATGCTCGCATGTTCTTAACACATACCAGTAAGACTTTTCCAACCCTGTTGACTGCTCCATTGAAAATTCTACAGAAATCAACTGAAGGGCAAAAATGCTTATTAAGAATCTTTGCCATCCAAACTAAGGGTAATAGTTGTAACAACCCTTCTCCGCTCTAAAAATTTATGGATATATAGGATACTTATTTCAAAGAATGTATCTTATTCTAAACCAATATTAATAGACTAATATTATTCTTAGAATTTCCAGGATCTTGGAGATCTACGTTCAAATTTTCTCACTAACCTTTCGAAATCATTCTGCTTACCAGTACTGAAGATCAGCAGATTTGTGGCGCAAAAATGCATAATGAAAAGGTTTCAAAACCATACATTCCAGATAGGAGTGCTTCGATTGGCCTCAAATGGCACTTCATGCTGGCTGTCTGATACAAACCGGCACTGCGGAGCTCATTTGGTCTACTGTGTACCTCACACAAAATCGTCAATATAAGTGCTTTGCCCCTCCTCGTACTTTGGATCACCGCGATTACATATATCATCTGTCACATGTCATCCCGTTAATCGTCGATTGACTAAGGCGGTCGCCACCAACACTTTCATTTTTTCTCATCGCATGCAAGAAAAGCCCCGTGGTTCCTCTTTGTTCTAAGGATTCGCTGAGCATTACATCTTTCTTCTATGCTCTTCACGAAGAAACGGACCATCGTGTCGGTGGTCTTCCTGTAGAGCGCATCATATCCTGAGGAATTCAGTCGGTAACGACTCCGTATATCGGTTGTCGTTGAAGCGCATCACGTGCCCGGAACACCTTATTTTCGATTTACTGGCGTGTAAATGGTGTCTTTGATCTGCGATCTTTGACGCAGGTTGGAACTTCGAATCCTATCACTCATTTGCGGGACACGGGATACTGCGAGCATCCAGCTTCCAACTACACGTACAATAGAGCCAAGTGATCTTTCATCCTGCTTACGTAGCGACCAGGTCTCTGCTGCATACGTTAGGACAAGGATAATCTTCGAATCGAAAGGTGGGCACGGAGTCGGACGTTTATGTCCTCTTCACTACATCATTAATGCTCTTGAACGGTCTCCAAGCCGCTCGTTTGCTCCTGCTCAACTGTGGAGCTAGGTCATTTGTCATGTTGATTTCACGGTTTAGACAGACGTAACTTGAGCATTCGCAGGTGTTTTATTCGTTGACCGTGAATGGCGCATTCAAAATCCATCCGTTCCTCATATACAACTTTTTTCAGATTCAGTTGAAGGCTAATCTTTACGGGGTTAAATCGGTCAACATTCGTTTCTGTTGGCTGATGCTTGGTGATATAAGGATGATATCACTAGCGAAGCAAATATGGTTCAATTCTAATGTTTGCATAACATTTGAATGGTGGCAGTGAATAATCTTGGCGAAACTGTTTCGCCTTGTCCACCTCTCATCATACGTTAATGGTAATATTGTCGTGGAATGGCGATATTTCGATCAGAATAATGTAGAAGTCAATTGTTCATAGTATCTGACTTATGACAGACAATGAGTGGGAAATCATGATAAACAACGGCACATCTAATAATTATTTTAGACATCCACCACAACACTATCATGTCACATAAGCTTCTGCAATAGCGCAATAAACACCAAATTTGTAATCAGAAATGATTATAATTGCTTTTTGACGAAGAGTGATGTGCAAAAGCATTTGCATCACTTGGATTTCGAACTCTCATTTCACCCTAGCCAGGGGAACGTTTTGAACCGTTGCACACCAACGTCCGTTTTGACACCATTCTTTTTACGCTATAATGCGTCTATCTGTCTGGGCATTGATGATCAATCGTTTGATTTCATGTAACATCATACAACCGCTAGAGGCGGTTAAGTAAAGTGACCTTTTGAGATAGCTTAATAACACTTTTCGATTTATGCGTCAAGCCTAAACACATTTCGACCATTTCTCAGGCAACAAATCACTACCGCTCTCATATCAATCGTCATCCTTGGACTCAAAGAAAGCTGTCAATCCTAAACGTAAATGATAGATGTCTCGGAACTTGTTCTTGCTCAGGAATGCTCCAGAGAGCGAATGGGGTGGTAGTAAGACGGAGACAAGTTTAGAACTGTACTGCGGATGATTCAGCAACTCTCAACCCGGTTCGGTCAACTTTTTTGTCAATCTCGATCAACTTTGTGTGGGTGCCAAATTGGCACTACGAGCATGAAATTCATCAGGGATCTGAGATGCCGTTTTCCTAGGCACGAATCCTTGTGGATTACGGCCCAATTCAGATGCGGCAAGTGTGGACAAGTTTAGTACCAAAGAAAGCTCAATAAATTCTGCACAAAGCGCTTGATTTGTTATCTGAGAGGAGAGATCAGAAATGAGTTGAGGTTGATGGCGCATACTTCAAATAGTGTTGCTAAACAACAGAAGTATAATCAAAAGAACCACGGAGACCCATACAGTATACAAAAGGTTAGATTATTAGGTTTTATTTGACGCACGCACATGATTGCTCAAAAGTATTATGATATAAATCTACCTAGTACAATTTATTCCTACAATTGATATCCTATCGCTTACCACCATTTTGATCAGATAGTATTCATTTTGAAAAGACTCTGCCTGCTGGGAATCAATGATCACATTTATCTCGTTTTTTCTTCTGTTTGATCAAATAAATAAACCATCGCAATTTCTTATAGCAAAAAAAAAGAAATTCAGCAACGAAATAGAAGCCCTGGAAAACATTGCCAGTGGTAAGTGGGAAATTTCTAATCGATGTAATTTAACTGTTTTAAGAGTGGTAACTTTAACAGTACAAAGTCTAATGACGGCAAGAGCCAAATTGGCACTAAATTGTCGGATATATGGATAGAGAAATAATAAGCTTCTTATATATGAGCGTGTTCATTTTTTTCAGTAGATGAGATTCCCTGCGAATAGCCAATACAACTTTATCGAATTCAGTTTTATGCTCCTATCATAATCTCGATGTGAGTTCTATTGCATGTTATCGTCTCTAGAGCTGACGAAAGGTAGAGTTACCGTATTGTGAGCAAGTGGACAGTGATCAATGCTTCCTTGTGTGTTTGCTGAGAATAAATCGAAGTTATAAAAAAACCGAACTAATTAAAAGACAAAATCTAAACCACTAATTACTTTCTTATTCTTGGAATCAACCTGCACAGTCCAGCAAGAAGTAAATTACAAGTGTCGAGTATTTATAAAATCTTAGCTTTTACTATTAACTTAAGACTTTCAGCCAAAAGCATTTAGAAAAATCTGCTGTGGAATTTGGAAAAAATATTACTGATGAGTTCCTCGAAAACATTATGGCTTACTGTAGATGACCGCACAGAAAGCTTTACGTCTTTTGAGGAAGCACATTCACATAAAATTACTCTATACACTCTCTGGATCGCTCACTTAACCTGGTTGTGTTTCTTGTGTGCATTTTCGTAGTTATTCTGGTAATTGTATAATCAGTTTCAGACATTACCAATGTTTTCTTTTCATGGTTTAGACGAAGTGCTTTCTGTTTGTTAGATAGTTGAGCAAAAATGATTAAAAAATGCCAGTGCCATCCTACCGGCTATGCATCTACCATTTTCCAATCAATTATCGAGCAATTTGATGAATCACTACTAAAATCGGGTGTTTAGAGAGCTCGCTAGACACTGGCTTGCAAAAACGACTTTGAAAGCATCATACTCATTTACTTATGCCCTTTGATGTTATTCATTCTCACTATATGTTACCTGCAGCTAGCTCAAGGCGCATAACGACGGCGTTCTACGTTTAGCTTGTATATTCAGCAAAGTCTTTCAGTTATGGAAAACAGTTCTCGTCATTAGAAAGCTGTCACGCATTCTAAATGTCTAATTTTTCGTCCACAGCCCTTCATATTCACGAAGAGAACGTTGTGGTGTCGCTGATAATGGCTATGGTTAGTCTTACGCTACTTTTTCTAACTAGTAAAAGTAATAAACTCTTCAAAACTCCCTGTACGACTACACACAGTGTTGTTTCTATGCATTACTCCAATGTGTATCTCCATACAAAGCTCTTGTAGTGTTTACGATGCGTGGACCCTTTTACATTACAATTTTGTGAACATCTTCAACTTTTTTTTTTTGCGATTTTGCTGAACCACGGGGATGATACAGAGGTTTATTACTGAATCTTCGATGTCTTCGTCTTTGACAGCCGACGATTTGTGTCGATTGTTCACAGTCGTTTGATTATCCACATCTGAATAAATTGCTTTATTTGATAATCTACACCTAAATAAATTACTCTCAATGAAGAGTAGGAAATCAGTGGTAATTCAACGAAAGGAGTGTGTGGTATAGGTCTCTACCATCCCACCTAGGAGCATATCAAGTTGTTCTGAAAACAACACAGAATTTGCAGATTCTAATATTTTAACCTCTGAAAAAATATAACCTCTGAAAAAAATATATCTTTTCGGTAATATGCTACTATACATAACCGCAAAACGTCACTTTGCATAATTAAACGTTATAATTGTGTTTTCTGTGAATCCCTTAGCCAAATATCCGACCTCAAGGGAGAAATTTTAATAAACATATTTTTGCTATACTTCTGCTATCGACTGCTTTTTTACAGACCCGCTCAAAACGCTCCCTATATAGCACTAGACCTATGGCTCAAAATATGTATATCCTTATCAGATTAAACATATTTTGTAAGTTCGAATGTTTTTGTAGTGTAACACAAGTGGATCGTTGAAGAGCTACTGATCCTTATGAAACCAAAATGCGATAGTCTTTCAATAAAATTTTCGTCGTAGTGATTTTGTTCGTGAAGAAGAGAGAGGAAGCACACGCGTTTTTGTTTTACTACGCTAAGCTGGCTGATGAAAGCAAATACACATTTAACCTCAAGAATTTTCGAGAACATAGAGGAAATTCGCTAAAATCATAGCAACTGCTACGGAGTCTAAACCTCAAGAAATGCTTGACGAATAGATGCTGCTCAAAATGATCGATAACCTCCACGATAGCAAGTCGCCACACATAGTTCTTCCGAAGGTGGATGGGTTGAAAGAGCTGGCTTGGATTATTTCTCTCATCAGTTATATCTGCAAGACGTGGAGACCTGCCAACTACACTCTCCCATTCTTGTCGAGGGTTTCGTGTGCAAAAAATGCTACAGACACCAAACAAGACCGATAATGTCTACAACGACTTCTTTAGCACCCAAACTGAACAGCTTCAACTTAATTCCGTGCTGTAAAAATTTGTAGACCCTATTAAATCTCATCCAGGTAATGAGGTTAGTCTAGAGTATGATGTAACCTCAAAGGCACATGTTGAATTGCTTCATCACATTGTGAACGACCATGAATGTGAACTTCGCTTTGTATCAACACTAAAGACCTAAGAAAAATTGTGGAGTTAGATTGTTATAGGAGAGAACGAAAATCAACGAATTTCAGGCAGGAGTGTTTGGTCTGGTCTCAAATGGTGCTGTCATACTAGCCGTGCAATACAATCCGGCTTTACGGAACTCATTTGGTCTGCTGTGCCTCTCACACAGCATCGCCAATATAGGTGTTCTGCTCCTTATCGTATTCTGGGTCACTCCGATTACATTACTGTATATTTTAACGCGTTCTAATTTTTTTAGAATTTAAGTTCTATGGTAGTGCAAATGGGAAATCATATTTAACAGTTTTACATCATTAGGTTATATCAGTTTACTCAAGAATCATTCTAAAACATGTGATCAAGACTTTGAAAGCAATGCGGAAAGATGGCAAATAATTAGATTAATCTAGGCGGACCAGTTTTTTTAAAGATTTTAAAGGCGGACGTTGATTCTATGAAACTTGAAGATAACAGCTTAGAACATTATGAATGACAAAGGAGAAACTAAAATCAATGCAGTCGACTATTTTGAAACCTCGCTCAAGAACAGTATAATCTGACAATGTGTTTTGATCCTCCCATGAGGCCTGTTATGGGCACTTCTACAGTGCAAGACACGTGTTTCGGCCTTCCAGCCTCGTCAGTTGTATTGTGCCTTTTCGTTCAGAAAATTCCCCGAGGATCTACCACTTACATTGAGGAGTTAGACGACGAATTTTTTACACTCGTCGTACGCTGAAGCAATCATGTACTGCCGTAACACGTGTCTTGTACTGTATAAGTGCCCATAACAGGCTTCATGCAAGGCTCAAAATTCATTGCCAGTTCATACTGTTCTTGAGCGAGCTCTCAAGATAGTTGATTGCAGTGATTGTTACATATGCTCAGTTAACAGCCATACGCATGGATTTTACAATCAAACACTCTGAAAGAACAACACCCTGATTGTTTCACCGCACGTTAATTGTAGAACGTCCGTCGCCGATACGTCTGTGTGAGAAGTAGATCATCGAGGAAATGTTTGAACGACAAGGCATCGTGCAACTGACGAAGCTGGAAGGCCGAACACATCTCTTGCGTTATATAAAATTTCATAACAGACCTCATGAAAGGCTTAACGTACATTGTCCGCGATATAAAAATTTGCTCATCACTGAAAATATAAAAACTGACTCTCAAAAATATCTGGAAGATAACTAGATTTCGACTAATGAGAAAACAAGTTATACAATTTTCAGCAAGAGCGATTTGTCAACTGAATTGATAGGCAAACTGCTCAGCATACCGGGTATGATGTTCTGGCTTGTATGCATCTACTCTCACCTCATTATTTCTCTAAACAGAGTAATCGCCATCATATTTCCAATACAAGTTGCTAAGTTACTGACTGTGAGGAATACTTCTTTTGTCATTTTGGTCTGTTGGATGTTGGGCTTCTTTCATACGGTACCGTTTCTCTGGAGTGAGTTTTGTTGTTTTATTGTCAATTAGATAGATTTCGTTTGAAGATTACGAAGACTGGTAGCGGGTTTCACTAAATGTATGCACAACGAACCTCATTTGAACACTTCTTTCTAAGAAAAGATACAAGACAGAAATGACTTTTGTTGATCAATTAATTGAAAATAGATTATATTTTTGTTACCATTGGCCATGCACGAATATGTTTGCTAAGACCGATGAAAATCAGTATACCTTAACCTTACAGCTATGTATGATTTGTGAATCACGAAGAGGGCGCTTATCTCGCTTGAGGTGCCGAGTAAAAACTATATGTGCATTGAAGAGTGTGTCCAAAAACTGTGCTAAGCTCATTGCTCCTTTTATAACAGACGTGATAAATTTTCTCACTATATCGAGTAGGTGAGGATTTCTCTCAAGAATCAAATTGGCTGCATGAAATCAATTGCGCCACAACACATTTGATCCTCTCGTCTCACGGAATATGCGTGATTCGATTTCAAACATGATGAAGTTTATAACTCTTCAAAATTTGGTAGCCACGTCAAACGTCGGGTTTTCTTTCAGCCGAGAATTGTTTCATGGTCTTTGATACGATGATGTGGACGTGGGCAGTTTCCCATACAACGTGCGCTTACACCACTACTTCCTTGATCGACGATGCCGCTCGAGCCGTATTGATCCTAATTCTCTTACTCGACTGCACTACGTTAATCTGCTTGAAAGCAAAACACAAGGTTAGCTAGCAACAAACAAGTTTATTGTGCTCCCTGTAACACCTGTCCTTCCGTTGACGCCTAATGACTTGGGCAAGCGCGGAAGAAAATCCATGTGTTCCAGTCGCATACAAGAGCATGCAGAGGGGTCTTCTGACTCTAGAGACTCTTTGAATATTACATCGTTTTCTGGAGCTTTTCGATACTCTCTAAGAGTCCGAAAATGTCCTTCTATTAAATGTACACATATGACTCCGCCGTTTTTCTTGCTGTGATATTGCTAACAGTGAGGCGAAAATGAGGAGCAAATTCTCTTCTTTTTTGGTTGAAAGTGCGGTGATATTGCTTTTCATCGGTTTTCAATATAAAAAATTCTATATTATTCAAGGTTTTCTATGTTTCTTTACTGCTTTTCGCAGTGCTATGATGTTTTAATAAGTTGGAGAAAAAGTTCTGAAAAATGCTTGTAACTTTTTTGGATGCCGGCCATTTTTTGTGTTTTTGGGCTCATTTGAGAGTCCGTCCTCTCACGCGTTGATTATGCAATTTATCTACCTATTTCAAAAAGGAGTTAACAAGCGAGCAAATTAGGTTGCTGAAGATGCACGAATGGCTGTTGGGTTCAAATGTAACGGTGGCAAGTGAACGCATCAATCTGGCTTGGTGCAAAGACACAGTTGGCAAAAGTACGTGTACAGGTGGCTCAAAAAGTTTGACGAAGGTGAAGAAAGTTTGGAAGATCAGCCGCTCTCAGGTCGTCCAAAAAAAGTTGATCGTGCATCACCTGTCACCTGTCGTCCCGTTGATCGTCGAGTGACTCGAGCGGGTACCAGCAACTCTTCCATTTTCCCTATCGCGCGCAAGAGTAGCCCAGTGGGTCCTCCTTGCTCTAGGAATTCGCTGAGCATCACATCTTTCTTCCATCGCTTTCGTGAAGAAATCGGACCAACGGGTCAGTGGTCTTCCTTTAGAGCGCTTGACGTCCCTAGGAATCCAGTCGGTAACGGCTCTCGTCCATCGGTTGTCGTTGAAGCGCATCACGTGTCCAAGCCACCTTATTTTCGATATCCTGGCGTGTAGAACGGCGTCTCTGATTTTCGATCGTTGACGTAGGTCGGAAGTTCGGATCCTTTGTCTCATTGTGATCGTGCATAAAGGTGCATATATTAATGTTTTACAAGCATTTTCTCAGAACTTTTTCTCCAACCTATCAAATAACGGTTAGTGGTGATGATTATGATAGAGAAATACTGAGGAGTAAGTGGTGGGTAAGTGGTGGCCTCATTAGAGTAGTGGTAGCACGCTAGTCCGGTAAAGGTGAAGCAATAGTTTAACTCCGGGCTGAGGTCGAATTTTGCTCACTATCCAATTTTCTTGGGTGTATTTTGCATGATGGTTTTATAGGACTGTTCTTCTTATTTTATTTGTTTTTATTTTTTCATATTTATTTGTTATATACTACATATTTATTTGGTTTTATAGAAACGACTTCTGTGCCCGAAAGCGCCATTTGCGAGAACTTTGCCTTGCAGATTTATTAAGCAAAGGATATCGAAATTGCTTGATTCTGGTATCGTTTAGTTGCGCATGCTTACAAACATTTTGGGATACAGCTTGTTCATACTCAATTTGAGATGGAGCTGTCGTGGGTTTAATTCGCTTGCTAGTCATGTACCAATGTCGCGTTGAGGAAAGTGCTAATGAAGCGGCACACAAGATTAATGGACTTTGAAGAAACCTTCATCTTGAAGCAAGTACAGGCAACATGTATACCAAAATGCTCACAAGAAAATGCGCAACTGAGTGACACCGATTTCAAAAATCGTATAGGGAAATCAAAACGATAAGAATTTGCAATTTTGCTGTTTGATAACGCTCGACTACATGCTGCAAATGCTGATCCAGGACGTCATGAAAGAGCTGAGGTGGGAGGTTTCGAGACGTTTCACCTTACTCGCCCTACCTTTCCGATATTGCACCGTCAGATTACCACTCAAAATTACCAAATTATATTACAGATTAACAAATATAGAAAAAATGGCTGATTGCGGGTACAAAAGTCGTAATCTTCAAAGTCCTATAAAAACCATTATATAAAATATTTTGTATATAAGAATCATGATTAGATAGGCATTTTGACGCACTTTCAAACAAAAAAGAGAGTTTGCAAATTCTTATTTTTGCTATCAGTACAGCTAAAAAACAGCGGAATCATAATTGTGCACCTAATGTTTATAAAGTATAAAGTGAAACAAAAATTGCTCAATGTGATCATAGAAGTTAAATGAAATTGTACCAAGATCTCAATCTCCCTCAGAATCACAATCTCTCGCTAGAACCTATGTAGGATGGCAAGTAGTCGCTCACGAAAAATCACCTTCTCTTTGAAAATTTTGCTGCAATAAGAAACTATGTGCCTTAATGGGGTGAAATTTATATTTGCGATGGTATCCACTCGAATGTCGCTCAACGAAAAAGGCGTCAAATGGAGGTACGCTTTTTCAAACAGGTATGTCGCTTAAGTAACTATTGAATGATTCGTATTAAGAAGCATAGAACGAGTTTCCAATATCTGTTCTAGACACTCTGCCAAAATGGGCTATTCATCTTTCAACAAATCAATACTTATTATATTTGCCCACTATTCGAAGATAAATGGGGCATATTTCTAACTAGAACATTCCTATGGGAACTATGTCATGCGCTGGATGGGTGAGTCCAGTATTGTTTACCTTTTAAAAACTTTATTCGTGAACTCAAGGAAATACGTCCACCATAATTTTACAGAAGATTTTGTTATACGAAAGGATGGTAAGTATAGAGGCGTCAAAACATTCGCAACACAGACAGAGAATTCTTACTATTTATCACTAGCTAATTCTCACTTATTCAACGAGATGGTGTAGCTGCGCGCCGCTCCAGTTATGTTCTCCATTTTGAAGAGAGACTTTTTGTGAAGCATGACTTTTTGCATTACTAGTGGTTACGTAGAAGAATGACATCATGCGTTTCAGATCAAGCTCTTATCATCAAACTACAGGTTCTGAAGAGTAGGAAATACTTAGAAGGAGCCTTAAGCACAGCGCAAGCAGAAACAAGCGTTAGTCATGTATTAATTTATTCCGAGGTTACTCATTAATACCTTCTGATCAACATGGGCGGTATAGACTATATATGTGAATGTGAAACCTATAGCGTTTCGTCTCTCAAAATCTTCCCTTTTCTGACCTATAACTTTTTTCCCCTTGTTCCTAGCTGAGAACCGTACATTAGAGTCACTGCCTCAAGAATCCTGCTCACTGAGCCTTTTTTCGTGCTTCACAGAAAATGTACAGTAAGACGGATGTCATAGATGTAACGCTCCAACAGAACAGATGTGTTGACACTTTCACGGCGAAGCCCCTCTAAAAACGCATTTGATGATCAGTTTCGGTGCACAAAAGGAGTGTTCACAGTGAGTACGTGGTCTAATCCATGCAAATGCCTCTACATAGTTAATTTTATTCGCTTTCGATGACGAGTGTTGTTGCAGTTTATCAAGTGGCACTTTATTGACAGGACAGCTTATTGTAGGCTAATCCGGATTTTACATCTAAATTTCATATGCTATCGAGTGTTAGCAAAACTCCAGGAGAGAGCTTCTGAAACATATCTTTGAAGCTGCTCAATAATTTGTCCGAGTGAAAAATATTCTAAATCAGCATCATTTGTGAGCTTAATTTTGGACAAAACTGGGTAGATTGCAGTTTCATCGTAGCTGTCTTCCACTTTCAATTCTCTCAAATAGGTATCAAGACATCACCTGTAAAAACGGTAAGTAGCCGTTTTGTTTCTTTTTGGAAACTTAGAAAAATGATTCTCACATCCTCGCGCTGTCCCATTCACAGTATGAGAGTGGGTTGTTTTGCAGGTGTTAGCTGTCATCTCTAGTAAACGGACGACGAAACAAGCATGGGCTCACTAAATGAGATGAGGCGAAAACGTGGATGGAGAAATTCAAGAACCTACTACTTTGATGAAATTGATCTGCTATAATCTATGGCATTCTAAGTGTATTTATTTAGGAAGTCTTAAATTGAAAAAGCTTTGAGAAAAATATGTACACTGCTTATCGTTTGTCACGATTTTGTCGTGATCAGGAAGTATTTATATTGTTGTCTTCATGATGCCACTAAAGATTTGAAAGCTTGATTTTTGATTTCGGCATTGATAGATCATTTTGACGTTACGAAATCTATTTCATTGACTGACAGGTGTTTTGCTTCTCAGTAATTGATGTTCTGGTATCTTTGTCGTATTCTATACGTGATCTGTGAGGATTTAACAATTTTAACAGAAAGTAGACTTATGATTCTCATTCTGTTGAAAAAGCATTCGTTTACTTTGTGCAATTCATGTTGTTTAGACAATTAAGAGCAGCCATATGGTGTTTACATGTCTTTTCTGAAACGAAGCTAATCGATTATGTCTGAAAGAAAATTTTCCTTTTTTTTTCATTCTATTCTGAGCTGTGAAATCAATTTAGAACAGTAGAGTTTCAGTTTTATGCAAAAGTACTTTTTTTCTTCTTGTTATCGGAATGAGTCTGTTGACCGAAATCATCACCAATTTGTTTTCGCTTTTTTTTGTACACTTCTTCTAAGAACACATTGTTGTATTTTTAGCTTTTCTAAACTATTTTTCTCAAGACTTGATGTGGGCGGACGCTGTGTCGTAGCTACTATAGATATTTGTTTTTGTTGGCGAATTGACATCAAACAATTTATCATCTGTTTAGCTTGAATCAGTCTCCTAATATGTAGACAAATGGATAGGAAGACATGTTCTTCAAACCTTAACTTGAATTATTCGCGTCGATATCAGTCTCTCTGTCTAAAACTAAACATTGTGGAGATTCAAACAACACATATGTAGAATCTGATAAGGATATAAACATGTTGTGAGGGGGTTAGGTCTAGTGGTATACGGGCACCTGTTTTGTCCTATTGGGACTCATCTCTACCACCATTGCTGAGTTCAGCCGATCCTCTGAGGTAAAATAATCCTCTATAAAGGAATTAACGCCGAGTAAAAAAAAGTCAACCCAAGTTAGATGATGTAGTTACCTGACATTGTGGTGGTCGGCAGTCGGGCACGTTGCTGATATAGTGAGTCATACCTCACCCATCAACCACTTTTTTATAGACTCGCTCAAAATGCCAGACAACTAAACAATGTCACAATCTCAAAATGCCACCGCAATGTCAGGTAACCACATCATCTGACTTGGAGTGATTTCTTTTACTCGGCGTCGATTCCCTTATAGAGGAATATCTAACCTCAGGAGACTCGGCCGAACCGAGGGAGGGTGGCACTGATGAGTCCCAATAGGACGAAACAGGCGCCTGTATACCTTTAGATCTAGCAGCTCAAAACATGCTATATCTTTATCAGATTATCATCATTTCGAGCGATTCTATAAAAAAGCGGTTGATAAAAGACGTGAGTAGAAGAAATTTCCTAATATCAACTGATTTTACACAAGCCTATCCGACGACATTGCAAAACAAGCCATTTTCAAGCTTCTCGTAAACATCGTTAAGGAATAAACATATGTAGCTATCATATCAAAATCCTGCGACGATCTAAGAATGTTTTAGCGTTGTGAAAAGTTAAACAGAATTCCATGTGATTTGCTCTACACAGATGCAAATGGACGGTAACACTGTGTAATACCAAACACATGTAATTTATGCGCAGCTCTTCTTGTAGGAAACTTCCATGATTTTACAATCCATATCCTCTTCTCGTGTTTACGATGAAGAATAAATCTGCGCATAGTCATGCTGTCTGTCGGTCATTGGTAATGGCTTTCGCAGCATGTGTGGAGATTAGTCAGTGGTGAGAAGATTGCGACAAAAGTTTTGACAATTTTTATATAATTTCAAAAGACAATTTCTAAAGTCCTAAACGAGGTTGCTTTACAGGGTCATACACCGGCGTTTCGAAGGTATCGTCGTCCTCGTCAGTGACCCACGTCCCCACGTTGATCCCTGCATCGTAGCAAGGAGGGAGACGTAAAAGGTGACGGCACAGTGTACAATTACACTGGTCCATCACCACTTCTTAGTCGAGTGGATCTCGGGTGGTAGAACAAAATTGATTCATGGCATCGGGTCTTTTTGAACCTCGCAATGAACATTCAAAAATTTGAAAAAGAATGTCTAAAGCCCAAGCGAGGTTGGTACACCAGGTCATACACCGGTGTTTCGGAGTTATCGTCCTCCTCGTCAGTGACTCACGCCCTACATTTAGCCCTGCATTGAAGCAAGGAGGGAGGTGTATGTGGTGACGGCTCAGTGAGGAGGCGCAATACCTCCGAAACACCGGTGTATAGCCTGGTGTACCAACCTCGCCTAGGCTTTGAACATTCTTTGCTGGAAATGATTTTGAATGCTTATTGCGAGATTTTCAAAACAGCCGATGCCATGGATCATTTTTACATATTGCCTCGTTGACGACCAGATGTACCTTTTGCGATACATAGAGTCCACTACGCTCGAGGCGACCGTGGCGGGCTGCGGAGGGCTGCGGCTGGTTCGTATCACCACGCGCTTCCATGGAAATAAAATCTATTTGTTGATTGAGTTTTGAGGGCGCATTTTCATCACTAAGTGATAAAAGATCACAAAAGGGACTTCTATAGAGGGTTTTTTGGTAAAAAAAAGTCGTCTGCCTGAAAACCATTCTAAATTCAACGAAGGAACCACATCTCTTGGAAAGCAAACTTACTTTTGTTTATCACATGAGATTTTCTTTTTGCCTTTGAACTATATTTTTGTACCCAATTGACAGACCTAAAGATGCCAATTTTTAGACTAAGCTTAGTTTGTCGAAAGACTCCTATATTACATTTTACGAATGAAAAAAAAGATAAGGTTCTGCTTTCAGTCCGTTGTTCCAGTTCCGCAACGGATTTTTGACATTACATAGTAAAATTTTGACGCAAAGTAAACTTTGTCTCTATAAAAAAGCACACTATCGTTAGATGGATCTCTATAGACGTATTTTTAGTAAAAAGAACATTTAGCGGTCTTAGAAGCCTTTAGTTTCTATCAAGAATTGCGTATAGCGCGGTCGCATTATATGAAAAATACTCGTGTTAGCTTTAGCTTTAACAGCTTTATAACCTTTCTCCTATCACCTCCTATAATTTTTGCGATTAAAATCCTTTTAGTCATAATAAAAGAAGAACTTTCATCTAAAAAAACTGCCGCATTGTGACTGTAGCTCGCAGAGCTGTCGCGTGCCGCTCCCAAATTTCAACTATTCGCCAAGTAGTTAACACTGAAAAATATTGCATAAACAAATAAATTCATTCAGTTGATGGAATACTACGTTTACTAGACAAAAAATTGTAACAATAAACAAAAGTTTTATGACAATTTTTCAAAGTCCTCTTTAACCTCTACATTTACGAAGTGGCTTGCTGCTCGCACACGTTTCCATCGTAATTCCGCTCGAAGAGCGTGACAAAGCCGTTTGAAGCGTAGCAAATAGCCGAGGTTTTTTTCTCGAGTATGCACTACATAAAGTAATTATTGGGTTGAGACCCGGTGAATTTGAAGGGTCAAACATCCTTGCCTCGAAAGCCTGAAATAAATCTTGCCAGATGGCAATCGTTAAGCGGACGGAATGTGCAGGATCCATCGGCGTTGAAGTGTCGAGTAGTCCAAGGCTCCAGTACGTCAAGTAAAACTTGCTGCTGATTCGACGAGCTTTTGAAAGCAGATTTTCTTCCATCTTTTTGTATGCAAAATGAACACAAAAAATCTTGAAGTTGCGCAGCTTCAGCTTACTTTTTCCAGTGTTTCAGATGTTCCACTGACTGATTCCAAGCTTCTTTTCCATTTTGCTAGCGAACGCCCCGCATTTTATTCAACTTGAGAAACGGATCTTCTGACTCTTTTCCGGAGTGCACGAGGTGCTTGAAAGACCTTTTCAAGAATCCCCCTCAATCCCTTAAGTCTCTTTGAAACGTTTTACGAATCTGTAGACACTTGCCGATGTTAAACCAGTTATGTTAACGATTCGCCCATCTTCATTCCCGTCTTGTGTAACTAAACTACTACGATAGATTTATTTTTACGATCATAACCTGAGCGCAACTGAAAATAGACGAATGAATAAAGCACATTCTAGACCAAAATTGAACAAAGGATGAATAAAATTATCAGAACTATTTTTGAAAAGCATCACATCAATGCGAGAATTATCAAAATACAAAATTATTCAGAACATTTCGCACCGTGTTTAGATGGTATCGTCCAAAGCAATGTACATCCCTATTCAAACGATGAGGGTCAATATGTCCTCAGTTGGCCGCTTCGCTCGGACGGGCTAGGAAGAGTGATACGCGCTTTAGAGAAATTCGGATTTAGAAAGCTCTCAGAGGAACATTGTAATTAAAAAACGATGAAATGTCACTGATAAAACTCCTGTATGAATGATTTTGGCAAGATTAACGCTAGTGCAGCCCAAAGTCTTGCTTTTCCATAAGCCATATACTTGCGAAAAGGATTATACATCCAGGTGTTGTTGAGCATTTTGTTATATCTTCTTGATGCTTTTGTATTGTTATGAGGACGATATCATCAGCAAAGCGAAGATGGTTTGTTGTCAACCGCCAGTTTTCACTCCCATATCGTCCCATTTTAATGTTCGCATGACGTCTTGGGGATGGCAGTGAATAATATTGGCGGAGTTGTGTTGCCTTGTCGAATCCCTTTTTCTTACGTCGATGGTGATATTATTGTAGAATGAAGATAATTTGGTCATGAACTTTTTATAAAGCTCACTAAGGACTATTATGTACCGAATAGGAACGCCCTAAAACCCAAAGCCTCTATAACCACTTCTGTTTCCACTGAATCAAAGGCTTTCTCCAGATCGATGACAGTAAGACAGAGTGGCTGATGAGATTGACAAGGAATAAAATGCATCGTTCAATCCATTTAATTTTAACTATCGATTGTCTTTTAAAGCGTTTTATACGTATCTAACAAAGGGTATAAACAATGTGGAGGGCATGGGAAGGAGCCGCTCTACCTCCATCTTCTCCTCGCATTTTATAGCTATGACTAGAGAGTTTGAACTAAATTATGGATTGATCTGAGGAATGGGAGTCTGAACTGCACTAATAATCAGAAAAGATCAAGAATTATCGATTAAGTGAGATTGCATGCAACAAACAGTGCTATTTTTGACGAACTACTCATTGTTTTCCAATTTTTAGCCACCATAATCAATTTTATGCACTTCGTACAATAAAGTATACGAAAAGGTGAAAGGAACAGAAGGTAAATTTGATCTATTTCTAAGCAAGTATAGATAAAACATTGTAGAAATGTTTGATAAAGCTTCTAGATATGACCTTTCCATAATTACTTGGTTTTTTCCTTTGAAAATGTGGATTATAAATTATGGAGCAATTACGTTATTTCTGACAAACATAGTCAATGAGTCAAAAACCCCACATGTTGACAAAAAATTTTATTTTTCATTAGAAAACTACGACATTTCCTTGGAGCGCATATTGCCGGCTCTTTTCGCAGCCGTCTGAGCTACCCGCCAACCGAAAGTGGAGCCGTCCGTAAAGGGCTAATACTTCCGAATTTTCAATGGTGTTTTTCAAAATATAAAGAAATAGTGGATTGTTCCATTCTGAATTCAAGCTGCTGGATGGAAAAAACCTTGTAATACTTTACTGGCAAACACCATGAAAGCGTGTGATCATTATGCCAATTAATCTTGTAATTCATTTTTTTCGATATGCGCGTGCATAGAGTTGTTACTGGTGTTCTAAAACCCAAATTCACCAATCCTTCTATCTAACCGCAATCATCAAATTAATGCGAAATTTTGTTTGTAGGCAACATCATTGATATGATACGTTGTTGAACCAACGCAAGTAATTGTAACGGTCAAATACGCCATTAGCCACTTTTACGATGAATCATGAAATTGTATTCATAGTGCTCAACGATCTTTAAGCGATGGTCAGAATCAAGCCATTTTCTCTTCCTGCGTTAAATTTCTTTACATCACAGCTTATTGCAGTTGACCATCAACATAATTCCAGAAGAAGGAGAGCAACATGGGCCGCATCCGGCCTCTCAAGGAACCACCAGCCAGACTGCGGACTCCGAACTCCGTTCCTATCTTATCGATTTAACAGTCCTCCCTCTGTTATGCACCAGAGACGTTGGCTGATAATTCGACTACGTCGAACTGCTCTCATGCAACTTACAGAACTCTTGAACGAGATTTCTGAAATTCGGTCGACACTCTCAGCATCTAATCGATTTGCGCAACTCAGCTCCGTAATCTATGACATCTTCGCGAGCCAGAAGAACATGTGTCGTTAACGAAACTCAGATGGGTTGTTTATATTGGAAGAATTTGAGGCGACACATAGATGAAAGGAATTAACAAACGGGTTCCACGAGAATAAACAATTCCGCTCTCTAATTAAATATTCAGAATGAAACGCTCAGCTAAATCCATTTGAGGCATTTTCAATCATTTCAGAGGAATATTGAAGGATTTTTCAACTTGCTGATATCGATGGAAATCACCGTATTCGAAAACATCTTAAAATTGCGAACATTTCTATAATATGTAAACTTGAGAAATTTAGCACAGTAGAAGAGATCTGCAGTGAGTTTTTTGAGACAAGGACGCAGAAGCACGTTGAAGAAAAAGCATTCATGGAAGGCATGTTGCGTCGCGGGTTCACTCTTTTATCTAATCAGGTATGTGGTAACTCACCATGCCATTTTCTTCTCGTTATAACTTATGTTTGTGGACATTTTGGCGCGGTTCATCCTTGCGAAAATCAGTGACAGAATTTTAATGGAAAATAAGCCAGATGCGTCATAGTTCATCAATTTATGAAGAAACGTGCGTCTTTAACAACATGTTCTCCTCTTATAATGCGACTTTTATGTGATTATATGAAATAGCTCAGAGTATGAACCTGATCCTGTGAAGAAGTGAAAGAGTTACAAAAGAAGAAAGAGCTAGAGCAGTTTGGAGAGTACGATGCGGCTAGGGAAGAAAAGGAAACTAAGGATGGTGATGGAAATATTTTATGTGAAAATGCTGAAAGAGTAAAGTGTCAAGTTTTCTGCCATAAAATCAGGGATTTGAAATATAGGCATCCATATTAGCAAATGCGAAATTCTTTAATATTGTTTTAAAATGTTAGAGAATAACCTTAGATAGATTTAATTCTTTAATTTTGGAATACTCACACGGGAAATTGAATGTTCGATGTTATGTCTTTCTCGATTACGGTGGTTCTGATCAATACCAGTAAATGCGAAATCCTCTACTATTCTACTAAAATGATTGGAAATAGCCTCGAATAGGTTCCACTAAGATTTAGTTTTTGATATCTTCTAAAACCGGTGTTTTTCATTATTAAGACTTTCAAGTATGGTTACAGTCTACGACAACGGTTTAAAGGCTTGAGACAATCAATTGCGAAAGCTTCAGTCTCACATATTCTGTAAGAGAATAATTGACACTCTTTGCAGCAGCAACAAAACCAAGTTTATGAGGAAAGGAAATCGGACTATGATATTGTGAAATAATCTCCCAGTGCCTACCGAGATGTTCGAAAAGTGTGCCGCGTGCGTCGTCCCCAACTGATCCTATCGATCAAGTCCACTGTAATTGAAAACTTTCTAAGATTGAACAGTTGTGTTTCTTATCTGGATATCTTAATCTCTATCGCCTTTATTTGGGTACAGGTGTCAAAAATACGCTCTTCCTCTTGGACAAACCAGCCAATCTCACCAATGTCTCAAGTGGGGCATACTGAGATTTTCCTGTTAAAAAGTCTCTATTCATACCTCTCCTTTCGACGCGCTCTTTTATAGATCCGCTCAAAATGAAGGATATAACGTGTTTTGAGCTGTTAGGCCTACTGCTATACAGGTACCTGTTTCGTCCTACTGGGACTTATCAGTAGCAACCTCTCTTGGTTCAGCCGATCCCCTTAGGCTAAGTAATCCTCTATGAAGGATTCACGCCATGTTAAAAAGATCACCGCATGTCAGATCACGGAATTACCTGACACTGCGGTAACCGGCAATCGACCTTGTAGTTTTTACAAAAGCTTTTACAACAGCTCAATACATGTTGTATTCTCATTAGAAAATCATCTCGAGCGGGTCTATAAACGAGAGGTCGAAAGGAGAGGTATGACTTTCAGAAGTCTTTTCGTTTATAGTGGAATGATAATTCACCAAAAGATTTTTTAGAGTGGCTCGGTATGAGCGGAGTACGCTTTTATCTATGTGATTCAATGCATTTTAGTTTTGAAAACAGCCATCGAGTCTTGTTACCTCAACTTTCGATTAGTATTTCGAAAATAGTGCTTGAAAACATGGCCCTTAGAATTTTAATTATTTTCCTTCGTACACAGTCTACATATAAATTTCTTCGTACACAGTCTACACAGTTTATGCATCCTGCAATGGATTAACAAATGAAATAATTTGGAATAAATCAAGAAATAGAGCCAATAATGTTAAGTGATCTGCAGAAGCAGAACTTTGACGTCGGGAGTCGTTACAGCGTAGAAAGAACAGTGGCAAAATAGGCGTCGATAGTGTAGTGGATTGCGCGTGCCTCCGGAAAGAATGAAATACGGGCTCGATTAGCAATGTTGAAGTTTTCACATCACTCAACATTATGTTATTTGTAAGGTCATACCAACGCTAAAAGCGGTCAACTATCACGGAATTCTTGTCGTATCAGGAAATAGAACAATAGTATTTGGAAGGTATATGCAACGATGTTTTTCACAACTATTCCGTCTAGTGTTAGCCTCCTTAGCTGATATAACAGCTTATATGCAGTTGTGAACTCTTGGTATTGCTTTGTAATTTCGCTTCTCCCACTTTTATCGGTTCCATAAGAATGCCAGAAATTAGCATTGCTTAAGTCACACACAGTCAACTCTCAAGTGTTGGTCACGAATAATCCGTAATACTATCAATTTCACTGGAACAAAAAATTGGAGGTTCAGTGCCTCTGCTTTACCGAAAGTGTTAGGAAGATGCTCAAACAGCTCTGTAAGAAGAAAAAATGGTTGAAGCTTCCAACAACACTACAAGAGAAACTCTATCTCATGGAAATATGAGCGTGTGTCAAAAATGTCTTGAGATACCCGGTTCTATTTGTCCATTAATTGAAGTGTATCTCTATCTTTATGGTGGGATTTTCGAATAAATTTTAAATTCAGGATAATTTGCGAGAGCTTAGACACATGTGAAGAGATCATTGCCTACATTATCAGGAAAAGCCTCTGCATTATGTAAGCTAATCATTTTCGATCCCAAGACATTGACAACAGCGTTTCTGGCAATATTCTTAGCTCATTGTACAAATGTGTTTTCTTAGGCAGGCACATTTTCATGAAATGAAATACTTAAATAGAACAGCCTAATTCACTGTCACTGTTGAGACTACACTTTTTGAAAGAAAGACCAAAATTGGCATGCTCTTTTCGTTGAGAGCAACAGCCAGAATTTCTATTTTATCTCAGAAAATTTTGTTGTACTTAGACTGAGAATAGAACTAACCATTTTCACTTAATTTATGACGAAAAGACAGGTGGTCTATTGTCGGACTATTGACAAAAACATCAGGTACATTGAGAATTTTGTAGATTTAGGAGTTTCATGATGTCAAGTAAGTGAATTGTATATTATTGAGGAATGGGTAGTGAATTGATAGGGAATGTTCTGAAACACACGTGCTGTCACTGATTTCGGATACCGACGAAGCGATCCGTTTCTCCATTCAAAGCTCACATAAAGGTATCGGTCCTATCTGGGAAAGGGAAAATTGATGCAACAATATTAGCTCCATTCACTGTCTAATCCGTCTTCAAAAGCGGAGTGCCACGTAAAATTACCTGTACCACCTGCCGCCCCGTTGATCGTCGAGTGACTCGAGGGGGCACCAGTAACACTTCCATTTTTCTCCATCGCGTGTAAGAGTAGCCCAGTGGGTCCTCCTCGCTTTAGAGATTCAGCATCATATCTTTCGTCTAGTGTTTCGTGAAGAAATCGCACCATCGGGTTGGTGGTCTTCCTGTAAAGCGCTTGATATCCCTGGGAATCTAGTCGATAACGGCTCTCGTCCAACGGTTGTCGTTGAAGTACATCACTTGTCCGGCCTACCTCCTTTTCAATTCCCTGTCGTGTAAACAGCGTCTCAAATCTTCGATCGTTGACATAGGTCGCAATTTCGAATCCTTTTCTTATTTGCGAGATACGCGATACTCTTAGCATCGACCTTTCGACTGCGCGTTCAATAACACCAAGTGATCTTTCATCCTGCTCAAGTAGCGACCAGGTTTCTGCTGCATACGTTAGGGCAGGGATAATTGTTGAATCGAAAAGGTGGGCACGAAGTCGGATGCTTTGTCCTCCTCTCTATATCCTCGTTGATCTTAAACGTTCTCCAAGTCGCTCGTTTCCTCCTGCTCAACTCTAGAGCTAGCTTGATTATCATGTTGTTTCCACGACCTAGATAGACCTAACTGAAGCATTCGGAGATTGTCGTTCCGTTGAGAGTGAATGGGGCATTCAAGAGCATCAGTTTCCTTGTGAACAATCGTTTTCGCTAGATTTAGCTGAGCACCAGTATTTACACAGGTCCTGTCGCAATCAGTGAACCTCCAACGAGCCGGTCATAGTCTTCGTCGACGTTGTCGACAACGGTATCTTACCAAGGACCAGTGACTTGAATGCATCCCTGTTCATGGTAGTTTTGGGATTTCATTGTTTGAATTTAGCGGGCTTATCTCTCTTCTTGTGAGAAAGAGAACATTGAGCGAAGGAGGCGATGTTCTGATCCCGTGTAGCGAAATCTTCAATTCACCAAGATCGAACTCGAATCGCGAATGACACATTTGTCAGAGGTGCCTCACATCGCACACAAAGTAAATGGTTCTTTCTCGCGCTGATGGCTCACCAAGTCGTTCATCTTTCCGAAGTCGATAAAGTGGTACCAGACTGGTCCCCGACTTGTCTGGGAGGATAAGCAATACTGACTCGATATAGTTGTGGGCCACAGCGAGTCATTGTGAAGACCAAATGTGCATTCAATCCGTCTGAAATATAATCACAAAATTGCTTAGATAAGGGAATCATTTGAAGCCTGATGTATGTGGGGTGCACACGAATAGCAGTTGCTTTTTCCCGGAAGGCGCTTTCCCATTGTACCATTGAGGACCTCCTCTGGCCTTTTTCCTCAGCCGTGTTTTAGTCATAACTAACAGCTGTCCACAATCATCCGCCAACGAAATTGATCAGGGAGGGAGAAAATCGCCATCAAACCCAGTGGCAGATGGAGTCATGATTTAAATCACAATGTCGCCTTTATTAACTGCCTAATCCATTTTTGAAGATAGAGTGTAGTGTGAAATGTGACTGCTGACTCAACACCGACATGCATCTTCCTGCCATTGTGTTGAACAAGAACGCATTCAGTCCTTCCACGATATTCAATAAGTCGAATAGTGGTACATGAGGGTGAGCAACGCCAACCGCTTTTCCCTTTCTACCTTGCATGTTAATTAGAATAAATGAATGGAATTTATTTCTTCAAAACTTTTTGAACCTCGCTCACTTATGGCTTCCTTGTTTTTTAATCGGGATATGCATCACGTTTCTAGATGGTAGATAGGTAGTAACGCACGCCGAAGCGTTCGGTGGCTTTGTGAAAGACATGTGATGTGCGGAGATTGCTTTTCCTAACAAAAATTATCATGTTCTGAAACACGTCCATTTAATGTTCAGTGTTACGAGCAACATTGGTTTTCCTGTTGACCTCCGATTCTCCTTGTAGGCGTAGTTCAGGCTCGCTCAGTTTGCTGTCGAACATCACGTAAGAGTGACAGTTTCCTGTTGGGTTGATAGCGTGTCTACTAGTAGTAGTTGTTGTTTTGTCACTCGGTTCTAACTACATCTTGACCTCTTTATCATCTTCTCAACCACATCCACCACACTCATGAGCGAATATTCTCGTATCCTCTGCTATAAATAGGTTATTATGGGTTTGGTATCGGTCGACAGAACTGAAAGAACAGGAGCTCTACTGCTTTTTTTTGAGGTCATAACACGCACAATGCTTTACTACCACATTATAACTTGGGTGTTCTTGAGTGATGAACTTCTATGTACTCTGTTTATTCATGTCACCATTTTTTCCCCTTAACAGTCAAACGCCTTCATCAAGAAAATGAACCATTATCAGAAATCGTCGCGCTGATGGTAGCAACGCTTGATTCCCACGGCATAAATCTTTTCCCGTTCAATGGACGACTTACTAGATGAGAGAAGACACCTCTTCGATAACGCTCGTTTTCTTACTTGAAAGTTCACTAAAAAGAAAAAAACTGAACGTCTAGATGTTGCATAAGCTCGAAGGAATGTTAAAGGAACATCTACTAAGTGCATACAGTGTAAAAAGCCTGGTTCTTGGGAATATTTGAGTACGCTTATGAAAAATGTCCGATGTGTCGCAGCGGTCAGAGGTGCTCTGCGTCGCACACAAGTTTAAAGTGGGAATACTCGACTTTGTTGGACTGGCCTTGTGTAGCTTCTACGATGTTTTCTCAGATTAAATACCTCAGACCCGGGTAAGTGCTCAAAACGATAAAAATACAGAAGTAGCGATATACAAACATCAAGACAACTCAGTCACTCATATAGTGACAGAATCAACACGACAAATGGACAAAGGTGAAGGCGATGTGGCTCTTGAAGCTGTGCCAGGCGTTCTCGACAAATACTAGCCATGAAGTAAAGTGTTTGGTGCTTAGGATAGCTGGCAATATTATCTGCTTAGCATTGCTACTAGAAAGGAAAGAGGTCAACGGCAGTAACTCATTCAGCAAAGCAAGTCACCAAGTGTATGATGAGTCCATATTGTGATGAACCCACATAATCTCATAAAATGGTAACAGGTTTGAGCCAGTTATGAGATCTGAAAAGGGCACTTATGCAGTGCTAGATTAGCGTCTGTTTTTGTCCTTTCGGACTCCTCAGTAGCACAACCTACCTCTGTTCAGCCGATCTCCTGGGGATATACCCCAGATATTTGAGTGATGACGGCATAATCATTTGTTTACCTAAACCAATGGGATAAAGGCACTCTTTTGCAAAGCTCAAGAAATAAATGCAAGCTAAGTAGCGACAAAGGTCGTTTAACTACAATTGACAACGGTACTCATAGTTTAGTAGTAAGGGTAACTTATCCAATTCGAAAATTTTGAATCATAATCGAGAGCAATGTGACAAACTCAGTTGCACACGCAGTGATTGAATGCATGCACTGTGATCGGTGTCGTGTATTTATTCAGATTCGAAAAAATAAAAACTGGAATACTATATCTTTTATTTTGAATGTTTTTTTAAGATTACAGCTCAAATTTTGATACGCCTCATAATTATTTTTGAGCCAAGTCAGTGGTCTGTTAAATGGGCTGACCTATAGAGCCCGATACACGTGTTTCGATTTTGCGATTCTGTCAGTCGGGGAGTTACCATTTCGTCTTTTTTGCCAATCCTCCATGGCTGCTCCAGCCCCCAGATCAAGAGTTAGCGACGACGAACATTTTACACTCTATATTTAGTGAAATTATCACCGAACACAAAGTGTTGTACGCTCGATTGGTCTTAGCTAGTTTATTCAGTATATCGTATCTTTCGTTTCGAGTGTTTTCTTATGACCACAGTTCAAATTTTAATATGCCTGATAATTATTTTTCTCTTTATTTGCTCTGAAATATTAATGAAAATTCTCTTCTATCGACCGCTTTTTATAGACCCGCTCAAGATGATATAATCTGATAAGGATATAACATGTTTTGAGCTGTTAAGTGTAGTGCTATACATGTACCTGTTTCGTCCCTGCTAGACGTATAAATAAAAAGCGGTCGATATAAGAGGTATGATTCATTGTAACAGCTACGATCTCGACTGCCGGTCAGCACAATGTCAGGTGACTCCATCATCCGACTTCCGGTGATTCATTACTCGGCGTCGATTCCTTTATAGAGGATTATTTGACCTCAGGGGATTTGGCTTCACCGAGGGTGCTGGTGTTGAGTCCCAATAGGACGAAACAGGTACCTGTATAGCACTAGTACCTAACAGCTCAAGCATGTCAAATTCTTATCAGATTATTCATGTTTTTGTTGATTTGTTTATTAATACAATTTTGGAGTGAACGCCGTTCACGCAAAGCTCAACTGGAAGATTGCAGTTGTCGCGATCAAAGCTGCTGAGGGATATCGTGAAGTGGCACAGTCTGAATTGAAGAGGTTGGTTTGTTCATCTATAACACTTTCTAGGTTTTCCAGGAACTCGAAATATAACATTGCTTGATGAAAAATTGCTGTAGTCGCTCATCGGTGACAAGGACGCGCGTAGCGCAGTAGTTGGATACGCTTATTTCTCGCGCCTTATAGTGTAACCACGTGATATTTGAATAATTTGGAGATTACTTGAAGTGAGTGGAACGGAGGCTTCTGCTGTCGAGGTGTTACGGACGAATCAAATGCAGAAATATCAGTGTAGCTCCAAACGGAGTGCGTTGTTGGCGTGGGCTCAAGCACAGTGAGTCTTTTTTAGTGGAGTTGAACAAGTGCGAACAAAAAACGGAGAATGTTTGTGTATCTCAAGAAACGCGAATTGCCCTATTAAAGCTGTTGTACCTGGTTTGCAACCTTTGAAGTCAAGAATCAACCAAATCATTTCTTGGAAACAAATCAAGTTGAAGGTTCATTTCCACAATTAGCTAAGAGTTTTGCATGATTTCTATTTAACTAGTGCCCTGTCATTTTTTCTACTCTGCAGGAATTTCTGTATAGTTTTCAAATATCGCTTTTTTAAGCCTTGCTGATTATCCCACTATAGCTGTCACAAATTTCGCATCGGATTGGCATGATGGACGTGCATTTTGTGCTTTGATCCATCACTTCCAACCAATAATGGTGAGCATATTTTTTTTACTTTTCAAGTGCAACATTGAATCTTTTCCCAACGGCGCTTGCCGAAAAATCAAGCATCATGGAGTAACGTTCTGTTGGTAACTTTGTAGTAAATCACGAGACCAGTCCTTAACGATATAGTGCCTTGTTGACCAAAGTTGAAGTCAACTGTGAACCGCTCTCTGGAATCACTTTGCTGCAGAAAAAAATCGTAACCCAGTGGTTGCATGTGTGCCTCTGCTCACACTTAGTTGATAGTATCGCCCCAGTTTCGCGATAAAACAAGGCCCTTTATCTTTCCTAAAGTGTTCGAATTGGTAGCAAGTGGTTTTGGTTTGAAAGGATGAAAACACTGACTTGATAGATCAACCCTTTTAGGACCACCAGCTATAATCGCCACGCGCAGTGCAATTCGCAGCTGACGCGCGGTTTTTGTAATTTGATCAGGATTTTTTCACCGTTTTGAAAGTAAATCTCGTTCGTTCTTGTTGAAGTTCGATACTTCATGATTTTCTCTACACACTCTCATGCTTTCTGGTGCAGATATAATGTTTATATTTGTTTGAAAAACTCTCTTTTACTGAGCAATCACAACGATGCTGGCATTCCATCAAATTGAATAGCTTGTACCAAGAATATAATGATATAAATGTATTAATTTTGGATATACTCTAATATACACGATTTTTAAAAGTTACAGTAATGATTGAAAACCGGAACACAATGAGTATCTAGATTAAAAGGATATTTCACAGTATATGCGATGCTAACTCGCCGATAATGAAACGTTAAAAATTCTTTTGGGACCGAACTTTCTTCGATGGAGGAAGTTTCTCTCTGAACTTTCAGTTTTCATTCGATAGCTTGTGCTTTGGCGATTACAATTCCTAAGATGGTTTTTGTAAAAAATTTAATGCATTGTAACAGTGAAAACAAAGTCGTATTTTTGAATTCAGTTTTCTTTGTCCGCTTGACTATGGTCTACGAAAGTTTTCCATTCAAAGTTCAGCAACTATCTGATAGCATTGATTGATGACAATTCTAGAACTAATTTCTTGTTGCAAAAAGTTTTTACAGGATGTTGTTAATAAATTACGTTTCACTCTTAGAGCTTCTTTCGCATATAAGACATACATATGCATCACAATCATATGAGCATGTAGAGGTAGTCATGTTGTATTAGATTATTGGAATAAATTTGAACATTTTCTTGCGACCGAGTAAGTTTTTATAGATGAATAACGAAAATCGTGCTCACTCTGATGGCGCTGCTCACAAAGATTTCATTTTCCGCCCCGAAAGGCTAGCATTTACTTAGAAACTTTTTCTCCGTTTCGGAAAAATTCTCATGTGTGACGTGATTGACGTAGCAGCAAAAGGCATATATACGGGATTAAGCTGTTCAAACTGTAAAATTAAGGAGGATACACGTACAACACGTTCCCATAGGCAGGTACAAGCGCAACTCCCATGCCCGCCGGAACGAATCGCAGACAGTACTGTGGGAGACCCAGCGGATGACTTACTAGATGGGGGCCGACACCTCTACACCGTTAATGAGTATAGTAGTCTTGAACTCGACGTGCATCTGCACAAAAAAAAACGCACTTGAGCGAGACTTGCAGGAAGAATAGGCAAGGATAACTAATGAATTCATGCAACACCAAATGGAGAAGGAGCACGCAATGGTCGTACAGAATAAAAAAGGCGTAATGGTGCTCAGACGGAATGCTGTGATAATTTCCACAGCGCAGGGTCCCACCATCGACCCAACGACAAGGACAATTTGAGGTCGTGCGTAGCTAAACAAGCACAAGTTCCTTGTGGATTTCATAGATCAAATTGCTCCACAAAGATATGTAAATAAGAGGGCATTTTGTTGCGATATTGCTTCATAATATCTAATTTTGCAGTTCAGGTGCACCGCCTTTCTTCCATCTGATGACGCACATGTGCCTCATGAAGGAGTAGAAGTTCTACAAAGACCACGTGAAAATTTTGTTCATCGACTACAACGTGAAACTTCATCTCCAATACTTACAAGAGAGATCGCTCAGCAGCCGACACTCAGGCGTATTCTGGAAGTCACTTTACCACATCGTGGACGTGCTGTTGGATCTTATAGAAAATTGGTATTACGTGTAAGTACTGCTTACGCTCGAAGCAAAACTAAACGAGTAAGCACGAGATGCAGTCGATCTAAGCAGTTCCTTTGTTTATCTTGTTTCAATACTGCTCATCAAAAATGTGTTCTTAGGCGTTATAGCGTTCGACAAGTTGTACAATTTGGGCCGAAAAATCATATTGCATTTAGACAATAATGAAGTGAGAGTCTATTATTTTAGGGTTTGATATTTGTTACCATAGAACGCATGAAGTGTTGAGTGTAACAGGCAAAAATCTATGCAATGCGAGTAAATGTTTCCGGTACTGCAATTTCGCGTTATCTGCCAGTAATTGGTGATTGTTGTGTAAATTATTGTTGCTGAATAAACATTTTAAACAAAAGATTGATCTCATCATTGGAGGGTTCGAAAAATTGGATCAGAAATATCCAAGTTCTCCAAAGAAGTGCTCTATAAAGGCTTATTTCGACTAGGAAATAAAAGTCGCATCATATAAGGTTTTTGAAAAAGTCATACAATACATACAAAAGTCATAAAGTCAAAAAAAAAGTTGAAGAAAATGTGTTTTTGAAGTAAACCTCTGCGTATTGTCAGAAAATAAGAACTAAAAAATGGAGAAGCGTTGTTCGCCATTGAAGTGGCCTTCGTCTTGAAAAGCGGGAATTTTCAAGACACATGGGAGTTCTTTCTGCTAAAAAAGACTTTTGTAGAAGGCTTCTAGTAGGATATCACTTTTTTGCCCATAAGTTGTTTGAAGCGGTCGAATTTAACAAGACAATTACCAATACACCCACTGTGAAGTTTAATCGACGGGCTGTTCACTCAGAGCGTATTACGCAATCTTGATGCCCTTGCTACAGTGCACCAAAAAGTCAGTAAAAAGAAACGAATTAGTTTTTACAATCTACGTTTTTCAACTATCGAACGATTATTAAAAATCTATTGTGAAGCCAGGCATAAACGATAGCGAGGCGCGCAAAGCATTCCAAAGGTGAAACGCAATTTTTGCCACTGTTTTTACAACGATCTAAAAAATACATATATGCCGTTTAATTTGAAAACTAAGTCTATTTTTAGAATCGCCATTTTTCAAGCTACTGATTGATTACTAAAACTGCGGTGGAAAACTTTCGTTCAGTAAAAAAGACCATGAAAACACAAGTGCAAACCACTCTGTGCACTCTGACAAAAAAGCATGTTTCTCTTGGTTGCTACAGTTCACCAAAAGAGCGATTTTAAAAATCATGCATAACTTAGAATCGCAATATTTTCAGGTATCGAATGAGTACTTAAGATTTAACGAAAAGTCTATGATTGATGAGAAACCACGAAATAGCGAGTGTACCATGAGTGGTACACGTGATCCTGAAAAGGCTGATAGGTTGCCAAAAGTAACTGTATCAAACAACTATGTCTTTACTCACTTCTAGAGTGGTACGAATGAAATCGATTCCATGCTCTGTGTGATTGATCAATGGTGAATGTTTTGTGCTCTAAGTAAACTCTTTTTACATTTCTGGGAGTGTGGGCGACTGGTTAGTTATGTTGGACACGACTTCACTGTTGCTCCAAAGTGATGCAAAGCTCAGGACTGAATAAAACGTTGGATTGAGTTACATTACTATTTATCTGTGAACAACGCTACTAAACTTGTCTTTTAACTTAGGTCGTTCCCTAAGTTTTGGCACTACAGAAATAAGCACCGAATTTACCAACCAGAAATAATTAAAACTGCATGATTTTTAGTATCTTCTAATTGCGCATTTTTTTTTAAATAATTTAATATTTGACTTACCTGCACTTGCTTTAGAATTGATGTGTTTTGGGAACAAATTTGCTTGCTACTCATGCACGAATGGCGAACACGGAGAAATGCTAGTGAAGCGGCGCTCAAGATTGATGAAGCTTCCTGTGCACAGCCCAAGCGCCACTGGTCTTCCAGACTCTTCTCTCAATCTTTGAACTTCGCGAGACACTTCCTAGCCACCTTCGGCAACCGTATCATCGCTTCAAGTTCTATCAGTCTTGGGGGCCACCTCACTATCATTTTCCCTAAGCGCTATTCGTGCATGAGTAGGAGCTCCACTACCGATCTATTTTAGAACATGTACAGGCAAATTGTATAGCAAAATGTTTACAAAAAAATGCGCACTTGAACGATACTAAAATCATGCAATTTCAACTACCTGACTGATACATTTGGTGTTTATTGCTCTGGTGCCAAAACTTATGGAAAGATCTAATAGCAGAATTATCTTGTCATCCGTATCTCTCCGATGAACAGGCGGAAGGTTAGTGTAATAGCATTGTGACGTTTTAGCTATCATTCTATTAGTAATTTCGCATATTTTTACATTAACTCTGTCGGCGCTGCTTATTTTGTAGTGACTGCAAAGACCGAGCCCTCTCACACACACCCAATGAAGTCGACACTCTAATATCGTAAAAAGTTTGGCTTTTATATTCTTACGACCTTTCGAGCAATCAACCGATTCCTGCCAGCTTCGGTGGACTTTATGAATACTTATACCAGCTTATGCAGCTTCAAGCCACAACTGCTGTTCTTCTCTCCTTGAGATCTTCTTCTATCGCTTCACTGCAGCCTTTTGCAAGTTCGAACGTAAGGTTGCGATTGCCTGTAGCTCTATCGAGCCCACGATGACGTGTCAGCTCCAGTGTTTCTTGAGACAAGCGTCTCTTAGTGACTTTACGCTCTACCCTTTCATAGCGTTAACCTGAAGCTGTTGATGCTGAGCCAGTCGTCGTGTTCGTCATCGATATTGTCCCATTCGGAACAATGGACCTACCTTTCTCTGTATCTCTGAGCCCCAGAGTGGCAACTCTGGACGGTCTACCTCACCTCCTCTGCGTTCTAACCCCCCCCCCCCTCATCGTGGGAAGGCATTGACTGTATTATTTTGATATTTCAATCATATTATTGTTGTTATTTTCCTATGTAACGTTATATGTATAAATATATTTTGTTGTTGTAAGTAGTAGGGAAATAACAGCACAAAAAAACTGAAATAATACATGTAATGCATTCACTGCGTTTCGACTCTGGGGGTTAGAGATGCAGAGGACTTGGGGCACACCGTCGCATGTTGTTGCGGTGGGAGTCAGAGATGCGGAGGACGGGTGCGTCCACGGTCTCAAAAGGCTAAGAAAACCATCTCAGAACACCACATGCATGTAGATTTGAAATAAGAGCATCTGTCCAAGAGCCGGAACCGAGAGTACAAATCGACTCCAGCCTCTAGTGATCTCTAGATTTCAAAGAATCCATTCTTAGCCTCCTCCAATCACTGCGATATGGCGTCGACAACACTCGTCAGCAATCAGCTGAGAATTTTGGATTACGGTAACGGTGTTTGTCTGCAATCTCGGGACGAATTCGTCTAGGCGCGAGCGAATAACTTTGTATTTCATTGCGCATTGGTTACTGCCCGTAGCAACCGGCGGCTGTTGGAGTTCCTTCGACTTCTATCTTTTCTCTTTCTTTCCCTTTCTTTTTTTTCCTTCTCTCTTTTTGTTTCTTCAATAGCCTGTTCTTTCTTCCGTCTGACTTCGACTATGTGGAGTGCTGTGCAAAAACATTTGCGTCAGCCGGGATTCACCCAGATCTCAGTCTTTCCGAGAGCGTATGCTAGCCGTTGCACCACCGACGATCCCGGCTGATGCACCAGGCGTCGGTGGTGCAACGGTTAGCGTACGCTCCCGGAAAGAGTGAGATCTGGGTTTGAATCCCGGCTAAGGCGAATGTTTTTGCACAGCACCACATTGTTGGGTATATTGCAAGATCACACCACCGAAAGTGGCAGTCAGATAAAAAGAATTCTCATTAACTTCGGCTATGTTCGTTCATTCAATGTTTATTATAGTAACAGGCTAACCAGCAAACGCCAATAACAGCTTCTGGCCGACACGTCAAGAAATGAATAGAGACGTAAGTCAGAATGAATGTATGTAAGATTATCGCAACACTTTCATTCGACTATCTTCGAGACCTCAATCTAGCCGACTGAGTTCCGCGGACCCATGGGCGTGTCTGGCTCCGCCCCCCATCGATCACGTCCTCCTTTGTGTTTTTGCCATAGTATACTACATACTGACATCATATTCTGGACGATATTATGCGATTATGAGGGGCAAATAAAACCGATCTCATTCTTTGGAGAGGAACTTCTCATAGGAGTAATAGTAACCATTCGAAAGCCGAGACATCAGGCTACAACCCCACGTCACCGTTTTTCGAATAAATCTTTTTGTGACGTTGCTACAGACGGTGATTTCTTGCGTAGCGGACGCGCTCACTCTCGCCGGACAGAGGTTTTTCTTTCGACTATAAGTAATCATGCGGTAGCCTGATTGTTTCTGGTTTCCAACGTTGTACGTATATCCTGGAAAAACCGTCCTCTGATGTGCAGCAGGTAAAATAAGATGAATTCGCATAAATGGGCAGGTGGCTCTTTGGTCAACTCACGTGCTCCCCACGTGAGGCGTGCCGCATTCAATGGCATGGTGATCTTTGGGGCATACGAACGCGTAGAAAAGTATTGGGTCCTCATGCACAGGCACGTGAATTCGCCAAAGACTCCCCCGTTCATGCTTGCGCATTCAAATTATCTTACCTGCTGTGTCTCTCAGAAGAGCTTCTCAGGGTATAAGCACAGCGTTGGGATCAGAAACGATTGCGCTATCGAATCATTACAAATAGTCCAAGAAAGAGCTCTGTCCGACGCGAAATATGCGCGTATGCAACGCAAGAAATCTCCTCCCTTTAGCAACGTCAAAAAGAGGCTTTTTCGAAAACCGGCGATGTGTGGTTGTAGCCTAAAGTCTCAGCTTTCGAATGGTTGCTAATACTCTCATGAGGAGTTCCTCTCCGGCGAACGAGATCGGTTTTTCATTTATCCCCTAGTAACCACAAGAAACCTTCTAGGCCTTTCATGAGGTCTACTAAATTACTTATAATATACTATATACGTGTTTCGGCCTCCAAGCCTAATTAGTAGTACGGTTCCTTTCGCTTCAGCGGTTCCTTGGTTATGTATCCCCTACATAGAGGAATCGACGCCGAATCATCTACTCTCAACGTACGGTAAAGGATCACCGTGGTGTTGTTTCAGAGTGATTGATTGTCGATTGCCATTTGCCTTCGATTTCGAGCGAAATCGCGAAATAGTCAATTGTAAGTGACAAATCACTTTTTCACTTCATTTGATCCGTAGCACAGTTTTTCCCACTGTGCGGATCCCAATGACGAGGGTTGGTATCCTAGTGGCTAGTGATGCTCGGCGCGGCTCGACGCGGGGTTGATCCCCAGCCCTCTTTGGCAGTCAATTACAAAGGCACTGCGGAAACGCTCAAATATGGCTATTCTTGAGACTGCAAAATATGTTCGACTACTATCTGCAATGTTCATGGAAACGACTAGTTTTCAATTAGACGATGAAAGCGAGGAGACGAATTTATTGCTAAATCATTGAGGTCTGCCTAGTGAATGATAAGTATTTAATACATGTGATAATAATAATAATATAAATTGGAGAAAATCGATCACATTTATGCGTCATAGTCATTTTTTGATCCATGCATGTCAGTGGTCTGTCGAGGGAGGGTTCTTGCGATCTCGTCAGTTAGGCAAACTGACGAGATCGCATGGTCGAAACACGTGTATCGGCTCTATAAGTCAGCCTTCCTCGACAGACCACTTACATGCGTGGCTCAAAAAATGATTATCAGGCATATTGAAATTTGAGCTGTGCTCTTAAGAAAACACTCGAATCGAAAGAGAACACATTTATTTTCAGCAAGCAGCTGTGCCAACGGAAGGATCATCTCGTAATGGTTTGTTTCAATCGAGGACCTATTTTCTCGTGATTTCAACAAATCTTAGAATTCTGGTAAGTGCAGGACTCTCGAATGTAATTCTTCAGATCGTTCTCGCTCACCACACCGTGAGTCGCTCCATCCGTGGGACAAAATGAGAGAGCCCCCGAAATCTGTTTTGTATCCGGCTGATGTTCAATATTTTAGGCAAAGGTAAGCAGCCATTAGATAGATTTTGCTCAATTCTGTAGCAATGTTCTTTCATCTTTCGCAATGCGGATATATCTTTTTTCGGAGACGATTTCCATTTCACTAGTTTTCTCGAACCGGTCAGATATGAGACCTTCGGTATTAGGTGGGCGAGGAATTTCCGAACTTTTCCGTTTTTCATATCATACCTTTATTTCGAGTGCTTTATCAAGACCACGCTCAAATTTTAATAGATCTTTTCATTATTATTTGAGCCAGCTTGTCATGTGGTCTGGTAAGGGCTCTTGTACAGCCCGAGACACGTGTTTCGTCCTTACACACTCGTCAGTTGGGCTGAAGCCGTCGTCTTTCGATCTTTTTATAGTCAGTTCTTTCGGGAGCCCGGCTCTCCCTACAGAGAGTCATCGAAGACGAACGCTTTACGCTCTATGTCAAGTGGAATTTTCACCTAGCGCAGGTGTTGCGCACTCGATTGAAAAAAAATATATCGAAAGACGACGGGTTCTGCCCGCCTGACGAGTCTGTAAGGACGAAACACGTGTATCGGGCTGTACAAGAGCCCTCACCAGACCACATGACAAGTTGGCTCAAATAATAATGAAAAGGATGCATTGAAATTTTCCCTTTTTGTCCACTGTTTTCCATGCATTGAAGTTTCTGTTTCCACCATATTATAGAGCAACTTCTTGCGAATATTTTGATAAATAAAACTGACACATTTTATTTTAAGATAGATTTGTTCCGAAAGCAAGAACAGTCGTTGATGCTACACGAGTATCGTTTAGGCTCAGGTGCTGCTTTGTCAAACAACGATACTCGTCTAGCATCAACAATCGTTTTCTCCTCTCGGAACAATTCCATCTTAAAATAAATGTGTTAGTTTTGTATATCAAAATAACCGCAAGAATGTGCTCCAAACGATACTAAGAACGAGAGCTTGTGAAAAGTACCCAATATCTAGAGTGCTGTGCAGAAGTGTACGTCAGCCGGGATTCAAACCCACATCTCACCCTTTTGCGGGAGCGTATGCTAACCGTTGCACCACCGACGCTCGCTTTGCACAGACTCTTTCTACACTACGATGCGTTATCTGTGAACAGTCAACCATCTACGGTTTGGCGGGGCCGTCACTATCGACATTGAGCCCACTTATGTTGACAGATACTGGGTATCAATAATCAGTCAGAAATGATTTCATTTGATCGCCATTTGTGGTTATGTTGGCTGTTGACAGATAACGCATTGTAGCGTAGAAAGAGTGCTGTGCAAAGCGAGCGTCGGTAGTGCAACGGTTAGCATACGCTCCCGGAAAAAGTGAGATCTGGGTTTGAATCGCTTCTGACCTACACGTTCTAGCACAGCACTTTAGATATTGGGTGATTTGTAACGTCATAACACCGCAAGTGGCGGTCAAATAAAATCATTTCTGTATTGAAACTAGTCAACAGAAACGAAAACAGTCCGGGAATTTCTTGCGAACCCAATACTAATAGACATTGCATGCTTACCCGTGCAACTGTAGTAACGTCATCATCACCTTCATTTTATCTTAGTGCATCTAGATGCAGAAACACCGATTTCAATCATACCTCGCCATGAACTATTCTGGAACGAAGTGCATTCTATGGCGTGCGCTACTGTTCACTTGGCTTTCTCACCGGATGGAAATTATCCATCAATGTTATAGAAATGTACCAGTGTTATAGATTGATGTGCAAAACTTTAGCGCCAGGCGGGACTAGAACCCGCACCTCACTCTTTCCTGGAATGCGTGCTCTATCCGTTACACTACTGACGCCCATTTTGCACATCGCTCATTCTACGCTTGCGGCTGGCACGATCGGTAGCGCCAGCGTAGAAAGAGCGATGTGCAAAATGGGCGTCAGTAGTGTAACGGATGGAGCACGACATTTCCGGAAGAGTGAGGTGCGGGTTCTAGTCCACCTGGCGCTAAAGTTTTTCACACACTTTGCACTAAGTATATATGTTCACATCATACACGCAAAGCGGTAATAAAAGCATATCCATCAATGTTTTGGTGATCACTTGATAGCTTGAGAAACGGCGATTTTAAGAGAATTTTCTTTTGTTTCTGATAAGGTCTTTTTGATGCGCTGTAACAGCCAAAATGATGCTTAATTTGACACGTGATTTTCTTTGTTTGCTCACAAGTGCCTCTGATTAGATCTGTTCCAGAATTTGGTAGTCATTTAACAGAACCAATCTCAATGATTCTGTAACAACTTCGTCTCCTGAAAAAGCCTTTATAAAGCGTTGTGAGGGCGAAAAGAAATTCACGTATCAGCCGCCGTCTCCCAAAAGATTGATAATTTATACACGAAAATTTCAAGAACTTGATTAGCCCATGTGAGGATGGTGATAGTTCTAGTATGATACTAGTAGTAGTGGTCAATAGTGACGCTTCGATAGCTGACGTTTCGACTCCGCTCTCTTCAGAGTCTGGACCTAAATGTTGTTCGACTATTCGCATGTTCCTGTGGGCTATCAGTACTTGAGTTGACAAAGATCCTCCGAACTTTTTTCGTTTTTATTGATTATTCTCCAGGCATCTGAGTTTTTATTTTCACTATCGTACAGAGCAGCTTTTGCGGTTATTTTGATATACAATACTCGTAAATTTTTCTAAGATGGATTTGTTCTGAGAGCATGAACGTCTCTTGATCTAACACGAGCATCGTTTGAGTTCAAGTGCTGCTGAAACTTTCTGCCGAATAGTCGTGTAGCATCAGCAGTCGTTTTTGCTCATAACTTCATTTTGAAATAAATCTATAAGTGTCGTAAATCAATTTGTCTACAAGAAGCTGTTCTAAACGATAGAGAATACAAAAACTTGAATGCATGCAAAGTAATCAACAGAAAAGGAAAAAGTTTGGAAAGTTTCTTGCCAGTTCAATACATTGAAAGCACAGTGGGACGCTTTCCAATTACGATATTCACATTCTATCTCTAACATATTATTCTCTTTTATTTGCTTTAATTCTGTTGTTTCAGTCAAAGTTCTCGTTTCGCTTCATCTAAAAGTCGATCTAAGCCTACACCAGGCAAACCTTCCCAGTCCAGAGTTTCGTCTGGTGAGTCTGAGTCATATCCTACGTCTATGAATCGAAACACCTATGTTCTTATGGATGTTGTGAATGTCTTAACTTGGTCGTTATTCGCATCTGATTTATGCTAACGTTCGGTTTGGAATTTTTTTTCAAAAGAATGAGGGATAAGCTTTCGGTGTCAATCAATCCCTTAGAGATGTGCCATGCATAAGTCTTCAATTTTCCCTCTTTGTTTGGAATGACTGAATGCATATCTGAACTTTACAATGGCTCTCGGTGGCCCACCGATGTAAGAAGTCGGTGCTGCTGCCCCTTGAAACAAGGCTGATACTACTTCAGCGACCCTGGAGGGATGAAAGGCTTAGTGTTCCATGAACACGGGATGAAGCAATCGACCATATGATTGCAGAGCACCGCTAATCAGTGCTCCAAGCGTTTGGTTTTTTTAAGTGATGATTAGCTAGAATTTTTACCAGTAGGCGATTGAATATGGTTCTAATGTTAACGATTCCACTGTTTCTTACCGGTATTTGCTAATTTAGAGTGTAATCAAGCAGCAAGGTCCGATGTTTCACCGTTAAGACAGTCGCGAAGTAATCAAGAGCAAAGCGAATCGCATCAAAGTCGTCCGTATCTTGATGCAAGCCTTCAGAGGACGGCTGAACGCATGCAAAGGTGGACAAAAGGGTGAGCGTAAAAATACCTTTTCTTCGAAGTCTGGTTTCATTCTTTGAAATTGTTTCGTGTTTAGGAAAAGTTAAATCAGTGTTCTGAAAATTCTTCATCACTCAGCATGCTTTAGAATCTACACTTTTTAGCTCATAGTCCACCAAAATTCATGGCTGGATTGACGCCAAAAGACAGAGATCTTGAGACTTTCGCGCATAATCAGACCACTCCGAAAGGTCGGGTACGTGAGCCATGGACTGTCGAATACTTCTTAAGCAGGCCACAGAGATCGGAACAAGTATCTTTTAAGGATATTCTTGCTTTTTTTTTCTACAAAATCATGAGTTCGGTCATAAACAAGTTACTTTTGACGACGGTTCAGGGTGGAAAATTGGACTCCGAGAAGACGAAGAAGAAGAAGAAGAAGCATCATTCTGAGATGAATATCCAAAGAATGGGAAAAGAAAATCGTCGAACAAGCTCATTAGATCTAAATGAAGCTGACAACGATGGGGAAGACGTGGGTTTTATCTCTTGATAAGTTTTTCTGTCTTCGTTTCATTGCAATGTGAGGGTTGTTTTGATTGGTTCACCACCATAGTCTCAAAGTGAATTCAAGAATTTTAGTGTACCCCAGACTGTTTCCAGAGCATTACTATGGAAGGTGATGTCCGACGTGTTCTATTCGACACAAGTGATGGTATGGTTGTCGACAAGGTTGATGATGGAGATGCTAACTCTCCAATGGAGAAACAACTGATCCACCTGTTCACGATCTTGGTTGGTGTTTTTCTTAGCACGGTTGAAATGCCTTCGATGCGTTCTCCTCTTCATTACTTAATAGCGTAGATTTGCGTTTGGTGTAATCACCAATAGAGCGCATGCGGCGCAGTGCTTAGAGGTGCTCTGCGTCGTACACGAAGTCAATGGTTCGATCTCGCGCTGATGACTCGTCAAGCTATCCATCCCTCCTGGGTCGGTAACTTGGTACCAGACTGGTCTCAGACTTGTCTGGGAGAATAAGCAGCACTGACTCGGTTCAGCGGGAGACCACCGCGAGTCATTGTAAAGACCAGATATGCATTCAGTCACCTAAAATGAAGTTGAAATTTGATGACGAATGCATGGCGCTTCCCTTCGGAATTAATTAGGGCCGAGAGCTTTATCTTTTATCCTTTTAAAATCACCAATATTTTACATAAGCGAGGTATTTGAACACTTTACAAATATTTCTTTCTTTTCTACTGGTTTTTGAGACCTCGTGTAGAACAGTGTAATTTGATAACATATTCTGAGCTTTCCATGAGGTCTGTTATGGTACTTGTCTAGCACAAGACACATATTTCGGTTTTTTAGCCTCATCACTCTTACGGTGCCTTTCGTTTTATTCACTTATTTGTAGAAGAGACCCCCCACATATAGAGGAATCAACGACGGACAACTCATATTGCTGTAAGGTGAAAAAATCACCCGAAACACGTGTCTTGCACTAGAGAAGTGCCATTGCATATCTCATGAAAGGCTCAGTATTTGTTATCGGACTTTACAGACATGTAGTGAAAGCTTCGCTCCAGGGCGTTTGTTTCCCAAACGTTGTCACTTTGAACCCGACAGAAGCCAATCTCCACTCATACACGGAAGTCAAGTCAACCAACGCTGATGTCAATTCATTTCCCTCTTGATGTACTTCTTTTGAATCCTATCACTACATCGTTCACTATCTATGTTATGCTAGAGATGAGACCAGAAAAATTGTTCTCGACACTTGATAGTTTGAGCCAAGCTGTTCTTCATGCGAACTGGCCCGTCAGGCCATATAGATCCTTGTTGTTGAGATGCATACGATAATGGTTGGTGATCACAATAAGGAATTACTGCTACCTGCAGCACTACTGGATGTCTGGTCCGTAAAATTGGGGAATTATTCGACATGAATTGATTCCATTTCATGGCTTATCAAGCAGAGGATTGAGCGTGGGAACTCTCATGAGAGCTAGAACGTTGGGAGTGTTATTGACGATTTGACGTCACGTCCTACCTTCTGAGGCTGAAGATACGAACTTTGGCAAATGAAGATCTCACGGTTTCCAAGGAGGCCATGATTTTTGTTCTGTTGAACAAGAGAATTTTGTATCACTGGCAAGACTAAATGATTCACATGTTTTCTATTTCAATATATGGTGCTTACGCATTGTATCAGTATGCGTTAGCGCAGTGTGTAGACGTGCCCTGCAACACGCACGTGGTCGTTAGTTCAATCGCGTGCCAGTAGCTCACTAAGTTTTTTATCCTTTCGGGGTCAGTAAATAGGTAGAAGGCCTGATGTTAAACTCTTTCAGGAGAATAGCAGCAATAACTTAATACATTGGTTGAATCCCACGAGTTAATCTAAAGGTCATATGTGCAATCACTCCTAATTTCACCCAATGAAGTCGAATACATTGCGTATCGTTTAGGGACTTGTCAACGCCGAAAGCATAACCCTTTGAGTTTAAATTCAATTGAAATCTGTCCGCTTAATTCCAAGATTTCTCATGTTTTTTTTTTGCAGTTTTAAGATGTTTCAAGTATACCTCAGAGAATTGAGTGGTAAGCAAAAATCCGACTCAGGTGGGAGTTCAACCCGCGTTTCATCCATACCGGGAACACGTACTACCACTTCACCGATTGCTCACCACTCGTCCCTTAAGATCTCTCCATCATAATTATCAGCCTCCAACCCTTGACAGGTTTGGTCGGGTAAGCAGTATCTCTTATTGAACCCAGTTGACAGGCATTGTATCTATAAAAATTCAAGATTTCCTGTGTTTTTACTGCTTTTTTCGCAGTTTTACGGTGTTTATATAGGGATTATTTAGAAATTATATAGGTACAGGCTCTCGGCTTAGCTGAGTTTATAAAGTGATATTGCTTACGCGACCAAACCAGTCAATTGTTGATTGTTGATAGCTGTGATAGCGAGATACTGAAAAATGAGTGGTGAGCAAACGGTGGCCTCTATGGAGTAGTGATAGCTCGCGTCCCTGGTATGGATGAAATGCGGGTTAAACTTCCGCTTAAGGTCTAATTTTTGTTTGGAGCTCAGTTCTCCTAGGTATATGTGTGCGTTTAATATTGGAAAGACAGGACTTTTTTTATCTTATATCCATTGAGATCTATAAATATGCTTTGTTGAAATGCTTTGATGACGTCACAGTTTGGTTGCTTTTGATTATTCACGAAGTAGCCCTGTGGTAATCTCCTTGTTTCAGAAATGTCCACTTTTCTGACACCGGAAACATTTACGAGCCCTAACGATGTATTTTTCACTCCAATGACGCATATCCGGACACCGGAAAAGAACATGAAGTAAGCTCAATATATTTTAGTTTGTCTTCCGATCTCGTTGGATTACTCCACCATCATTTCAGTTTTAACTCTGAGTCACAGAGCAGTACTCTTAAACTCGCGTCATCTCATCAGTCACCGAAGTTCTCACTCATTAACGGTAATTCAAAATTTCTCATTCCTGTCCATAGGTAGAACTCAAGGCATTGTTCAGTGAATGCATCCGCTCCGCATTCGCCCTTCAAGCGAAATGCTTTAATAAAAGAGAGAACTGAGAGTCAGCTGGAAGTGTTTGACAGAATCTCGAGCAAACTGGACACTTCGATACAGAACATGCGCGATTTGTTGAGGTGAGCTTTTCCAATAAATATTTGACTAGAAGTTATAAATTGATCTTTTATGGAGCTGTGAACGTGCAGAAGTGCCCATTTTATATCTGGTTTATGTTTTTAGTAGACCGATAAGTTTTGGCCTTCGGTCGGTTGATGCCTCAAACATGCCAGCCTTCACTGATTCACGCCAAACCATCGATATTAGTCAGCTGCCGAAGCAACTGGACAAGAAATACTGATGGTAATTCATCCGTTATAGTAATGACCACGTCTTTTTCTGTTGTTGTTCAGTGAGCATTCATAACGATTTTGTGCGCTTCACAGGTTTGTACACGATTTCAGTCGAAGTACCATCACGCCATTCATTACCAGTGAGTTGTTGCGTTTTTGGACAAACAAAGCAGATCGGCAGAAGCACTTAACCTGTCGTTGGACAAGAATGTAGAGACCTATTCTGATGGCCACCGATCTAACATTAATATACTCGCCGTCTGTCTCTACAACTCCGGAGGTTGGCTGACAGTGACTTCATATCAGCACTTGAGTCTATTTCACTTGAGTCACTTGAGTTGAGCTTCTAAGTGCCTCTTTGTTTTAGAAACGGCAAATTCTGAAGACTGGATCCAGTAGAGTATCGCTAGCTAAGGCACTAGGCTTCAGGTAGAGCGTATAGTCTCTTCAATTTGTTTCTAAAACTTCGTCAATTCACGCGAACGAATATAATCGGGCAGATAGTGAATGCTAAAGTTCGTATCATTTCAGTATGGCCGCTGAATTAGCTTACGCGAATAGGATTGAGGAAGCGAAAGAACATTTGAAAGCAGTTCGTCGTCTTGCGGAGTCAGTTACTAAAAAATGGATCGCGTCGAGGTAATGGAAAGATTATGTGCATACTATTCTAATTAAATTATGAAGGACAAGTCAATTCATTGGCAGCATAAGTCTATGATGCGCGTTTAATCTTCATATATGTCATATAACCAAGCCAAGTCTCTCTTAGGACTTTGTGTAAAGAGGATGTTTGATTATGATGATGTTCCTTACAGAATTCTACTTAATTTATCAGTGATCTTGGAAATTCCCGGTGATGTCGGATTATGTGCAAAATTTTGACGTCAGGCAGGACTCAAACCCTCATAAAATCCTTTCCAGGGGTCGCGTGCTCAACCAAATGCACTACCGACGCCTGTTTTGCCGTCACTTTTTTTAGGCTACAACGCATCAATCTATCAGTACCCAACCGTCAACGGTCTAATCTGGCAAGCCATATCGGCACAAGAGGCGCCAGTACTACAGTTTGTTGAGCACGCGCCCCGGAAACGGTGAAATGCGGGTTCGAGTCCGTCTGAAGTCCAAGTTTTGCACACTATTCAACGTCGAGTACGTCTATGACATCATGCCACCGATGAAAAAGCGGTTAATTGAAAAGAATTCTCGTAGATTTTGGAAATTTTTGTTGAGAATTTCAACTGAAATGAATGCTGATACTTATCCAGGCATTTCTTCCGCTCAGATATATATATATATATATTTATGTATATATATATATGCATATATATATATACGCATATATATGTATATATATATACATACATATATATGTATATGTATATATATATATATATATATATATGAATGTTGCATACAAGACCAGAAATATCAACCAACTCAATCTCTTGTCTTTTTTCGATACTCATCCAAGCAAACTTTTCCAAACAAACTTTGTCACAGTTGATTTGTTAATATCAACTGTTGCTCCACCTTTTTTGATCTTGAGGAGCTAAAAACGCTAGTGACGCAGTGGCTAAAAGTGCTCTGCTACACACACGCGGTCGATGGTTCGATATCGCTCCTAACGCTCACCAAGCCTTCCACCCTTCTTGGGTCTTTGAATTGGTACCAGACCTGTCTGCGAGGATAGCAGCACTGCCTTGGTGCGTCGATTGGCCACCGTCAGTCATTTGGAAGGCCAGTTTTCATCCGATCACCTGAAACGGAGCTAAAGACTGAAGACGAATGTATCACGCATCCTTAGGGATCGATTAATCGCGGATACTTCGTCCTTCTTCTATCTTTACCTGTAGGAACACGTGTTCTGAAACGACACCGGAGGAGTCGTGTGCAATCAGGTTTGACTTGTTAAGCTTTGGTCGCCAACTTCACTGTAATTTCGGAGCTTATCAAAGTTATTCCTTTTCGGTGTTTTCCTTTTTCAACGTTTTTATCAGTGATGGTGTGAAAGATTTCTATTGTAGATCTCTCATAGAGGAAACCTCTTCGTAATGCTATTCGGTAATTTCGATTTTCTGAACTCAAATCATGTATCGCCATGCTGATATCTGTGATCTGAAAATAATAGATGAGACACAGTTTGTGTTCAGTCGTCAATTTAATTGGTTGTTTGAGTCCTCTCAGTCGACCTTTTTTCCACCATCAAGTTATCTCCAAAAAGTGCTACTTTTACAAATTATGATGACCAAGTGATATCCGATCACGCTTGTCATTGAAACGAAACTTTTCGTTTTCTTTTAGATGGAAAACGCTGATCATGTTGACAAGGTCTTGGACACCATTTCTCTCCACGACGGGTCATTAGTGGTGTTAGAAGGCGAGCAAATATCTGATAGTCCAAGTGATCAGAGGTTAGGATGCGTAGTTTCTTTCCAAGTTCTATTTATAATAATTCTATACTCTTCTGGATCAGACTATATAGGAAGATGTCAACTGTGCACGTAAGTTGTGTTTATTTGGCAAAATATATCTTGTGAATCATTAGGAAGCAGAGTTGAAAGGTCCGATCCCGATGGTTATGATAGAGCATAATGACCTATCAGGAAGGAAGTGCTGGTTCAGCCCATGATCCCCGCTTCATCCGGATATCTTCATGATTGTAAGGAGGTTGACCCAAGCCCAATGTTCATAAAGAAAATTTCAAGCAGAAGCCGAAATAGTATATGAAATATAATCAAGAAGAATTCTTTTTGTCTAATCGCTGCTTAGAGATGTATACTGTTACGGATATACTCTCGATAATGTTGAGTGATACGCGAAACTTAGGACCTCAGACGGTATCGAACCCGCATTTCACCCTTTTCCGGGGGCGCTTGTTAATTTTCGTACTGCGTCAATGAGACTTCTGATGGATACTAGGCCAAACCGTTGATAATTGGTTGCTGAAAGATTTACAAGTTAATCGTTGTTTGTTGCAAATTTCTGAATCCGATTTCTCCATAGATGTTCATTCATTTTCTTTGGTTTATTTCTCTATCTTTCCAAAGTGTGGGGTATGAACTTGTGTCAGCACACTTTGATGACTCAGTTTCCTCAACCGTAAGTGACCACTCCAACTCATCAAGGGTTTGATCTTTGTAGTTGCATTGAGTCGAATTCAACTGCTGTGGAGCCCCACCCGAGTGATATAATTTGTAACGAATGGTAGTTCGTTACAGATTATATCATTGCAGTGGTAGTGGATTCAGGCCAGTTTGTACCTCCATTAGCTGCCACAAAGCGTGACAGTATCTTGAAAAAAGGCCTTGCATTTAAATTCCATATGGGTTACTCAGCAGTCCAAACGATGATTGAGCTGTCATGAGGCTGTTACAAGACGTTCGGCTATTCGGCTAACGTTACGGCGCCACTGCCTTTTTCTAACTCACAGCAGTTCAAGGAATTCTACCACAACCGTTCGTTTTTGTGATGTAAGAGTTCGTGGTCACTTCGAAGCGAATTCATCGGAATGGAACATCATTCAGTTTGGGTGTCTTCATTCAACAATGTCTTCTTCTTCTTTGACTCCAGCTTTTGTTTTGGGCTTTTCCTGGGAACAGTTTTCCAGAAAGGAAATGAGGTTGTTGTTTCGCCTGTCCTTGCTCAGAGTAAGTATTTCGGCTTTTCATCGCGACCTATGGTAAAAGGTACATAAATACAGTGTCATAAAATAATATATAGTCATAATGGACATGCAATTCTCTATCGACTCTATAAGTACCGATGAAGATGACTTGTGGTGATGAAATAGAAAGGTCGCATAATGTTTATCCCAGATCAAAGGGGAAAGCGTAGCACGCTATCAATTTTCAGGTAGTTGAGAAATTCCTTTGACTTGGGCAAAAATTATGATCCCTTTTCAAAAAAGACAAGCGAAACAACAACCTTATTTCCTAAGTGGAGAACTGTTCCCAGGAAAAACCCAAAACAAAAGCTGAAGTCAAAGAAGAAGATATTGTTGAATGAAGACACTCAAATTGAGTGTTGACCACGAACACTCAAATCACAAAAACGAACGGTAGTGGACGAATTCCTTAATCTGCTGTGAGTTAGAAAAAAGCAGTGGCGCCGTAACGTTAGCCGAATGGCCGAACGTCTTATAACAGCCTCATTATAGCTCAGTCATCGTTTGGATTGCTGAGTAACCCATCTGGATTTCAAATACAAGGCTCTTTTCCAAGATATTGCCACGCTTATCTATGAATTTTGATATATGTATATGAACATATCTGTGTTCCAAAAATGTTATTTATGACCGTCTGATCTCCAGCACAATTCGTCTTTTTCACAGATTATGCAGTCCGAGTATGCTGCCAACGATGAAGTCTGGAAAGGAAAACGGGCAAAGCATCGCAACAGGTTCCATAAATCGCTCTGAATTGCCTAGAGTCGGAGGTCAGTAGAGGAATTTTTGTTGTTTCTGGATGAGAAACTGTCAAACATCCCAGTCTCTTTAGAATTTTGGCGAAGTACATCGTCATTAGTGACCATTTCAGTATAGCTAACTCTGATTTTATCCAGTTTTCCTAATCTATCCTATATCTTTGTGGCCATCGTTCGAATTCTTGTAGTGAAGAATTCTGAGAATTCATCATCGTCATATATTTCAGTTCAACCTTTCAGTTACTGCTTAATTTTTTTCTATACTACAGAGTACGGTGTAAATTATAACCTGGAAGAATGGTGAGATAATAGCAAAATTTGGGACCTGCTGTTTCTGTATTATGGACTTCAGTCGCCTTCGTATAGCTATAGTGGCTGCTGAAATCCGTAACACAGACGTTAGATCTCAAGTTTAGCTCAAGTCTCATCGCTCTTGTGTTTAATTCCGACTTTTTCTAGTTGGAAAAGGGAAGTTAAGAGAAGAATTGGATTCCTATTTTCGTATGAAGAGACGACTTTATGATCTGCAGTTGGTGCTGTTACAACTGAAGAAAAGGTATTTTTTAATCTGTCAGGAAATTTTTAAAACTCTTTTTGCCTTCTCGACTCAGCTCTTTGATGGATCAGAGACATGCATATCTTCACAGAAAGGCAAGGCATGAACTAGAGAATATCTGCAGATCCATAGACTTTCATTGTGTTTTTGACTTGTCATTTGAGATCTGCCTCAACGCCGAAACAAGCAGAGAAGTTCGAAAAGCTATTCAAAGCGGCAAGTGAAGACTACAGAAATGCTGTTAATCAGGCTAGCTCTTGGTTGGAACGTCGAGTACCACAGGTTACTTCTTAGTTATTCTGTTTCAGTTTAGACTTTATCTTTGTTTAAGACTTGGTTTTTGGAGTACTATCTTTCCTTAATGAATTGTAGGATTTCGTTCGCGATTTATCGTGTTTTCTCTTCCGAATTTGGGTTATGGGTCATGATCAACTTCACAGATTTTTGAGACATTTTTTGACTAGGACATACATGAGCAACTGTATCTACATTTTGAGCCACGCATGTCAGTGGTCTGTCAAACAGGGCTGACTTGTAGAGCCGATGTATTTACAATTTTGTTAACTAGGTGTAGTCATTTAATGAGATTTTCAAGTAATATGGCTCAAAGTTTATCATCAGTTCTACCTCAATGACTACTTTGTCGTTTAAAGTATCGAATAATGATTTTTTTTCCATCGTTTTCATTTATTTATTTGCTTATTTATGTAGAAAGAGCTGCTGAAGTTTATCAAAACTCGTCAACGACAGCTGTGTGCTGAGACGGAGGAATGTGCCAACACAATCAAAAAGTTCCTCAATTCAGAAATTACAAGTGCGCAAAAGTAAGTTTTTGATTGTTGGTTGATGATCCAGCTTATACTGTAATAATGTTTCCTGATCTTTCGCATTTTTTTTGGCTTAATCGCACTCTTTTGCATAGAAATTCTGAAGATGCTTGTTCGTCTTTGAATGAGATCACACGTCTTCAAAATGGTCGCAGAGACTCTGCAGTTCGCATAAATACCGAAGCACTCAATAAAAGTGGTAGGCTGATTGATTTTCACCTTCTTTGCTAGCCTACAAGGTTTTTTTTTTTTTAAATTCTCTTCACAGGGATACCACACTCTAGTTTGGTTCTTAGGTCATCTGCATTTTTCTTAGCGATTTTATATGATTAGCGGTAAACATTATATCAAAAACAATCCAGTTTATCTTTTTTATATATTCCGATTTCTTAATCTCCATATAAAGATATGCTGATTTTTTTTTTATAGTCGATTGTGATATTTGGAATCTGAGTGCACGGTCAATGCGTCGTAATCTTGAAGCTCGACGTGAACAGGCAGAGATTCTGAATAGAAGTTTTGAGGAGATGTCGAAGGATATTGAAAAGAGGTCAGCATTGTGTAGTGAAGTTGTCTAGATCTCCACAGTGTGTTATACGATTCCTTGACCCGTTCAGTCCCAGGTGTCCTCTACAGAGGACATTACCTGCATCGGCGTGCGTTACGCAGCGGCGGGCAGCTTACATCGGTACAGTTTCAGTGAAAATGTGAAAATATGATTTCAAATTGAGGTTCTAAGGGGTACTTGTTGTTATGAGATGATAGCGCGCCTCGAAAAGGACTCTTATAAAGCATTTTTTCATTAAAGAACACCATGTATTGAAAAATTCCCTGTGCAGTGAGAAGGCCACACACTTCCGAGAAGGAACACATTATCATTTGTTAATTGACTTTCGTTTCTTTTTTTATTTACGTTTTGTAGTCATTCGACTTGAGAAATTTTGTCTTGGTTTGTAAAGGGACCTTTGTAGTACGAGTAATAGAAATGTATAAGATGCAATAGCATTAATGAAACAATTGCGATAATACAACAAAAAATTAGATTGCATCCTTCAGTCGGAATTCTGTCCAACTTCACAGGTGCTTTTGGTATTCTATAGTAAGATTCTGATTCTTAGCCATTTTGGGACCGTGGACCCACCTCCTCTGCATCTCTGGCCCACAGCGTGGCAACGCTGCACGGTCTACCTCACCTCATTTGCATCTCTGACCTCCAGCTTGGGAGCGCACTTAATGTATTATGTACTACTTCAATCGTGTTATTGTTGTTATTTTCCTGATTTTCTTCTCCATGCCAAACACGAGGCGTTACATTAATCTTTACTTGACAGCTGACGTTTCGGCAGTTCGTCATCTTCAGAGCCTGAAAAGGTCAAATTGTCCGCAATCCAATCAGTCAAACATCCGATGACCTCAGGTTATGAGTAGTGAAAAGTGTTTGACTGACTGGATTGCGGACAATTTGACCTTTCCAGGCTCTGAAGAAGGCGAACTGCCGAAACGTCAGCTGTCAAATAAAGATTAAAGTAACACCTCGTGTTTGGCTTAAAGAAGAATATGAGGAATAATGATTATCAGGCATATTGTAATTTGAGCTGTGGTCTTAAGAAAAACACTCGAAATGAAGGATATGTTATATTAAATATACTAGCCACGAGCATTCGAGTGTAAAAAACTCTGTGTTTGGTGAGTTCTTCACTGAACACAGAGTGTAAAACATACGTCGTCGCTAACTCTAATTGTGGGGACTGGAGCACCCACAGAGATTAGCAAAAGACGAGAACGGGTAACTGCCCGACTGACGAGATCGCAAGATCGAAACACGTGTATCGGGCTCTATAAGTCAGCCCTCATTAACAGACCACTGACATGCGTGGCTCAAATAATGATTATCAGGCATATTGTAATTTGAGCTGTGGTCTTAAGAAAAAACACTCGAAATGAAGGATATGTTATATTAAATATACTAGCCACGAGCATTCGAGTGTAAAAAACTCTGTGTTTGGTGAGTTCTTCACTGAACACAGAGTGTAAAACATACGTCGTCGCTAACTCTAATTGTGGGGACTGGAGCACCCACAGAGATTAGCAAAAGACGAGAACGGGTAACTGCCCGACTGACGAGATCGCAAGATCGAAACACGTGTATCGGGCTCTATAAGTCAGCCCTCATTAACAGACCACTGACATGCGTGGCTCAAATAATGATTATCAGGCATATTGTAATTTGAGCTGTGGTCTTAAGAAAAACACTCGAAATGAAGGATATGTTATATTAAATATACTAGCCACGAGCATTCGAGTGTAAAAAACTCTGTGTTTGGTGAGTTCTTCACTGAACACAGAGTGTAAAACATACGTCGTCGCTAACTCTAATTGTGGGGACTGGAGCACCCACAGAGATTAGCAAAAGACGAGAACGGGTAACTGCCCGACTGACGAGATCGCAAGATCGAAACACGTGTATCGGGCTCTATAAGTCAGCCCTCATTAACAGACCACTGACATGCGTGGCTCAAATAATGATTATCAGGCATATTGTAATTTGAGCTGTGGTCTTAAGAAAAACACTCGAAATGAAGGATATGTTATATTAAATATACTAGCCACGAGCATTCGAGTGTAAAAAACTCTGTGTTTGGTGAGTTCTTCACTGAACACAGAGTGTAAAACATACGTCGTCGCTAACTCTAATTGTGGGGACTGGAGCACCCACAGAGATTAGCAAAAGACGAGAACGGGTAACTGCCCGACTGACGAGATCGCAAGATCGAAACACGTGTATCGGGCTCTATAAGTCAGCCCTCATTAACAGACCACTGACATGCGTGGCTCAAATAATGATTATCAGGCATATTGTAATTTGAGCTGTGGTCTTAAGAAAAACATCGAAATGAAGGATATGTTATATTAAATATACTAGCCACGAGCATTCGAGTGTAAAAAACTCTGTGTTTGGTGAGTTCTTCACTGAACACAGAGTGTAAAACATACGTCGTCGCTAACTCTAATTGTGGGGACTGGAGCACCCACAGAGATTAGCAAAAGACGAGAACGGGTAACTGCCCGACTGACGAGATCGCAAGATCGAAACACGTGTATCGGGCTCTATAAGTCAGCCCTCATTAACAGACCACTGACATGCGTGGCTCAAATAATGATTATCAGGCATATTGTAATTTGAGCTGTGGTCTTAAGAAAAACACTCGAAATGAAGGATATGAGGAATTTATTCAAGCATGCCGAGGTTAATAGACAGTCGGTCTTTTGAGTTGTTATTTTCCTATGCTTTGTTATATATAAATATGTTACGTTTGTTATATGTATGAAAATAACAACAATAATACAATTGAAATAATACAATATTACATTTAATGGTTCCCCCGCTGGGAGTTAGGAGTGCAGAGGAGGTGGAGCAGACCGTCCAGCGTTACCACACTGGGGGTTAGCGTTGCGGAGGAGGAAGGTCCACGGTCCCGAAAAGGCTAGGAATCTGTATCGCTAGGAAAAGTAGATCATCATTGGAAAAGAATTTCTATAAACGTATTTTTAGTGACACGGTGCCTACTTGTCCTAAGAATCTTTGCTTCTGGAACGAATTCTGTGGAGAATAGTCATGTTCTGCAGAATGAACTCATGTGTCCTTGATATGTTCTTCAGAATGGAGCTTATCCCTAGACCATTATCAATCATTCGATAGCTTGAGCAAAGGAGATTGCACTGTTTGCTTGATTTCTCGAAAGACCTTTGTTGTGCCTTGTATTAACGGAATGAAAATTACGTCTTGGATTTGTGAGCGTGACCAAGAGCAAAGGTTGCAATGATGACTATCGTTCATAGATGAGTGAAAGGAGATTTAGTAAGTGTTATGGCCCATGCGACAATAAAATAAGGCATCTTTTGCAACTTAATAGAAGTCTCAAGCCCTGAGGTACGCTAATAATCAAAAGTTGCTTTATATTATCGACGAAATGGCATCGCATTGCGAAGTGTAGGATCATCTTGACAAACAACTTTTCTGTAAAGTTCTTTGCATATTTTGACCAAAAGTAGCCTTATTGAGGTCTTTTCTGTCATATTTTCTCACTGACCGACGACTAAATTCTGCTTGCTGATGATAAAAAGCTAAATTCCATTAGAAATTTGCCAACACGTCATTGAAATGCTGCACTCGCCGCGCGAACCGGCGCCGCCTGCAGCGTGAAAAATCAGCGCGGGGCTCAAGGGGTTAAGCCTGAGAGGTAACCCGGTGGAATGGTGGGGTTTTCTTTAGTATAACTGAAGAAATCTACGCCTTCTTATTTAGAACGAAGGAATCAATAGCTGCGCAAATTATTCAGTACGATCGAGTAATCGCTGAACGAGCAGATCTAATAACTCAACTTGATAGGATATCATCACAAGGTATCACTAGTTAACTTCTGTGTCACATTCAGTTGAAAAATCTTGCATTCATATAGCTTACAGAATTTAACGGGGGGTGGGAGAATTGAGATTTTGACTGCGTAATCTTTTTCTCTATTCTAGACAAATCGTTGATACCACCAGAGATTTCCACACCTCGTCGTGATGGTGTTGAACCGCTGGACCTCGCTCAACTGTCTTCGCAGGCTTCTTTGTCAGACGACGGGAGAACAAGTAAATCAAAATTGGTTGCTTCACCGGTGGCCGCTAATGCACAACCTACTGATCAGGTAAATCACCTTTTTCTAGCCTTATATGATCGATACAAACGACACAAAGGCGCAGATCATGAAAGGCTTGTTTTTTGATGAATTATCTAAAGATTCCTCTTCTTCAAAAGGATAATCAGGCAGTTGTCTCTTGTGCATCTAATTCACTCTATAATATATTTAGTTTACATTAGTGCTTAATAACTCATTGTTTCCTTGGCATACACCAGCCTTGTGATAATTCATTCAATGTTGTGCCCGCTGGTGTTTCTGCGATTTCGCCTTTTTCAGAATCTGGGAAGTTTGAATTGATAAGCAATGTGCTTAGTCAAACCTTTTCAAAAACTCATGCATCCTTTTATAACCTTCTAGTTGTTTAACCCTTACGGGACCATGGACCCAATCCTCTGCGTCTCCATCCCCATCGTCTTGCGTCTAACAAAGGAACGCGTTGCGTCTAACAGTGGCACGCTTAGGGTAGAGTATGAATATCTAAGAATTTTACAGTCTCTTTCAATAGCTTGATGCTCAAACACTTTAGATTCTTGTTTCAGTAGTGAATCTAACTTCAGAGTCTTTTCTTTTATATTTTTGTACTCTGTGCCCTCTCCAGTCAGTCGGCTACAGAAGGATTATGTTTGTGTCATGGCTTTGTCTTCAAGTTTATTTTGACAAGTTTCAGCTATATGGCTAAGTTATGGGCCAATCCACGCGTTTAGATCGTCTGGCTTGAAATCCTTCGGGCTTCTTGTAAATAATTTCGACATTTTATTTCGTTATGAAAGTATGTATAGAGATCTGATTCTTCTAGTAGATTGCCTCATTAACGATTTCTTTCTCATCACGTCAAACCTTTATCATTGAGCGAGCGTTCTCATAGTTTATTTGGAAATTAGTATCTGTATTATTATCGTACTCTTCCTGAAAGGCGATATTATTTGCTTTTTGCTAGAAAATTCTGATTGTTGCGTGAGGTTCTTTTTATAACAACTAGCTATGCAGCTTGTTGTCCACTTATGTGAAAAGGCGAAGGACTTATGCAGATCCAGATTATCGACACGCCTTCAATCTTTCTGTTTTCGAATTTCTCACTAGTTGCTGCAAAAAACGAAGGAGTACGGTCTGCGGACTATCTTCATTAGATCCGACTCAACATATTTTGCGATTTTCCAGCTATTCTCCTATTCTGTTTGCTTCCTTGCATTGTTGATCCACGAAACCCATCTCCACGATTGTTGTTGAATGCTCATTGAGTGGTCTTAATGAATTGCCAAGATATCCCTAGGAAAGCATACTGTGTTCCTTTTGCCTTCTCGCACTTAAGTGAATTGAATTTGAAGGACCTTTATGCTAACAACTCTCAAAGTACTGTACCATTTATCATGCGTGCGTGGTCGCATGGCATGTGAAATGAGTGTAATCAAATATATCTAATCATTAACTCGTATTTATACAGTATTAGTTGGACATTATATATATATATATATGTATGTATATATATACATGAACAAGTGTACATATGCAGATGCATGTTTATACATGTATATCTACATATGTATATGTATGTGTACATACATATCCATATGTATATATATACATATATGTACATATATATATATATACCTATATATATATATATATATATATATATGATAGCAAATAAGGAAATATCTTAGGGTTTTCTGAGTTTTGTACGATCACAATTATGAAAAAAAAGTTCTTTTCCGTTTGGTGCACGGTATGAAGAAATGATCCCTTCCGCTGAATAAGATTTTTTCATTAGAGTGTTAGCAATAATTCGAAAATTTAGATATCTGGCTAGCGCTGTACGTTATCGGTTTTCAAAAAGACCATTTTATAACGCTGTAAGATTAAAAATAGAATCAAGTTTTGCAACGGCCACACAATTTTTATTACTACTTTCCTGTGAGAACGAAAAGCATATGAACGTGTAGAGGAAATCTTGTAATGTAAGAGACATATGTTTAGTCTGGAACTTCTTCCAAAGTGGCGACAAAATTCATAATTGAACAACAAGAATCGCACTTCACATGTGTAACGCATCAGCGCCATTTATCGGTCGCCGTATTGAGACCGCGAGCAGACCCGCGCCCCTTCACCTAGCCCGTACATTAGCAAAAAAACACAGACCCGCGTATACAAATTAATCTTAATTTTTCTGCTACGCTGCATTTAAATGGTCTTTCCAGAGAATAAGCAGTGTCAGAATCGCTGAATCTTCGCTATCGATTGATTATTAATTGTTCAATTGAAGAGCCTTGCCCTGTGCCCTGCAAAAAATACGCGCGTGTGGAACACAAATGTTTCCTTTCGCGGAAGCGTTATAAAAAGGTCTTCAAAAGCGGTACCAACTGCGCTAGCCAGAGATTCAAGTTTTCGAATGACTGCTAACGCTATTATTAAAAGTTCTTGTTCAGCAAAAGAGATCATTTTTTTCATCCCGTGTACCAAACGGAGAAGTACCCGAAAAAATATGGTAGACACTTTTTCAGAACGAGGCTGAAGAAGGTATCAACTGCCGTTCTCATTCACACTCTACAGTTTACGAGGATTCAGTCTCCCATCTAGGTGATGGTGATGTGCGTTACTTTGTCATTTTATCTTCATTAATTCCTCATTCTAATCTTACTTAGCACAAAACCATTTTCCATTGCTGCTCTATGCATATCCCTCAAAATTATGAATATCTCAATGAGTCCATGTTTGGAAGTTCCTTTTCACAAAGTAAGCACTGTGAAATGCAGGTAATTTGTTTCAGGAAAATGAATCATGTCAGCCATGTTCAGAAGATACAATATTTGAAGACAGTCAAGAAAAGCATGTGCCTGACGGTTTTGAGAAAGGTTCTGAATTTCTGAAATGCTGTCTGGTTTTTTTTTTCATTGCTAAATTCCACAGTTAGCACAAATTATAATAAAACTTTAGAGAATCCATCTCGTCGTACACTAGATGCTGCGGAAATTTTAGCGACACTCTCTCATCACGTTGTTATCATGCCTACCAGTGACTCTTCAAAGAATGATGTAGAGCAAAGTATAGGGAACGTTGTTGAGGTACGTTGATGAATCGTTTGCTCTAGAAAAGCTTTGTGATTGATGCAATACATAATCCATTTTCATAATGTCAAGCATTCATGAAAGATCAGTTCTGATGATTCTTCTAATCACCTGTTTTTCCTTGCAAATCTCGCACACTCGCTACAACGCGGAACCTACAGGAGATCATTTCCATTATAGAAGGGATTATTCAGAAGGGAATTTTATGCTTGTCAAAGCTTTTCCACCGGACTATTAGTAATTATTCGAAAGCCTAAATCTCGAGAATTCAGAAATGTACTCGTTTTTCAAAAGCTTCTAATAGCGCTGTAGCTTCCAAAATGAGATAATGTTTCACACGCGTCGCGCGTTATCGCTTATCATGCTTTTGTTTTGCAGGACAGACATCTTTCTTTGGACCATTAGTAACCATTCGATAGCATGAATTTCGGCGATTCAAAATAACCTTATTTTTTGAAAAACCCTTTCTTGCGCTGTCACAGGGAAAACATGTTGGCTAGGGTGTACGGTAGCTGTGAATTGATAGTTGCGATAAATAAATCGCTCAGACGCAATTCACTTATGGAGTGCATATTTTGTTTCTAAAAAAGGATTTTTCTCCGCTTTGACAAAAAAATGCGGATAAAACATGTGTCTTGGATGCTTGAAGATTTCCTTTACACGTTCATGTCTCTTCGTGCTTGGGCTTAATCTAAGACCGAGTAGCGGACGTATTTGGCACTATGTAAAGATAATGTAAAGCATAAGTGCTGGAATGATAGTGCATCAGCAAATTTCCTTTTACAATTTCATTACTAAAAAAGTTTAGAAATCTCTATGAAACAAAGATAAAATCATTGATTAACACAAGAATCTTCGTCATAATGCACGACATGTGTGAAACACAATTTTATCTCAAATGCTCAGTACTGTAAAAGGTTTTTTTTAGAATAAAGTACATTTCTGAATCCACCGAGATATAAGCTTCCGAATGGTCGCTGAAAATCCAGTGGAAATTCTTTGTTCAGCAAAGAGGTCTCTCAAAAATCCTTGCCCCGATAACGGAAATGATCCACTTTAGGTTTCAGTCGTTCACAAGACGTTTTACCACGTACACAATCATTTCAATACACCCCGAAATTATTTAGCTTAGAATCTGACCATTGAAAAATTTTGTTCTATACTTCTTTAACTGCTTTCTAGCAGCGCTGCGATCTTGAATAATCATCTAAGAAGATTGAGCAGATCGCAAAAATCTGAACTCAGGCGGGAGTTGAGCTGTGTTTCACCCTTACCGTATTACCACTGAATCAGCAGGGCCACTTCTTTGCACCCACTCTTTTATCTAAAACTGTCGAAGCTTCAATCAATCAACCCTTAACACGTTTGGTTTGGGCACACTTCGGCATTGAACTCAGTTAAGCTGACGGTTTTTCTATATGTAAAACCTATAGTTCTTTGGTTTAGGTGGATTTTTCCTGAGGCTGAAATTTTGAAGCAGTCAAATCAAGAAAAAAAATTCAGCTTATAAATATAGAAGAGGTGTCAGTTCGTGTTGAAGAAAGAGTGATGCTATACGATGACCTTGTATGGCTTTGGTGGTGTAGTAGTAGCAGTTGCCCTCAGAAGGGTGAAACACGGGTTCAACTCCAGCCGGGACTCGAGTTTATGGCCACTTAATTTTGTAAAATGGTAGTTATTTTCTTCTTCAACTCTTTTCAAGTCCTTTTACTATTTTGTGAGACCAAGAATAGATTGACGATTTCAAGAAATCAAATCTCGCATCGAAGCCGATTAACGTACACAAAATCAGTGCTGATTTTGGTGCGCACAGGAATTTGAACGATTCGATTTTTATCGCTAAGGTTTCGTGCAACTAAAATGAGTCTAATGAAAATGCTGTGCAAATCCAATCTATATACATCTTGGGCGTTCAAATATAGCGTACAGAAGAATCGACAATGGATTTTCCAGGAAATGGGTTCACAGAAGATGGCTGTTAATGAGGCGACACGATTTGACTCGAAGAGAGAAGCACCAGAAGCAGAAAAAATCATGGTTGGGATTGACAGTGATGCGGATGCAGCGATCCTTGCAAAGAGCGTCAATATAGATGATGACAAAGATCAAGCTGAGATTCTTCCTACGTTGACTAATGACGAGAGAGGCAGTTGTGGTGATGCGTCGTACACTCAAGAAAACATTTCTGTGGATGTATCCTTTGCTGAATTCCATCAATCAGAAGCAAAAGGGAAACTAACGATTACGGAGAAAGGCGGCTCACTGATTGTCACGAGTCCTGTTACAGTGAAAGAAAAGAGAGCTACCGATTTGTCCGCTGACCTCATACCAACTTCTAGCCCGCGATCAAAAGTTTCTCAATTGGAATTGTTATCGGACGGCTCCCATGAGTCCACTGAGCGCAGTCATTCTCCACAGTATCAAAATTATAGGCAGGACACCGCGATGATATTAGGAGAAGCTGTTCACGTCACTGAAAGAATTGAAAATGCAGATCAAACCACAGAGACCGCTGCCATGTTTGAAGAAGGTGACGAAAAAGCGATTCCGAATGATTTCGTCTCTAGAGGACCGATTCCTGCTCAGAAGATCCATGTGAGTAATTTTTACAGACGATATTAATATGACTTTTGATCGTAGTTAAGTCGGCATTAGTTTACTAGTTTGAGTAGTGTCATTACATTTTTCTGTCTCTCCTACTAATCTGATTACAAAATCCGTTAAATGAAGTCTCACCAAGGTGTTAGTTCAAATGAAGTTTAAGAAAATTATCAAGAGCGATCATATGAGTCAAGAAAATGTTTCTCAATTATATGGAAAGTATATATGACTGTCTGTGAAGAATTTGTAAATCAGAATAGGCGGGATTCGAAATCTGCACAGTTCTGTCGGAAAGATGCGAGGTTTTTATCAGATTGCGCTGAAAAATTGGTTTTCTGACGGCCGCAATAGTTTTTCTTACTTTTCTTTCCACATTGTTGTCAGTTCTTCGAATCACGATTGAAATCAACAAGCGAAATACCTCGGGACTGTCTTTTAACTAACCTCTGTGTCATGTAAGAAATCGGTGTTTTGTTTTGCGCAGACAAAGTTACAACAGCAAGATCCATTTAACACAGAAAACTAGCCGACAACGGTGGTTTCGTTCTTCGTTAGAGATTGGAAGCATTGAATTCATATGCAGTCCAAGCAGCCATACACTTTTACAACCTCAACAGATAGCTATGTATAAATTTCATAGAGAATTTCGCCCAGGGATATTTGCTCATCTTATGTATCTCTGGCGAATCTCATGATTTCGTTGGATATCACGGTGAATACCTGACTATAACTTGACTAAATGACTTTTATTATGAGTAAAGAGACTTGTTTCGCAGAATCACCAGAGTACACTGCAGTCACGGCACCAGTAGTGATTTGAAGCCGTTCACTTAAAATCTGTATTCAGGACCTCACTAGAGCCGAGATATGCGACGAACTGTCGTCCTCTATCACACAGTCGCTGGAAACTACGTCGCCGCGACGTCGTTCATGCATGCTCTGAAAGATATCGCTATGAACTGAGCGAGTCTTTATTGAGCGATACACTATCATCATTGCCGAAATCGCCGTCACCACCTCAAGAGTGAGCAAGACTGTAGTGCTTCTATATAGTACGAACTTTCTCGATTACTATGATGACTGTTGGTGGTTTTTTTAGGCGTTTCATGACAAAAATGCCAAGTTCTGCCTCGCCTCGCCATGCATTGCCTTACGAAGACAATCTGGAGACGATAGTCGTGAGTGGAATCCACCTTTATATGGGTCTGAAACAGTACTAGCTTTTCCTTTAAATGAGAATCACACTAAGTATGAATAATGCTTTGAGATTATCTCGTTTTTTGATTGCCGAAACAGAGATTACAGCCCCGAGCCATCGAGCAAGATACAGGCGTATGCTCACAGACGATGTAATCAGTGAAGTCGATGAACTAGTAGGTGTGTCTTGTAATCTTGCTACTGTTTCTTCTATTTCGTCCATTATGTCCAAAAGTCAGTTCTACAATCCTTTGAAATGTGGTTCCATCGGAGATTACAGTATTGAAGAAGGATCAATCAAGGTTTTTGAGGACTGAAATGAAAAGAGATAGTGTGTCAAGCAAGTGGTAAAGTAAAAGTGGTAGACTGAAATATCCCTTAGAACAAAGAATAATTCTAGAAATGTAGCAATTTCTTCAAGTATGTAAGAACTCTGCCAGTCAAGCGGCATCTTCAAAGAATGAATTATCACTTTTATTTCCAATCGTATTCTGTTGTAAAAGATTTTTTTTTCAAAAATGAAGATAAGAATGATGTAAGTTGATGTTGAATAACATAGCAAAGAGAAACTATACTTTGAATACAACATTTTGCAGTAGCTGACAGATTTAAAAGTTTATTCACCAGTGATAAACTAGTAGAACAAGTTTTCTTCCACTACTTTATCCACTGAGACGTGATGAAGTCTGCTCGGAATTCTTTGAGCAAAAATCTTGACCATAGTATTTTTTGTGTTGCATCACGATTGGTGCAAGGTCAAAAATCGTGAAGGATGAGAAAACAATAATTCAGCGGGTCATGAGTAATTATCAGTTGGATTAGTCGTGTGGAGATGACAACGAGTTCTTGCAATGTCAGAAGATTTAAAGGCAAAAAAAAGCTAGTGGTTTGACAGTTGCACCTGGAGTCGCTCATGCTGCTGTGGTACTTGTTCGTTTTCTTTCTTTCCACACCATAAGTGCTCAATTATAGAAGCTCGAAGTTGTTTGGCTTTGAATGATCTATAGCGGATGCTGTTGACTTCACTAAGTATCACATATGCGACAAGTGACCAGATCTTGGGTGTTGGATGAGCAAGCATAGTTCTTTTTTTTAATATTCTGATAGTTATTTTTTGAGCCATGCATGTGGTCTGATATAGGCATTTCTACAGTGCAATACACGCGTGTTCCGGCCTCAACAGCCTCGTCGGTTGCCCAGTCTTTCTCCTTAGCCAATCCTCTCGAGGGAACCTAACCCCTTACATAGAGAAAGCGCGGACGTACTATTTACACGTGTCATCAAGTGAAATAAATAACTGAATGGCAGCGTTGTACACTCGATTGCTCGTAGCCGGTATTTATAAAATATCATATCGTTCGTTCCGAGTGTTTTCTTAACTTCCCCTGAAATTCGATATGCGTTATAATTATTTTTTGAGTCATGCAGTCAAAATAATCATCAGGCATATCTAAACTTGAGCATAGCTCAAAGAAAACACTTGAAATGAGTAGTTTATAGTGACATTTTCTTGGAAGAACTTTAAAGACCGTTGTGAAGTGTTCATGGGGAAAATCAAGTTGAATACAAATGCTGGGATACGCACAGCATGTGATGTCGGTCAGAAAGCTGATCAAGCCCTTATTTGATCTGTGTTGTGATTTTTGGTGCCTCACAGAAGATATAATGTCGGTGATCCTATCCTCCCACAAGTTTGAAGGCATAGGAACTTTGATCTGTACGGAAGAGCGAATGACGAGATGCTATGTCTACATACTGTAGGACATGTCTAGCCATGCTACATGTGACCTTGGTATCCATTGATTCATCAATCCCGCTAAGATTTGTCTCATAATAGAGAAATTACATATCATTGCTATCAGACCAGGTAAACTTTTCGACAAGCGGCTCGAGCTGTCAATGTTATATGATCAACAGTGTCCATTGTCTAATGATGGCATGCATTTTTTGATTTTACTTGATTTTATAGTAAAGTAATTAAAATTAAAATATTTGATATCGTAAGTTTGGTTGCTTCTAAAACCTGTTAGAAAAGTATCCCATAACACAAGACATTTTCTGTACTTGCTGGGAAAATGAAAGGTTGTGATTATGTATAAAATATGAAGAAAATAGAATTTGTTCTATATGAATAGAGTGATTGAGTTTCTGAATGTATATTCTGTAGAAGAACAATCATGGAGAAAAGTGTATCAAATGCCATTTGAACTGTTTACGGACACTATTTTTAGAATACAATTAGTTTGTAAGGCAGTGACAGAAAATCTTCAGCCGATTGATTACGTCACTTTAGAACATCTTCTAAGGTTTTAAAACGTTGTATGCGTGCGTAGGATGTCCTTACGTTTGTCTTACGACATGGTCTATTCAGGATAAGAGCTCTGTACCTTTGCGACGTTGATTGACTCTAACCTTTATAGAGCTGTTTTTAGAAGGAACTTTTCAGGTGACCTGCTTTACGCCTACTGTGCGTACACCAGCACTTGTTGCATTCTACTCGTTTCCTCGTATCCTTTACCTCAAAGGCTTCCATCCTTTCGCGTATGGCTTCAGCTGCTGCATGGATATTGACAACCTCTTTGTGAGCGTTGCCCCATGATCCCTGTCCAAGAGATGAGAAACATAGTCTGGTGTGGGGTCGAACCACGTTGCTTCTTGTGAAAAGCATCATCACCAGTGCCTTAACCTTTAGACAATTTCTTTTAGTAATACAAAACAGTGCGAATTTTGCTGCAAATATCTTTATGCATTTATAATAACTTCATGTGCTCTAGATTATAGTCATTGGTCACTCACCAATCCTACCGCTTCTCTTCTGCTAATATGGAAGTAATCTGATAGGTTGTGTTAAAAGTTCGTGCCGTTTAGGTTTTTTGAAATTTTGCAATGAAATTGCATGATTTTCGTAACGTTCAATTGCACATTTCTTGCGAACATTTTGATATACAACGTGAATATATTTGTTCTATAATGGAGCTGTCCTGCTTGAGAATGCTAGTGAAGCGGCACGCATCACAGCTTGACGATCAACTCCTGGTAACGACCCAGTGTGACTGATCCTGATCAGTTCTCTCCAGCTTTCAACTTCGCGAATCACCACCGAGCCGTCTTTTCTGGAGCCGTATCATCGCCCCAGGCTCCATCAGTCTTGCGCGCCACTTCGCTAGCATTGTCCTCTACGCCGCATTCGCCCATGTGTAGCAAGCAAATTTGTCCTAAAAACAGCTTCTTGAAGCAAGCATAGGCAGTGCCATGCCAAAATGTTTGTAAAAAATGCACGTTTGAATGATACCGTAATCATGCAATTTTGTTGCAAAAATTACATCAAAAAAATCAAAAAGGTACGAACATTTTACGCAACCTATTAATTTGGCGGAGCTGCAAGGCCAAATACGTTAATGGCACTGTGTAAGTTCCCATAACAGACCACATGCACGGCTGAAAAATCATCATCAGGGATATTGAACCTATTATTTTCTCTTCTCTCAGTGTATCCAAACAATGATTTGTCTATCTTCATTGAATATCGTAGTTTGGGATGGTTTGGTACAATTGTGTTATTCCCTTTGATCAAGGTTCGGTTCAGTTTTGCACATATGCTGCATGTTGTTGGCATACTGCGACTGCAGTAGGATTGTTGTTTATAGTCAATAAAAAGGTGAAATTTGCGTAATAACGGAAAAGCATTTGTAGATATTTTCAATTCTTTTTACCAAAAATCAGTAGTATAATTCCTCACTTGTCATAATTCAGCTCAAATAGAACCACGACATCCATCAGCAAAGCATGGCAACAAAAATCTCCATTTCACAAGACCCCAAGACGTACTGGATGAATCTTATGAAGATTTGCTTTCTATAGAAAAGGTCTGTTTATGAGTACTCCGTGTGGGTGGAATAGTGTTGCAAAACTCAATTTTTTCCACCAGTAACTGATATTTTGTAAAGCTGATCATATTAAAAGGATTCTATCCAACATGTATGGCAGCAATCGAGCACGCATAAATTTCAGCCATGTTCTCTATTCGAAAAGCTCTCGTCCACGTCTTCTACGAAGCTGACTCCAGAACACGGTTAGTGGATCATAATCTGAATGATACGATCATATCGAGTAGTAATGTAATGGATGCCTCACAGGCATCAATGTTTGATTAGAATATTATATGCTAAAGAACTTCATTCGGATTCGAAACGTGGGAACAGTACGAAATGAACGAGAAAACTTAACGATTTGAGCGAAATTTCCAGTTTTGCCCATGATTCACACAGACTTCAGTCGTCCATGAATTGATGAACGAAAAAGCTTTTGAACTGTTGTTTACAGAAGTGACAGAAGGCTTGCAGAAACTTGAGAAATATGTAGAGGAAGTGAATTCACCTGAATGGATGAAGGAAAAGGTATGCAAGCTGAATGTTTGATCTTTTAACGTTCAGAATCTTATGACTAGGAGCAACGTGATTCCGATGTCATCTGTAATCTCATCAACTTGTTGAAGCATCAAAAACTATCCATTCATCCCAGTCCATATTCTAATCACCTACTTGGTTTGCTCATTTCGGAGGAACTGAAAACGTCAAATTCGAGGTCCTATCCCTGCTTTTTCTGAATGAGTTCTTTGAGAGTATGGCTGTGGGTAGATTACTGAACTCTTATACACAAAATATACCCAACGTATAGCTTACTGGGCTTTAAACGTGGGGGCTGAGTACTCACGAGTACTTTGCCACTCTCCTTCGGAGGAGCTTGCCAGTCTCTCTCGAAGGAGCTCATTTGTTGGAGGCGACTCCTAGCCGCCTCCCGTGTACTTTTGAGCAGTTTGATTGCAGGCTTTTGGCCGAGTTGATTGGTAGAAATGGAGTTTTGTCACGTTGACACTGCAGAAGCAGGGAGCTCATCCCCTGAATCTACCTGCGTCTCTGGGAAGCACACGGTCGCTTTTGCTTCGCGTTAATTCCCCTATCCCCCACCTGGGGATGCGTCACGTGCCCTCGCGACTAACCGGGCGGGATCACTCAAAGAGGGAGGTTCGTGACATCCCAAGATTGGAAGCGAAGTTGATGTTCTTGTCAGAGTGAATACTTTGATGGCGTATGAACACTCAATACCAGTTTACAATTCGATGTCCAAGAATATCCCGTTGTTTTGGTGCCACATTGCACGATTCCCTCTGGTATTCTCACACTTGAAATTGTCAAACTGCCAAATTTCAGTGCTTGTACTTTTCAAAAGAAGTCTGGAACACGACCAAATCAAGAGGATTTATGCGCACAATGGTCGATGAATTGACCCCTGTGCCTGGGCTTGAAGAAGATATGGTCACCTTAGATGAGAACGAGCGAGTGGTGGTGGAGAGTAAGAAGTTAGTTAGCCAATTAGCGCTTAGATCATTTGATAAAATATCTTGAGCCTTTCATGAGGTCTGTTATGGCACTTATATAGTGTTAGTCACTTGTTTCGGCCTTACAGCCTCATCAGTAGCAAGGTGCCACTCGGATCAGCCAATTCCTTCTAGGGGATACATTCCCTGCATATAAAGGAATCGATGCCCAACAATAATTTGCCGCATGTCAGGTGATAAGCCCCCGACATTGCGGTGACCAACAGTCGATCGCTGATGGTTGTAAAAATGAATCTTACCTTTTCATTCAAGTGGTTTTGCAGACCTCGCTCAAAACTTTATATAATCTGATAACAAATCTCAGATCATTGTTGTAATTCGTTAGGGCATCTCGCGATAAGCATATCTATTTAGCACGTTGATTTGGAGTACTGTTGTTGAACTGGCAGCAATGCTTTGGCCAGAAATTTCCGCGAAACAGACTTCTATCAGCTCGAAATGGTTACCAATTCCAAAGAGTTTCGAAGAATTTGCGAAAATGGCTGAACGATATGTTATCGAACAATTTAGTGGTCAGTTATTGTTTTTATAGACTTACCATAGTGAAAACCTCCACTAAAAAGGATCCAACATTTGCAGCAGTCATTTAGCGACGAAGCCTTACACCTTCAAACTAAAAATTCTACGTCATCAATATTCAGTTATAGAAAATCATTCTCAAATAATTCTTTCGTGACTTTCGTTGTTTGAAATGGTCTAAAGAAATTTCCGTGGTTCGAGGTCATCAAGTTGATAAGAGTGAAGTCAACAAAGATTATTACTTTTTTCATGACCAGTAATAAATCTGATTAAGGCATAAAGTGTGAAATGGCTGCAAATGCATACGAAGTAGCTAGTCTTAACACTCTTCAATCTTCTCAGGACTAGGCCTTTTTCACTTTTTCCCTTAGATTATCAGTAGTCGTGTGGGATCTGTGCATGGCTTTTCATCAGACTTTTATTCGTTAGCTTGAGAAGCTCTCATTTTGAAAATGGATTTGGTTTTTAGAGGTTCTTATAGGGCGCTTCAAGGGGGAAAGGAAGATAACGTATTGCATAAGAAGAAATACATAACAAAAGTACATGAGCGTGTAGGAAAAAATCTGGAGTATCACAGAAATATTATAAGAGATCTAAAATTCTTTTAATATGAAGAAAAATCCGGCAAGGGACGACGGAAATGGCGCTGCACGAAGCGATTTCAGCCGTCATCCGTAATGGCGCAATTTTTGTTATTTACTCGAAATTTTTTTCTATGTTAACCATCAAGTTCCACGTACTACATTTGTACGCTTTCTTCTATCACTCCAAATATCACCTGTATCACCTGCCGTCCTGTTGATCGTCGGATGACTCAAGCACCAACACTTCCATTTTTCCCTATCGCGTGCAAGAGTACCCCAGTGGGTACTCCTCGCTCTAGGGGTTCGCTGAGCCGCATATCTTTCTTCTGTGCCTTTCGTGAAGAAATCGGACCATTGGGTCGGTGGTCTTCCTGTAGAGCGCTTGATATCCCGAAGAATCCAGTCGGTAACGGTTCTCGTCCATCGATTGTCGTTGAAACGCATCACGTGTCGGGCCCACCTTATTTTCGATGTCCTGGCGCGTAGAACGACGTCTTTGTTCTTCAATCTTTGACGTGCATTCCAAATATAGTGGTTTGTTATTCTATGTCGTTGAATAGTCCCCTCAGTAATGTTCAAGCTGTGGGTTGACTGCTCGAATGGTATGAAACACAATCTTTTTTCTGTTGCTAGGGCGCGTTAGAAAGCCATTCTGAGTGAACAGGCGTTTAGAACTGTAGCTTTTCATGCTATCGGATAAGTGCTAAAAGTCTATGAAAACCCTGCACATACCTTAGCTATGAAGAGGGTTTTCTTAGAAGTTAAGTTTAGTATTGAAATCACTAAGGTTTATTTTATGGAATGGCTGCTGAAAGTCTGGTGAGGACTCTTTCCAGCGGGAAGACCTCTAAATGATGCAAAAAGTGCCGTCGTTCCGAAAAGGTTATTACTGTGCACAGTAATCGAAGCTTGATATATTTTCAGATTTACCGTCTTCGCATCGTTATACGCGGTTAAGTCGCCCGTGGACATCGGAGAGTCCTGAGACTCCGGTTGAAAATATTGTTGCACAATGTTTATATGGCAAGGATCCGAATTGTGTTTCTTTTGTATGTTTTTTTTTTCTCATTTATTTGCCTATATACTTACTACCCATTGCGTGACATGAGGCTGAAGAAATGCGAATTGTTTCTGATTTCTCTTCAAAAGATGGCCTAAAGCTCCTCAGCTTTTAGGTGTGAATTTTATCGAGAAGCGAAAAATTCTCATTGTTGAAAGAAATTTTTCTATAACGCTACAAAGGATCAATAAATTTCCAACTCCTCTGAAAACTAGATACGAACGAAGTATAATGAATTGAGAAAAATTAATGACACATTTGACTCTTGAATTGATGTTGATATGGCTCATCACTAGATACTGGGAAAATTACTTTCTTGTAATAATTCCTAAGACCGACTGTCTATTAACCTCGTCGTGTTCTGTAATTCCTTATATTCTTCTCAAGCCAGACACGAGGTGTTATAACATTAGCCATTAGGACAGCTTACGTTTCGGCAGTCTTCCCTTCTTCAAAGCCTGGAAAGATCAGGTTGTCCACAATCCAACCAGTCAAACGACCTCCATTACTCTTTGAGAAATAATCACCAGACCCAGTTTCAATCTCATCAGACTCAAAATTAATGTGCAAACACACTCACCGCTTTTTATGAGTCCTTCATTGAACTATTCAAGTGTGGACTTTTAACTTTACTTAAATCACTTTGAAATTATTTTTACTCACGTTTTGCTGGCGATGGCTGTGACGCGGAAACGTATGAATGCCACAAATACAGACCTAGATAGGGCTATGGAAAGTTTTAACAAAGATATATCGATTTTTTCATAGTGAGGCTTTGATAACAGTCGACAAAAGACCATAATTTCATTTTTACTCAGAGAAACTAACGTGGAAACACCAAGCCTTGTTTTCCTGTACAAACACCTTTGTTACTTAATCATATTAACATCACCGTTCTTTGTTGTTGCTTAATCCGTTTCTCTCATGTTACTTGGTACGCCGAATATTTTCCTTTCTCCTCACCAAAATGTGGTTTTCAGAATCGTAAAGTTAACGCGGAACGTCGTCGACTGTGTGAGGAACTTATAGAACTGGTTGGAGATCGTTTCGTCTTATCCGAAATACAAAAGGCGACTCGTGAAGACGAAAACGAAATCACCGGCACCTCTTCTAGTTCAACATTCGATCGCCTTTGTGGCGAAGATGGTCGACCATCACTAGGCTGTCTCTCTACCAACAATGCACGGTCTGTTGAACGACGCTGAAGCGGCGGCAGCACCCCCGTTGTCGCTCTGAATAGTTAAAAAGAGTAGGAAGCTTCATGTATAATATAGGCATGGGTTTTTGAAAACTATTCTATTTCTTTTTGATTTTTCGCTTTTTTTGTTTAGGCTTCATAATCTTCGGGTTATGTGATGCTAGACGTAAGTAGTAGGAAGTGTCCTTTTCTGATAATTATGTACATAATTTTGCAGCTATAGTAGTTCTTGTGACAGATTTCATCTCTGTTTTGTTCACAACTTATTCTTTTATCAGTCGATCTAAATTTGAGTTTGTATTCTTGATTAAACGAGTATACTGCCTGTATTTATATTATTATACAACTACATTCCGTATAAAGAGATTGACGTTAACGCAGCCATATCACAGTATTTGACACCGTTGTGCCTGCTTATAAACAACCAAAGTACTGACATAGTGACATATGCCATCCTATTAACAATCCTTGCAATTGGCTGTTGCTTCATCTCAATTGCTATGGTTATTGCATGGAATGGGCAGTAGTCACTAGTGACAAACCATATGAAAGGACTGTTTGTGACTGGACAAAATAGAACAAAGAGGGAAAGTGGGATGGTTTCCTTGTCGTGGTTGCACATGTATGTGTTTTACTGTGAATTGTTCGTGTCATTCTGCTAAACTGGCCGAGGTCAGCCCTTTGGTACCACGGGCCCACGGCACTATCCCCGCCCTGCCGTCGCGCGAGGCGTTGACAGTCCGCATTGCCGGCTGGTTAGTGTTGCCAACTATCAAAAAGATTCTGGCTCGTTTCCCTTCCACGGCACTTAATGGCCACGTTTCTTGGTGTCGATTAAATATGAAACTCCTTTCATAGACGTGGTTGTTATGGCCAAAAAGGCTCTCAGTTGCCTAACATTCCACTTCTTTGACACGAAATGTGGATCCATGGGGTAACAACGGAATCAACCCACAAATTCCACAAAACTGAGTGCGTCTGTTTTTGAATTCGACTTCTGCAGCACTGTCGAAAGAAATGCGAAAAAAGGTTGGATGAGGAAAGAAAATGTTGTTTTACCCCCGTGGGTCTTAGTTTCGTATTAAAAAATAGTGAAAAATATAAAAAGTTGAACGTCTTTTTGCTATAATAAATACAACTATAGAGATCCCTAATAATAAACGACACCAACTTAGAGTGAAACGTCGTAGCAGGTAATCGAACCAAAGACGTTCTGCTGATGGCCGGCATCGCCAACCTCTCGTCACGGTGACAACGTCTGACTCGCGCAACGAGGAAGGGGGGGTTGCGCCGTGGCCTTGCGTACCCAAAGAGTAAGACAGATTTGTTGTTTCATACAAGATCCAAGAGACCAGGGATGTAAAAAAGATACTGCTGGGCATAGTAGAAGTTTTGGGAGCTCTGAATGTGGTGATTAGGACTGGGTTTATGAACTTAGCGAAGACTAAAAATTCCCTCATTTTCACCATCCGTTTGAATCATTGACATTCAGATTTTGTTGTAGAAGTATAGAGGCGTTCTGATGCAATATTATTCAGTTACAATGTGCCGGCTAATCACTTTTTGAGCAACGCATGTGATCTGTTATATGTGGCAGACTTATGGAGCCCGATACACGTGTTTCGACCTTGACAGTCTCATCAGTCAGACGCTACAATTTCGTCTTTTGCCAATCCTCTCGAGGCGCTCAGTCCCCTATATTAGGAGTAGGCGACATATTAACGATACCAGCCAAGAGCAACCGAGTGTACAACACTGCCGATTCAGTAATAATTTCACCTGATGGACCTTGTAAAATGTTCGTCGTCGCCAACTCATAGTATAGGGAACTGAGCGCCTCGAGAGGATTGGAAAAAACGAAAAGGTACCGCCGGACTGATGAGACTGTCAAGGTCGAAACACGTATGTCGGGCTCTACAAGTCTGCTCTGTATAGCAGACCACATGCGTGGCTCAAAAAGTGTTTATCTGGCATTGAAATTTGAGCGTGGTAGAAAACACTCGAAATAAGAGGTACGATATTTTGTTACAGTCCAGTCTGATTTATGAGCACTTGGACATATATATGAGGTGCACACATCCAAATAGGCCCAAACAGTAGAGGCAGATACACGATACACAGATACATCAAAACCACAAAGGCAATGATATTTCCAAGCACTGGAAACGATATCAGAATCTAAGAATGTTATAAACAGTATGTTCGAGAGATTGTCAGAACATAAGAATGTATGCCGAATGTTTTGATATAGCGCTACGACCAGCCACCCATTTGATTGCATTCTGCGTAGTTACACAGTGCCTTGAGCCGTGAGACATTCTTGGATGACAGGTAAAAACGCAAAGGTTTTAGCGACTGTAAAGCTGTAATTTGAGCCGGTGGGTACTCAAGTCTTCTCATAAATAGTCAGGGAATCGAGAAGGAAGGACTCTTCACGATTATGAAATTGCGTCGCCGGACATGTTTTGAATATTGAGGAGCTGTAAAAACATAGAAACACTTAGAAGCAGCCATTTAAAACTCATATAAATAAAGAGTTTTGGTTTAAGAATCCTTCCAAATAGTTAGATGAAAGACAAGGTTCAAAGGCAACTAGTTCGTTTTATTCAGACCCCAAGATTCTTTAATGAGTACAGCATCCATCAAGGGACAATCCTTTAGTTCTATTTGGAAACCATGCTGGTTAACTAATGGGCAAATTGGGTTATTTTTATGTTGCATCTCGCGAATTCGCAATTTGAAATTCATTCATAATACATAATCGCAATGGTAAGAAGAGGGAGACGAATGGAAAATGTGCTGAGGTCCGCACAGTTTGTGAAGGCGGGCCGTTCAGTTATCCAAGTAAGCAACATACATACTCGTACTGCACAAAAGTGCTTAATATGGTTTGTATGATAGTTTTTAGTCTTTATCCTTACAACATGATTGCATCAGCATTTCTTTTTTGGTAAAAATGAGCGACAAAGATACTCTGCTTACATTACAAAGCCAATTTTGAACATTATAAGCTAATATCTCTCCATAATTCTTTTCTTAAAAGCAATGTAAATGCCGTCACAACAGTTGAGAATTGATGAGTACGTTCGATCATCTAGGAAAAATCTAAGGAAAACCTTATTACATTACTTATCCAATTACGATATGTTTGAAAAAGGATGTGGTGTTTAGCAGATTAGCTTGCACAAAAAACTTTGTTAATCGTTCTGTTTGCTTCGTCTATTCTCCTGGTCACTTCATAAAAAGTGGACGGGTGGTGGGTTACTTGTCCACCCCACAGTGCCTTAAATTACTACTCACTAATGGTCGCGTTGTGATCATATCATTAAGAGAATTACATGTTATACTTGCGTTGTCAATCATCACGACACCACCTTTTCTCAGCACGTTAACCACTCTTTCATAGTATGCTGGGTAGTTCAGCAAAATTAAAAACTTACTAACTAAGGATTATATGAAACTCTGCACTGCTGAATGCGTTGACTTGCCTTATCGGCGTCAATGAAAGCAAAATCAGTCTAAATTCTTTCTATTTTGAACTGCCACTTGCAGTGGTATGATGTTATACTTATACCCAATATGTGGAATACTGTGCGAAAAACGTTTGCGTCAGCCGGGATTCGAACCCAGATCTCACTCTTTCCGGGAGCGTATGCTAAGCATTACACTATCGACGCTCGTTCTTGCTTAGCACTCTTATTTATGCTACAACGCGTTGTCTGCCAACAGCCAACCGTCGACGGTCTGGCGGGGCAGCCGCTATCGGCATTGAACCCACTAGCGTTGACAGACATTGGATAAATGGCCTTCGCTTTTCCTTTCTCTCAACTGCGCTTCAATCCATTCGTTGGGTGTTAGCAATCACCAGTCAACGTACTAATCTAGGATTCAAAAATCGGCATGAACCCTTAAATGAGTTGAATCGTGCTTTGAATCACTATTTTCAACCTTGTCTATTTTCAAATTATTATTCTAATTGCTGGCAGCCAACAAATGTATTCAGATACGGCCGAGAGGAAAACAGAGGAAGAACTCAATGATGTTATGGGTAACATGTGCTCTCCTTGAGTAGATATTCCCAAGTGCGAAGCTACACCAAGTTCCGAATACTGTTCGTATCAGTACTCCTATGGTTTCAAGCTGCACCGTACCTCGGCGTTAAGAAAAACTTAGCGGTGAATAAAGTAAAGATGATTTTATTGCTGGATTCCTCATTTCTCATTGAGAAACTCAATAAACGAACATTATTGCTAAAATAAGAATTTTCTGCATTTTTTCTGTTATTTTATTAGTTAGTTCTTCCATAGTTTCTTTCGCTCTACACTTGTGTTACTTTGGTTACAGTTATTTCAAGAAATCAATTTACCAGCAATATAAACACTATCGTAATCAAATATGCAGCCAGTACTGGGCATAGAATATACGTCTTCCTCCCAGCAAGAATGAGGCCAGTGATCAAAGAAGTTGGTGTGATGCCCTTTGAGCTGGCTGCAGTCTTCAGATTTTTTCCAGCGATGCTGTTTCGTGGCGCGGAAGAGATGATAATTTGATGAAGCAATATCAGCACTGTACGGTTTAAGTGTTATCATGATTCAACCCACGTTCCTCAAGTTGTGGCGACCCGGCGTTGCAGTATGAGGTATTGTTATCATGGAGAGGGGCTACACTGAGTCGTCTCATATGCTTTTCTTGTAATGTCGCGGTCAACTTACGGAGTTGTTTTCCTCAAAGGTCTATATTGTTTGCCTCCTTTTTGCCAGGCAGTTTCTAATACAGTATAGCCCTGTCAATCGCAAAAAATCGAGAGCATAATCTTTCGAGCATGTAATTACGGTAGCGGGTCCTTGCTGAGAGGCAGCTACTTGGTGTGGCGCACGTTGTTTTCGTAGTAGAGCCAGGACCCTCTGCAATGATAAATTATTCAATAAAGTCATGCTTGCGGTCAAAGCAGAAGGCCTTTCGCAGATGATCACGCGTGCAGCGCGTTGGTGGTCGGTGAATGCATGAGGTGCCTTTTGAGGACATCACTTAGCAGTAGCAGATGACGACTAGACATATTCTATTTTGGATATTTATTCCACATATTCCTCAACATACCATACTCTGCCGAAAAAATATTTTTGAGCCATGCATGTGGTCTTTTATGGACATTTATACAGTTCATTACATGTGTATCGGCTTAGCAGCCTCGTCAGTTGAACTGTGCCTTCGTCTTGAACGAATCCCTTACATAGAGGGATTTGCAGGCGTATTATGTACACGTGCCACCAAGTGATAAAAAATCACTAAACGGGTAGTGTTGTACACTGAATTGCTCTTGGTTGGTAATCGTGAATATCATACAATTCGTTTCGTGTGTTTTCTTATGATCACGTTCAAACTTCGATATGCCTGGCAATTATTTCCGAGTCATGCATGTGATCCGTTATGGGCACTTATACAGTGCAATACGTGTTTCGACCTTGCAGCCTCGTCAGTTTGACAGTGCCGTTCGTCTTGACCCAATCTCTCTTAAGGCAGGGGCTGCAAGGCTGAAACACGTGCATTGCACTGTGTAAGTGTCCATAACAGATCACATGCATGGCTCAAAAATAAATAACATGCATGTTGAAATTTGAAACGTAGTCTTAAGAAAATACTCAAAAACCAATGGTATGATACCACACTCTCGTGGCAACAACCCAACTTGAATCAGAAAAGAAGACTAAATAAAGCAATGGTGCAGAAGAAAATATGGGAGAACCCATTAACAATGCTAATTAAACTACTATATAAACTTTAGTGAACCTAGCTCTAGCTTAAGAGCTTCACCTAGCTGCAATAGTCCACCACTGGATCCTTATTAGCATTCTGTTGGCTTTTTGAAACAATCGGCAATGCTAACACAAAGTCCTTGGTCTAAACGTTTCTTTTACTTTCTATCACAATTGGTAGAGACGCATTAGAAATCTGTTTGTAAGTCGATAAGGTAAAGATCACGATATTTTCTCAGAATACCGTCAATGCTGAGAGAGCATACCATGTTTCAAAAAAAAATTAATGTGGGGCGGGCGTCACTGACGAGGAGGCCGAAACCTCCGAAACACCGGTGCATGGCCCTGGCGTACCAACCTCGTTTAGGCATAAAACATTTTGTTTTGGAATTATTTTGAATGTTTATCACGAGGTTTCAAGAACAGTCGATCTTGTGGACATACCATTTTTTTCGACTGTTTCTGAGACTTCGCTCTGATCAATATAATCTGATAGCATATTTTGAGCCTTTCATGAGGTCTGTTATAGCAATGCAGGACACGTGTATAAGTGCTATAACAGACCTTATTGAGAGACTCAATATATGTTACAGATTATACTGGAAAAACAGTTTTCAACTTTGTAATCGCGTGACTTTCCTTGTAAAAAAACTCTGAGTTGCTAAAGCGTAAATTTTCGACAATTTCGAACAGGTATCGGAATTTAAAGACACCTCATAGGCAAATGCGCTTCGTTAACAGTTTTCTGAGGTATAAGTTAGATTCCACATCCATGTAAGACTCCATGAAACTAATCGCTGTGGCAGTGAAAAGGATGGGAGTGACAGTACAGTTTGATCCAGCATCCTATAGCCGACCAGAACACAGAAGTGATATCACAAAATCGAAATATTGGCTTGCTAGGCCGAACCGTTGACAAATGCTTGCTAATAGATCGATGCCTTGTGTCGCAGAAAGAGTTTGAGGGAACGGTAGTGCAACTGGTTCGCATGTACCTTTAGAAAATATAATATGCGAGCTCGTCGTCTGAGGTTAAAGTTTTGCATACCACTACATTATTGGATATGTACTTGTAACATCTATTACTGTTTAAAACTGCTAAAATAAAGATTCTTATGTAGACACTACGGGAACAGCAAATAAGATCAAGACCAAGCAAAAGCCCCTTGAAGAGGTTTGGCAGCTCACATAAAATTTATGATGGTCAAAGCTTTGATGATATCATAAAGTAAAGTTTGAAAAAAAAAAGAGGCGCTGAAACGATAACATGGACCACATATTTACGTGAAAATGGCGAGGTTTCGGAACAAAAGTGCTACTGGTTTTGGAAAACCAAAATTCATAATAGATTAAATATGTACAGAAGTGCATACGGCAAGGTGTGACAACGATTTTGAGAAAATCTCAGCGCAAAAAGATAGACAACATTCATTGTTCTACAGAGAATGTTGCTGTCTCGATCAAAGACTAAATGGTAACTCATAAAACTAAAACTTCAAGTGTATTAAAGTATCCGCGTCCCAAAGAATTAAACTCTTGAGATTTAGGTTGCTCCTATTGAGACATTCAATTAAAAAGCTAAGCAACTTACATATCAATCTGAATTTCGAAAATTTCTAAGAAGGTGAAATCTGCGGAGCGTTAATTACTATTGAATGATTTTGATTAATAGAAGTATGGCTGCTCCAAAAAAATTGTCATCCTATTTTTATACAGTGCACCTTATTCCCAACTCTATTTCTGAAAGTTTTCCATAGCCACCATAGATTTAGTGCTAAAATATATGTGCCTTACAAATCGTAGAACTTACACTTCACAACTTCTACACATAATTTACCATTCTTTCAAAGGTTTAATCATGTAACACTGTGGACTGTGAAGAAATGAAGTTGTATTTGCCCTAGCCATAGGGAGGTAAAAAAGAAAATGATTATTAGTATAATCTACGGACTATCCATGTTAGAGTTTTTGCGAGATTACTTGAATCTTCTTTTCACAAACGTTGTTTTCAGTCCCGGTGATTTTGCCTTCCTCAAGGCATGGATGTACTATGTTATGTCATGACTAATTATTCATGCCTCTCGTATCGACCGCTCTTTTACAGACCCTCTCAAAAAGAAATATTCTGATAAGGACTTGACCTGTCTTGAGCCGATAGGTCTAATGCTATATAGGCGCCTATCTCGTGAGGCTAAATAATTCTCTAAAGACTGAACCTATTGGCTCAAAACAAGTCATATACTTAACTAATTATTCAATCAAATTTCCTAATTCTAATGGAAATCTGGGAGTAGGGACTAGTCTTGGTTAACGAGGCGATGTATTACGAAGCAGAGCGATAGGCTAGATGCTGGTTTGGTCCCCTCTTCCAACACTCTGTTTCAGTCAGTCAACGAGCTCATAGGTTACCTCTCGCCGACGTTAAATTGGTAAACAGAATCGTTGGACCAGTGTCCTACGTTTATGAATGGAGGTAAAATTCTCAGGAAGCAGCCGGAGAAACACATGGTGTCCTAGAAGGTTTTTTGTGAAGAATGAATGAGAGAAATTAAACCGACTGGAAGTTCTGGGTCTTCTCAGTGCTGCGATAACGGGTTGACTAAGATTTTAAGAAAAGGGAAAATTAGAAGTGAAAAACCAGTCTACAAGTCAGGAAAGCTCGCCGTATAACTCAGATGGAATAAGGTCACCGGTGCTCTGTCACAAACTGTAAGTAGTGAACCTTATTAAGAACTGCTCTCCTTTTCTTTCTTTTCGTCCTTCATAATATTTTCCATTTTCAATGAACGCCTAAGGTACACGTACGAGAGTGGTTCTCGTAATCAGAGAACCATTCATTTCTAATTGATCCACCACAGGTACTTCAAAGTGGTGACTCAATATCCACTGCAGTGCGGCGGTGAACAACTTTGGCGATGTAGTTTTGCATTGTCGAGCCCCTTTTCTGATGACTATAGTAAGGGACTAATTAAAAGCGTATTTGAACAAGCACGATTTCGTCAGGGATTTTGCTGCTTCAATCACATCTAAACGGTATCTACGGTCATAAAAAGAAGCCTATCGCAAATATCACTTGCCCTAATCCTGATATTTGCCGACTATGAGAAAGTATTTTATGGCGTCGCTACGAAAACAGTTTCATCAGCACTCATCGATCAAGGAGTTGGTTGAAAAATTTGAAAACTCAATCCAAGAAAAGCAAGTCTGTTGACTAGTGAATAGTTGTGCCTAGCCTAAAGTGCTCGTGCATTGTCTGGGAGTTCGTTCTAAGATTACAAAAGAAAGTCGTGAACTATTCTACTATGTACATCAGTTGTCAACTTCCTCACAACAACTGATCTTGAAAATAGTTTAGCATGCTGATAATCGTACAGCTTTTCATCGGCTTCAGGTACTTTTTGATTCTCAGAGAGATAACGCTGATTTCTTGTATTTGCTCACCTTTCTATGCTGGTAGACGCTTCCTTTTTGTTTTCTCGTTACGTTCAATCCGGGACATAGGGACATCAACGGAAAGAAAGAGGAAAAACAGTAGGTCGGTTCGAGAAGCGTTGTTCGTGATATTGGATTAACTAAGGCTGGAGAGACGTGACCAGTGATCTTGAGTAAGCATTTGATTTACATATATGTTGCTCGTAAAGCCCTGAATAGCTAGTGGTTCTTAGTTCAGCATAAAGATAGCAGACCAGATGCATTGTGTGCATTGGGTGTGCGCTTTACAAAATAGCAAAAGTGCATTTTCATCTAGCCCAATCCCCTTTCAGTTCTTTGATTTGCCGCACAAAGCTGCTTGCCACATTTTCTCTTCAGTCAAGGGCAATGAGCAGCTGTTGTCGGAGCTATATTATACACAATTACGTCGTCTATTTGAAGGAGTTTAGTTCACTGCAGGAGTTTAATAGTCGTAATGATATTATGCACTAAATTGACTGTTGCCAGTGTAGTAACGATGTCTTTACTTGAAGCTACCTGTGCAGCAAAATTCGACGCTTACAAAAGTTAGGTCTAGTGCTATACAGGCGCCTGTTTCGTCCTATTGGGACTCATCAGTAGCACCCTCCCTAGGTTCAGCCAATCTCTGAAGGCTAAATAATCCTCCATAAAGGAATCGACGGCGACTAAAAAATCACCTCAAGTTGGATGATAGATTTACCTGCCATTCTGATGACCACCAGTCGAGTTTGTAGATTTTGCAATGAGTCATACATCTCCTTTCGACCTCTCTTTTGTGGACCCGCTCAAAATGATGTAATCTGATAATGATGCAACATGTTCTGAGCTGACTACGTCTAGTGCTAAACAGGCGCCTGTTTCGCCCTATTGTAAATCATCACTAGCACCCTCCCTCGGTTCAGCCGATCCTCTAAGGCTAAATAATCCTCTGTAAAGATATCGATACTGAGTAAAAAAACACCGAGTAAAAAAAAACGTCGATGGATTATTTAGCCTTAGGGGATCGGCTGAACTAGTTAGTTCATGCAAAACAGTCTGTTGCCTCTGAATACCTCAACATCCATTTGAAGTGTTATAATGCCCGTTACTGCTTTTAACATATGAATACTTTCGGTTTTTTTCCGCTTCATGAAATGATGGTCCTATGTTAGGATATTTTTTTTTTGCTTCATCAATTCCAAAAATTGTTGATGGATCGCTCAGTGTTCTTGAAGGCTTCGCATTTATGTGTAAATCAGCATTAAGCTGATCGTTCATAAAACATGACTGAATTCAGTCGTATAATCCGTACGAGTTAGTGAAACAATGAAGTTATGATCGCGTATAGCAGTTATGTTTTAGTAGATATCTTACATGCCTTGGTGTTGTTATTTACCTTATGATTACGAGTGTGAGGTTTATTTACCTAAGTTTGAGCCATATAATTCGCACACTGGATATTCAAAAGTATTAAGGTAAACTGAATATGTTGAAAGCCATTTGCAATTAGTTGAGAGCAATTCTAAAGTTTTCCAATATATATTCGAAAGACCGACAGATAAAACTCTTTTTTAAACAAGCCTTAGGCTAGAACATAGAAGTTTTTCGTGTTCCTGAGTCACGATCTTGCTGATGCTTCACTTCACTATACATTTTTTCGTCCTAACTCTGACTTTTTATCGATTGGTTGTGGTTGCACTAGTTTGAAAATTATAGAAATTTTCAGCTGAATTGAAATGTAGCTCTAACAAATTTCCATTCATAGTATTACCTACAACTGATTGTTTAACACTCGCGGACCGCTTTGATATTCCGCCTGGCACGGGAGGCGGTCGACGATTGGTGGGCATGTTCTATTGACAATGTGGCTGTTATCTAATGGCGCCTGGATTTTTATCGTTATTAAAGAGGGTTTTTTCGTTAGTAAATGGTCGAATGTGATAGAATCAGACCTCACTAAGACTATGGCTGATCCAAAAAACGTGAATTCTTCTCCTAAAACACCGTATTTTTGAGGGGTAGAAAATCCATAGTCTCTCAGATTAATCAATCCGCTCTCTTTCTACCTAGTCTCCACGTATATACTGGAAAAATCCACATTTAAGTTTTTCTACAAGTCGTACAGTACAGTAAAAGTGTTCTCAATATACAATTTTGAAACACTGTCGAAAGAATGTGAAGAAAGAGCTGAAAATGCGACGCTATCCCATCGACGTGGTCTGCGTAATGAAAATTTTTTTGAGCAACTAAACGTTCTACCCTACCAAGTCTATGTTTATAGAAACCCTTCAGCAATATCCTTCCATTCATGCCGATAAAGTGACCCCAGCATAAAAATTTCACTGTATAAGGATAAATAAACACGCGTTAGAGTATATATAATCAATGGCTGAGTACTTGAAGGCAAAACGTAATCTTCCTCGTGGTGATTAAACGTGCCATGAAAGTCTTTCTAGAAATGAAGCTCAGCTTCTTCTTTCCAACTCCATCGTGTGAATCTTCCAAATTAATTCCGTAAAGTAGTATTTATATGCTCGCTTATCTCCTATCCATTGTTTTTCTTTAGATGCGGCTCTATATCACGTATTCAAAGAGCAGAGAGCCAAAGTTGTATATATTTGTTGTCTGTGCATTTGCCAATGCATCTGTGATGTTATAGATGTTATAATTATTAATGTAAGGGCTTAACTGCTCAAGTTGAGTTGTGTAAACTGCTGCATTAGAAATGGATTGTTTTTTGTTTTCGCTTGTTGATTTGACAGTAAGTGCATATTCTGTTAACGATCTCGTCAGCTGTGAAATTGCCATTGAGTTCTCCGTGCGTGCTTGCGCAACTATTTCTGAGTTGACGTTTGTTACGAGTATATTCTTAACACTAAGCTCAAATTTCAATATGCCCGATAATGATTTCTGAGCCATGCATGTGGTCTGTTATGGGCACTTATACTGTGCAGTACAAGTGTTTCGGTCTTATAGCCTCGCCATTTGCACAGTGCCTTTCGTCTTAGCCAATTCCTCCTAGGAGAGAGCCCCTCATTTGAAGGAGACCGCAGACGTGCCATCAAGTGGAAGAAAACACCAAATGGGCAGTATTGTGCACTCGATCGGCATATTGAAATTTGAGCGTGGTTTAAAAAAGCCGAAACGAACGCTATGAACGTTACGATATTTCATAAATACCAGCTAAGAGCAATCGAGTGTACGGCACTGCCCATCTAGTGATTTGTTTCATTTGATGGTACGTCTAAACAGTACGCCTGCGTCTCCTCCACCTAGAGGGGCTAGATTCTTACTAAGAGGATTGGCCAAAACGAAAGGCGCTGTGCAACTGGCGAGACTACAAGGCCGAAACACTTGTATTGCACCGTTTGAGTGCCCATAGCCTACATGCGTGATTTAAGAATAATTAAGAGGCATATTTCTATGATGCTCCCTGTTTTACTATAACTAAAGTGCAATGTTAAATTCTTCATGAATTCGTCAATTATTTATATCAATGTCAAACATATCATTCAACACTTAGAGAGTCGCTATAGGAGAGACTGCCACTGGATTTAATCTTCTGATTGAGAACTCTTAGCTTCTGTTGGATATGATTAATCCGAGAGGAAGTCCTAATTAATCAGGAGAAATTTACCTCATAACACACTGAGGAACAATTTGTTTTCGAGACACAATTCTCAACTATCTAATGACAAAATTTTTTAGATTTTTCTTCACTTTTTTTAGTAATAACTTGACAGCTCAAATCTTGGCGACTCCAACACTGTGCTTATTTCCTGAAACGGCCTTTTTAGTGCACTGTCAGCAAACACGTTAAGTTTCAGATTTGAGTCGCATTATCGCGCGTATCTTCGTCTTTTAGTTGATTATGCTCCTGCCATGTTGCAGAAATTATGTTTTCCATGCGAGAGTTGCAGAGCGAACCTTATTTCGTAATTGCTCTATCATTCTTTGGGTTTGAGCTCCTATTTCCATAGGATATTGTTGTAAAGAGCGCATGTGGCACACTGGTTAGAGGTTCTCTGCGTCGCACACGAGTTCAATAGTTCGATCTCGCGCTCATGGCTCACCAAGTTATCCATCCCTCCGGGTAGGTACATTGGTACCAGACTGGTGTCAGACTTGGCTGGGAGGATAAGCAGCACTGACTCGGTTCAGCGGAGGCCACCGCACGTCATTTTGAAGGTCAGATATGCATTCAATCACCTCAAATGAGGTTAGAAATTGAAGACGAATGCATGGCGCATCCTTTAGGAATTGATCAACGCCGAGAGTTCATCCTTTTATTGTAGAAAATTCGCTACTAAGCTTGAGCCTAAACATCTAATCCTAAGTGGGCGACACGTAATCCTTTTTTCGCTTTACTTGCGTTTTAAGAAGACCTTTCATGAAAGCCAAACCTAGCCTTAGAGATGTCTGAATTTATGTTGTCAAGAAAGTCTATTAGAAGACTATACAAAGATCTTAGTCGCCTAGGTTTCCTTTGCTGCAACTATTACGAAATTCCATTTTTATAGCCATTCAAACATTCCAGCTAAGCAAAAGCTGGGCGCCGACTGATTAAAACTTTTTGTTCTCCACGTGTATGCGTAGCGGCTCCTCGATCTTCACTTTCACAATGTTACAACAGTCATTTAGCACTCATTGTGTTCAAAGTATTGGGAAGTAATTAATTGCTTTGGCCGTATCAAAAGTCACACTCACATAAATCATTTTGATATGGAAAACAGACATTCAGTCTCAAAGGCCTCCATCTTCGTTTGCGAAAATCTTTTCACCAACATAAACCATCAACTTCAGGCAACTAAGATCACAACATTCAGCATCACCTTTCAACACTTCATGGGCTTAATGTTGGAATGAAAAATACTCTTAAGAGGTTGGGGAAAAAGTTCTGAAAGAATGCTTGTAACTTTGTTGGGGTATCGGCCACTTTTTTCATGTTTCTGGGCTCATGTGAAAGCCCGTCTTCTCCTGCGTTGATTGGTACATAATTTATCTACTCATTTCAAGATAGAATTAACAAGCGAGCAAATTAGGTTGTTGATAATGTATGAATGGCCGTTGAGTTCAAACGCAACGGTGGCAAGTGAACGCATCAATCTGCCTTGGGCCGAACGCACACTTGGCAAAAGTACGGTGCACAGATGATTTAAAAAGTTCGACGAAGGTGAAGAAAGTGAAGAAATTTCCATCTATATCTTCGCTCCAGACCAGACTGATGCGTTCACTTGCCACCGTTGCAATTGAACCCAACAGCCAATCGTGCATCATCAACAAACTAATTTGCTCATTTGTTAACTCCATCTTATAATATGTAGAAAAATTATATACCGATCGACACGGGAGAAGAGGGCTTTCAAATGAGTCCAGAAACACGAAAAAATGGCCTACATCCAAAAAAGCTACAAGCATTTCACACAACTTCTTCCCCGACCTATCACAATGAAAAACAATTATGATTGTACTGGTAAGCAATGAAAAGAGAACTGACAGATATCAGATGACCCTTCTGTCATCCATAACGTATAACATCCCACTAGATTTGTATTCAACGCGCTGTCATAGCATTTAGCACTCCCGTTTACTACTAAACTCAGCTCAAAGGCGGCGACGACGTATCCCGGTCATATGGTGTTTTGAGGCATGGAAAAATTCTAGTACAAGGCGTTAGACTGATTTTTAGACCGTACATCTCTAATGGAAGTAGTTATAAGCTATTCAATGATGTCAGGCAAATGATTCGTTTCTCTGTGACAATCTACAAAACTGTCGAGCAGCCACTTCTCGGGATATTTTCTGCCTAATGTCGTCGCAGTGATTAAATCAAATGCTTATAACTTGTGTGGGTTCGATGATGAGACTGGAAAATTAATGAAGTTATTATTGTGAGTAAACAACTTTTTTATCCAATTGTCAAAAAAAGCTCTCAATGCTCCAATTTCAAATGTCACATATATGTAGGAGGACAGTAATTCAGAATAATCACTTTTAGTAGACCTGCAGAAAATGAAAAAATTAAGGATATTCTGATACCCGAGCAGGTGGCAAGTGCATAGACATGAAGAAGAAGATACATGCAAAGAGACAGATAAAGCACCTCAAATTGTATATACAAAGGCAGTCAAAGACATGTTCACGATCTTCACAGTTAAAGCATAACATCAATCTCAGCACCAAGAAAACCAAAAAGTTAGGCTTAAGTAAATAATTAACTGAAAGAAACTCAATGAGATGACAGAACGGAATTTGATCTAGGGTTTTGTTATTAAACTTAAAAAAATAGCACATTAGGAAAACAAGTCAGTCAAAGCGAAAGTTAGTAGCCCAACAAAGAGGCACCCATGTAGGTTTCGTTTCTAAATCGTTTATAAGACGAACCAGTTGCGCAAAGCTCTCTTCAAGATCTTCGTTGACAATTACCGCGTCAAATAAATGGCCATACCTAAAAGTTGAAAAGAATTTTCAAACTCTGTTTCCTTTCCGATATCACACAATTGATTTGGTAACAGCATGTTCAAACTCTTCTGACCTCACAAAAAAAATACGAGGGAAGTATTCGCCATTCAATGATCGCCACAAAAATCTATAAGAGAACACCTCACAGCTGTGGATCTCTGTGGAATTCATCGGAGGGCATGAGTCTCGTAACTATTGCTGTTCTGCTGGTGTTATGTCTAATTCTTTGGACGCATAGCCGCTGTTAGATAACCAATTGATAAGATTACGGTAGTTCCTCGTACACCAATTGTGTACACCTAGTCAGTCAGGCAATCTTTCAACCCTCCACCTCTAAACATTCATGACCTTAAGGATGTTGGGCAAACCAGATATTACCATGGCTAGCATGGTTTTTGCGATGAACATATAAAATATGCGGGAAATGCTCAATTGCTGAGAATTAAAAGACCCAAATATGGTTGCAGATGGGCAAGGAAATGATGTCTGCCTGTTCAAAAAGGATAATAATAAGAAACATACTGCTTGTGCAAAAGTGCACTGTTATTGATGATCTGCTCAATTTCATAATCCGAAAACGTTCGTTGCATGCTAATCTTCTTCTTCGAATTTGTGGCAGAAGAACGAGAAGGACTTGAGCTCGTGGCACGAGTATTCTGAGAGAAAAACAAGCAAATAATGACAGCATAGAAAAATACCGTTCAAAATCTATGTAGCTTAGAACAAGATTTTTTTTTCATCCCCAACCAATCGTATTTTTTTATCCATTTTCTTTTTTCAAGACAAAATAGTATGTTGAACATCTTATCAGTGAAAATGAGCAGAGAACTTTTCCTAGCTTGTCACTAAGCAGAAAATTAAGTCAGTTAAAATTGGCATTAAGGTGAGCCTAGAAAACGGCAATTATGCTGCACGAGAGCGTTCGAGTTATCCCGTTATGCCTTCTCTCAGCTGCACTTCAACAATATCGGAGTTATGAGCAATTACCATTTAACATGAATGGTCTAAGGAGAACATATTGGTAAACTTGTCAAGCTGAAACTGCAAATTAATTAACATATCCGCGATAGTGAGATGTCTTAGGAGTGATCCCGTCCAAAACTGGGCTGTTTTCAAATTGGCCAACATATCTCAGCACATGATGTTTGTTGACCGCGAGAAAAAAAAATATTAATAAACGCATACTTCCATTTCCTCATATTGGAAAGGATAAAGAAGAAGTTCTTAGGATGATCATTTTCTAAAGGATGAGTCATCCTCAGGCATCGTCAGAGGTGATTGAACGCATACTTGACTTGTACAATGACTCGCGGTGGTCTACTGTAGATCAGGTCAGTACTGATAGCCTCCCTGATAAGTCTGGTGCAAACTTGTCACCCTTGGAAGGACGGCAAGCTTGGTGAGCCTCGAACGAGGGAAATACAAAACTAGTACCTGACAAAAATTTTATATATCTACCATAATATAAAATCAACGTTTTGATCCGCACATACTCTTACACCAACCTTAAAAGTCGCTGCATCCGGTGGTTTTATAAAAACGATAAAAGGCATAAACTCAGGAGTGCGTAGAATTTGCAGAGCCAATGGGTGAGGAGTGATCAGGGGAGTACCGACCTTCTTTGCCCCACGAACTGAGCATAGAGCCGTGCCATATAAGTTCCCTACAAAAAGATCTGTGCATACATGTGAGGAGTACAACCTTAGTAATTTTTCCAAAAAAAAAAAGTTTGCTACGACACACCTTTGTATTCTCCGAATTCCAGCATCTGCCCAGAATATATCATTCTCTCCATGACAGATCTCTCAACGAAGTAGTAATCCACACCCTCGACTTCGCTAGCTCTAAATAAGAGGCAACAGAATTATAGATACTATAAGAATTATGGTGATTCTGACAGCATAATATATATTATTTGTACTAGGTGTACTCCGATCAATCCATAGTGAAGTCAACAACCTTTCTACGTGAGTGCATCCACTTCTCACTGAGTTCTGTTCCTCCTAGGTGCATAAGAAGGTCATAATTTTTGCGATATGTTCTCTATTTTTACTGTAAAAAACACTACCCAAAGATGACAACCAGATGCTGCAACGTGGAAGTGACTAGAATTGGGCATTTCATAGCAGGATATAGGATTGAGGATACAGCTCTCAACGTTGATTGATCCCCGAGGGAATCTCGTCATGCCTTCATTGAGCATCATTTTAGGCGAATCCAATGCACGTATTAAGAGGCCTGCCGATGTATCAAGTCAGTGCTGGTATCCTTCTAGACAAGGCTGATACCATGTCGCCGACCCCGGAAGGACCGAAGGCTTGGTGAGTCTCGAGCGTGGAGACGAACCATTTGACCACGTACCAATGCATCCTGATCACTGCGTCACATGCTCCCCTTTCCACATTTCAATCTTCCTATGATATTACGCACTTAGCAGGACGCAAAATACAAATCCGCTAGCCGATCCTAGAATGGAAAAATCGCTTTTGATCCAAGTTTACCCCCTTTTGTGCCAACTGTGGAGAAGTTCCTTGCAGCCTAGCTCAGAATTCTGAGTTTCACATATGAAGATCTATTAATGCTACACATATAACCTACACAACAACAGAACCTTCAAGCATTAAAGTCTACAAGAAAAAAGAGAATAAATAAGAAGTAGCAGAGCAAAATGACTAAATCCTTTCTAATACCAGAGTGATTCTTTTCTTCCTCAACATAGAAGCTTTTTTGAGAACTTAAACATGTTCTATCGATAGCAAAGCGTTTGCAAGCCTTCAGAAGTACAAGTAGGCATTCCTTTTTAATTTACTGCTACTAGAACCTTCAGTGATATGCAAAACTTCTGACTCCAGGCTGGGGTTGACCCCGCGTTTCACTCATACCAGGAGGTTCTTGCTACCACTACGCTACCGAGGTCACCGCTCTGCTACCATTTATTCATACCACTGAACACTTAGGAAGCGCTTACCTCTTCAACCGTGTCGTATGTGGAACCGTTGTACTAAAACGATGAGGAAAACGCGTCAGGAGGCGTCTCTTCAACTCATTCCTTAATACAACAAGAGACGTGTGCATTAGATCGCTTTGTAGAACAATATACTAGAGCAATCAACACCAAATTTATTAACGAGAAATGGCAAAATTGCATTTGGTTTGGTTCAATTGCGCACTTTCTTGTGAGCATTTTGGTATACAACTGGCCTATATTTGCCGCTGACCCACGCTGGGCGTATCCACCAGCATGGGTCCGTGGAGGTAAACCGATTAATGAAGCTTGAGGCGATGGTACGGTTGCAGAAAGGACGGCTAGGAAGAGGTTCGCGAAGTTCAAAGGAGGAAAAGAACAGTCTGGAGGATCAGTCGCGCTCAGGCAGTCCACAGTAGGCTCCACTAAGCTTGCGATTCGGTTCACTAGCACTTTCACTCACGCGCCATTCGCGCATGAGTATCAAGCGGATTTGCTCCCAAGACAGCTCGATCTCAGAGCAAGTATAGGCCAGTTGTATACTAAAATGATCGCAAGAAAATGCTCAATTAAACTATACTAAAGTTAGACAATTTCAAAACTTCTAGTTAACAAAATTTGGTGCTTATTGTTCTATTGTCAAAACTTATGAAACGAATTAATATCATAAAATTCGTGGTAATAACAAAAAAAAAACCGTAAGACAATGATAGAGTGGCTTCCTAAAGGAAATGCCAACCTAACAATGAGTACGTTTTAAGAAGAAACGATATCATTGATTAGAGTTCCGCTCTTAGCAAGACTCCAAACATAACTCCTCATAAAATACCAGAATTTCACGAATATTGACATACGCAAATTAAGATAAGCAAATTAGATTTTTGCAGTACCAAAATCAAATAGCAGCACTCCGATGGAACATATGTGTGGACTATATAACTTGGAAGTATGAGGAAGCTTAAGACAGAATTTATGGGCAAGTCAAGCGGTAGAAGTTATGAGATGGACTAGGTTATTTCGGCTTCATCTTTAACCCTCTAGAGACGGTTTTAAATCGCCGAGCGCGGCTCGAATTGCACTATTTAGTTCGAGATTTTTCTCTGCCTCAAAGAAAAAAGGTTCATGATTCTCTTTCTAGTTTGCTCCATAGTTTTCCACACATCACCTCACGCTCGGTGCATTTGTAACTTTGACGTGCGAAGAAGATCGAAATGAAATGCAATATTTTTGTCTCTATTATAGAGCACTTTGAAATACTTTTCAAAAATCAGCTGATTTTCGAATCGTCAGTTTTCTAGCTTTGAATAAGTAGTAAAAGTCTGGCGAGAAATCTTTCTCCAACAAAAAAGGCCTTTAGGTAATCATGTACCGAAAACGGTACACACCGTCCCTTAAGCGTTTGAAGAGATTATAAATTAAAGGAGTGTGCATAAATTAAGTTTCAAAAGAATGATGAAATAATCGACTTCTTAAGAGGCTCGTGGCAGCGGCTAGTGGCACTCACCAATAACGAAATTGACCCTACCTTCCTACACCAGGCGATCCCACAAGAACAATAGTCCTTGAGAAACCATCACGCAGTGTCATACGGCAAACGGACTCGTAGATCAACTCCGTCTATAATAAACAAATCTTTATGGCGAAATCAAGTCCATTCAACTTCATTACCAAAAGGTAAAGGATTACGAAGCAGCGGGGGAACACCAACAAAAGTATCCAAAGTATTTAGTCAACCCAAGAGGCAGATAAACCCGCGTTTTATCCATTCCGGGGCACGTGCTACCACTGCACCACCAAGTCCACCCTTTTGCTACCACTTTTTCTTCGACATATTCTATCGTAGCTGTCTACAAATCTTTAACGGGTTTGGCCAGGTAAGACCATGTCGGCTTCAAACCCAGTTGAGCTGATAGCTGTCGAAGAAAGAGTGTAGCGAAACGGTGTTGTCGGTGGTGCAGTGGTTGCACAAGTCCACATCATCGATGAAACGCGAATTCAACCTCCCGCCTGGGGTCAACTGCTTTGCATATCACTCGATACTATTAGATGTCTACTTCATGATAGCAAGCAGTTAAAGAGAAAGAATTCAGATAGAGCAACAAGAGCGCTGGTACAACGGAAGACTAGGGAAAGAATTGAGCTTCTTGACCTTGGGCAGTTCTACTATGACAGAAATTAGATAACAAGGAGATATTGCGAAAAAAAACCCTACTTCTTGGCTACCTCCCGAGCGAATTGACCCTTTCCCATCACCTCTATGATCGTTTTCCGCCGTGCTTTTCAACAACTGAAGAGCTTCAGATGGGATAAGACCTATTCGTGATGATGCTGGAAGAAATATTCAATAGGATGTTAAGCTATCTGTGTTCCACAAAGTTCCAAGACAAGGAGTGGAACTCGTGAGACTTGAATAACCTCTAACCTTTTGATATCCTCACAGTTGGCGAATGCACCGTTACCAATACATCGAGCCTTCAATTAGTAGATTTGAAAGAGTAGAAAACAACTCACAAGATTTACCCTTTGAGAACCGCAGTTGATCATAACGCGAGCGCAACTTTCGTTATTTGATGAGGGTTCTTCTCTCTACTGAAAATTGTCAGGAGTTTCGTGTCACTATAAGATTCCACGATTTTCCTATATACTCCCCTCCCCACCCTACCTTTTGGTATGTATAAGGTCATACATGGACATAAAACTCAAGAGTGAAACGTAAGCTTCTTTTCGCTCCTATAACGCTCTGTGGAAACCTCTCCAAATACCATTCACCTTCAAAATCATCGAGATCTAAGCTATCGAATGAGTGCTAAGATTACAAGAAAAGTCAAGCACAGACGACAGTCGTGCAAAAGAAATGCGACCGAAAGTAAAACGTCACACTCTTTTAAATGCTACAGCGCACTGAGAAACTCTCGCTGAGGGATTTTTTTCTTATTATAATTTTATCAGTCGTTCAAAGCTCAAATCTCGGCGATTTCAAAACCATGCTTAGTTTCCAAAAAGCCTTCTTAGTGAAACGTGGCAGTGATGACAAAGCTATTCTTCACGCTCGCAGTGGCTTATTTGCACAGCCAACGTCTATATATCGCTATTCATTAGACTAGACAAAGCTAGTGAACAGTTGTGGTCCATCAATTTTGAACGTATCTTTTTTATTAATTTTTTTCTAGAAAACATTATAGAGAGTATGTTGTAGATTATAGATAGTGAGCGCTGAATCGAATTATGAAAAAAAATTTGATAGGGACACGTCGACGGATTTATTGAATTGAAACTGATTGGGCACATCCAGAAAAGAGAAAATCTGGATTCAAATCCCGGCAGACGCAACCGTTTTTGCACACACCCTACATCATTGGTTTGTTTGCAATTTCATAACGCCGCAATCGCGTGTAATAAGTGATTTCCGACTGATTAGGCACAAACTCTCCACAAGGACTGAACGAGAATAACACTCATTCTAAAGTACAAATCTCTGTTATTTTCGAAAACTGACACGGTCAGTGGTTTTTTTTTTTTTTTGCACAGTCTTCATTATGCGCTATAGGAGCGAAAATAACAGATTACGCATACAGTTATACTATGCACGAAAAGTATATGAACGTGTAGAGAAAGTTATGAAGCACCAAAGTAACATGGAAAACCTAAAATTTTTTCCGAAACGAAGAAAAAATTCTTATTAAATTACAAAAATTGCGCGTTGCCTGCGAAAATTGATCAACTGCTTACCGCAAAGGGTCAAGCTAGACATTCACCTGCCACCAGTGATCATCATTACATACGAGTAGTTCTAGAATATCTCCTTTGCTGAATGAAAGGGCGACCTCTGGGCATGGATGTCTGACATCATCTCTTCCATTGTAGTCATACTATAACGGGAAACTAGAGACGAAATACAAGAGGATATACACAGAACTAGCAAGAAACACAAAAAAAAACACTTATATGGTAAGAGTCTACTTTTTGAGGACAGATATAGAGTCTTAGAAATTCTGAAGTGGAGCTTTTTTTCGAGACAAGAGACATTTTAGTAACTGGAGCTATATAATCAACACCAATGTACCGATTATTTGGAAAACAATCCAGAATTCCAACCTGTCCCCTTGACCATTTTGAGACCGTTGACCCACGACCAACGCACCTCTACTGGAAAGTCATGGGCGGTCTGCTCCACCTGCACTGCATCTCTAACCCCCAGCGTGTTGTGTCTGACAACGGCATAGCTGCTATGTATAACAGTGTCACCGCTTGGGGGTTAGAGACGCAGAGGAGGTGAAGCAGATCGTCCAGAGTTGTCAGACTAGAAATGGAGAAGGCGTGGGTCTACGATCCCGAAAAGGGTTGAGATGTCCCATCTCATCCCACAATGAATTTCTCCAATCAGAATCAAAACCATAAGAGCCTCCTGTTTTTGCTCAACAAAGAACAAGTTGCTCTTGGGGTTCCATGGAACTTTGTGTTCCACCGAAGATGATGAAACCATTGACAAATTTTTTGCCTTTGGCAATATTTCCAGAAGCATAATTCGTACACGAAGAGGCCAAGACTATATAATTAACATAAGGTATTACATATAAAAACCGAATTATGTTGAGTTATATGCAAAGCTTGAATCTCGAACGGGTATCGAACCCGCATCTCAACCTTTTCAGAGGCGCGCATTAACTATTGTTTTATTAGAACTCCTGTTCTGTTATCACTACTTGGCGACAGAAGTGTGGTTGGCAAAAAAGTTAACGTTTAGCTGCTAAACCTGATTGTCGAGACTCTTGAAAAAGTGGCACTCGCTTAGGCAAGAGATCTGCTGAGTATAGCGGACGAGGCACAGCTTCGTAGCCCGGGTCACTATACCTCTACAGTGTTATTTGAGCGACGTGAAGCTTCAGTGTAAATCGTGAAGAAAGATTGGTTGGGAAGACAAAGTAAGGGCCTTGGTGGTGAAATAGCCAAAGCGGACCCCTGAAAAGGGTGATGAGGGTTAGAAGCCCAGCTGAGGCACCTGGTTTGTCCGTATTTTAGCATTCTATGTGTTGTTTCTGACATCATACCTACCATAAAAAAAGAATAGGTAGTATATAAAACACTGAAGAGATAGATATGGGTCAAAATTAGAAGCTTAATTCACACTGAAATTAGATGGGTAACATTTTTGAGAGTAACGCTCTATGTAAAATACTTGTGAAAACAATTCTAAAGATAGAAAACCAACCTGTGCACGTAAATAAACGTGTGACACGTCATTAGTCGGAGAATAAGGTAAGTCGGCCGGAACGAGCTTTAGTGTAACCGTACCACAATCTACACGATTCAGAATACGTGCGACATCGTCTACAGAGAAGATCGCCGATAGGTATACCATTCACTTCCAAAATACGATCTCCTTCCTACAAAACCGCTGCAGCTGATAGATATCCAAGAGCGCTAAGTGACATGATAAAACGGATCACAGACGGATGTTGAACTCGCGTTTCACCTATACCGAAGTAGCACATGCTACCACTACGCCACAAAGGCCACCGCTATGCTACTACTCTTTCTTCGATATAAGGTCGTCGTAACCCGCCAACAGTTAGTTGTCAGACAAATGCGATGCCTTGTTGAAGAAATGATAGTAGCAGAGCGATGGACCCGGTGGTGAAGTGGTAGTGTACGCGCCCATCATATGGGTAAGACGCTAGGTTCAACTCTCACTTAGGAATCGAACGTTTTGCATATCACTACTCAGCAACCTTCGATATGTAGTTGTAACATCGCTACTGCTTGAGTAACTAAGTAATAGTAGACAATATCAAACTGCTGATAGGATCAAATCAATTCCTAAAATACAAGCAGAGCGAAATTAACAGAACACCAGCCTGAATGCATCCACTCCGAGCCGCAACGCCACCAACAATTAGACGAGCTATATGTATCTTCCCATTGTCACATCTGATAGTAGCACCGAGGGTCTCGTCACGTTTCACTATTCGTACCTTTCATGGTAAAAAAAATATCAATATTATTAGGCCATTCCAAAAATTTGGCACCATAGCATTAAACAACAAATTTACTAACCGGAAGTAACCAGTCAGAATTCTTTTTATTTGACTGCCACTTGCAGTGGATATGATGTTACAGTATACCCAATAATGTGGAGTGCTGTGCAAAAACGTTTGTGTCAGCCGGGATTCGAACCCAGATCTCACTCTTTCCGGGAGCGTATGCTAACCGTTGCACCACGGACGCTCGTTTAGCACAGCACTCTTATTTACACTATAACGCGTTGTCTGCCAACAGCCAACCGTCGACGGTCCGGCGGGACAGCCGCTACCGGCACTGAATCCACTTGTGTTCACAGACATTGGATATTGATAATCAGTCAGAATACCTTTTATTTGACTGCCACTTGCAGTGGTATGATGTTATAGTATACCCAATAGTGTGGAGTGCTGTGCAAAAACGTTTGCGTCAGCCGGAAAGGGTGAGATCTAGGTTCGAATCCCGGCTGACGCAAACGTTTTTGCACAAGCACTCCACATTATTGGGTAACCGGAAGTAATTAAAATTATATGATTCCGGTATCGTTCAAGTATGCGCATTTTCTTGTGTACCTCTTGGTATAGAACTTGCCAATACTCGCTTCAAGATGGAGCTGTCTTGGAGACAAATTCGCTTGCTACCACTCACGAATGGCGCACAGGGGAAAATGCTAGAGGGACGCCGCGCAGGATTAATAGATCTTGGGGCAATAATACGGTTGCAGAAAGGACGACTAGTAAGTGATTCGCGAAATTCAAAGCTGGAGTAAACACTCTGGAGAATCAGTCGCGCTGGGACCGTCCACAGAAAGCTCCATTAATCCTGCGCGCCACCTCACAGGCATTTTCCCCTATGCGCCATTCGTGCACGAGTAGCAAGTGAACTTGTTCCCAAGACAGCTCCATCTTAGAGCATGTATAGGAAAGTTGTATACTAAAATGCTGGCAAGAAAATGCTCATTGTACGACACCAAAACCATGTAATTTTAGTTGCTTCTGCTGAATAAGTTTGGTGCTTATTGCTCTAGTGCCAAAGCCTAGAGAAAAACCTAAAATTATAGAAAAATAAGCTGAGGATAAATCATTCAAGCAGCAAAAAAGCTTCAAAAAAACCATAAGAAAAAACTTACAACTTTTACGGCGATACCCTCATCCTCGTCGACTTCGAAAGGTACGGCTGGAAGTTTCGGCATATATCTATTCGCCGCTATATCTTCAGCACTTATCATCGCACCCTAAACTCTAGCGACTAATCGGTTGTGGCAGTAAACCCAATGTGTAATGGTCATAAATTATTCACGTAATTGAGGTCGCACTTGGCTTTAAAGTTACTACAACACAATTCTCAGAGAGACTTTAGCCTAGAGTGCACCAAGTCTAATCATAAGGGACCGATCTGCGTGCCAGTAACTCATTGCAAAGATACGACATTCCTTCATTCCTTTTATGAATGCGGAAAAATCAAAGCTTCAGCCGATAATCAAAAGCTCGGCTTTCTCTGAACATCGGCATCCAAGATGATAACTATTTCGCGATCCTTCCTCATAGACTATAAAGCCTGAGCGAAGTTGGTATCCTCTTCAAGATGGTTAACCCTTTAGGGACGGCAGTTGATCGATCGCAGCGCAACTCGCAAACCGCGCGCGATTTTCGTATTCAACTAAGGTTTTTCTTCCACTTGGAAGGTAAAACATCAGGTTTTTTTGCATTCCTCTCATATTTCATGTTTACTCTACATGGCCATATGTTTTTCGTCCATATAAAACGTTCCCGTACGATGGAAACTTGGAGTGTGAAACGTGATCTTTTTTTTTGGCTCATACAGCGTTCCATGAGCATCTTTCAAAAAACCAATTACAACATCAAAATCTTGAAGATTTGGTCTATTGAATTACCTGTAAGAGTTTGGCAAATAGCCATATACAAGCCTCAGCCTACTAAGTCAATCAAATTGAGTGTTAAACATAATTCTATTTTCGTTGGAACAACGTAATAAAAAGGTCCTTCTCAAGAACTAAACATACTCTAGAGATCGCAAAGATTTAAGCTTTCGAATGATTACTGACTGCCTAAGAGAAAAGCTTTGTAATGCGAGAAAAGCCTTCAAACAATCGTGTACCGCAACCGGCACACGTAGTCCCTTAGGGATTAACGTTTTGGGTAGTTCGCCTTACTCACATCTGCTAGACTACTTATGGGACGAGGTCACCAATGTAATAAGTTCATTACTACTGTTGATCATGATTACTGTTATTACTACTAGATCATTATTTCTCTATTTACAACGTCTTACAACAACACCTGGTGATCTCCTTCACTAGGTAATAGGATTTTGTAGAAAGTTCGTGGCACTTTTGATTCCTCAATACGATTTTCAATGAACATGACGAACACAGTGAAGGAGGAACTAAACAGGAGAAGGAGAGCACCATGGTCCGCACTTGGGCCTTTCAAAGAAGCCACTGACCAGGCAGCGGACCCCATACTCCGCACTCACCTTTTTGAATTCGACAGTCCTCTTCAGGGTTTTGTCATGCAGCAGAAGCGTGGACTGATACCTCATTCACGTCGAAACTGCTGCGAGCAACTCACAGAGCGCTCGAACAATGTTTTCTGAGATCTAGTGCGGCACTCACAACATCTAGCCAGCTTGCGGAGCTCAGATATCCGGAATTTGTCTCATCTTCATGATCCAGAAGATTTCCGTAGCCACAGATAGGCGTCAGATACTGACAAAGGGACTAAAACGAACTAACCGAGTGGACTACAAGTGGTTACACTCGACGCCCAGGACGCCACGCACACGTTGGGCGGACGTGTTTGTAGGAAGATTCAATCAGGTGTACTCGCAATTGTCGATATTTGACAGATCACAGTACGAAACCTCGCGGTAGCCGCCAGGCTCTTGATTTTTGCAACACTTAATTTCGAACAGGAGCGCCGTGGCCGAGTAGTTATCTGGCACTCATTGAGAACGCCCTTTGGAACACCGCAGCCAGGCTATCCTCGAGATTGCGAGAAAGCTCGCTCAACTAGTATCCTACGAAGATTCAGGAAGGTTCAGGAAGAAGACGAAAAACGAATAAAGCGAATCGGGTCCCCAGTGGGAAAAAAACTGTGAAAACGGATCACTAAAGTGTCAAAAAAGTTTCGAACACAAGACAAACTAATAGATCAAGATATTTTCACTTATTGTGCTTGAAGAGGGTTCCCGAAGGACCTTCCACTTATCGTCAAAAGTGATGATGTCGCTCAGGAAAAGCTGGGCTCACGAGCGTACCAACCGAGATGACAATGAACAACTTCAGCAATTTTTTCCGTCTCGAAGGGGCTTCAGTCAATCTATATGGCACCCACTTGACTTTTCCACACCTTAACCAATTCATGCAGGATGTTGGCGATGGTCTTGAAGCAACAATTGAGCGCTTCACCAAGCAATCGTCATGTCATTGAGGGAATCTCTTCGAGCATCTCAAGCGCAGCTTGACGATCGACTTCTTGTGGAAGACTCAGGCGTGATTGATCCTCCAATCCGTTCCCTCCAGCTTTGAACATTGCGAACTACTTCCTAGCCGTCCTTTCTGCAACCTTATGGTGGTCCCAAACTCCATTAATTTGCCTGCCTTTTTATTAGCAAAATTCTCCCACGCGGCATTTGTGCATGAGTAGCAAGTGAATTTATTCTCAAGACAGTTCCATCTTGAAGCAAATATAGGCTAGTTGTTAAACTAAAATGTTCGCAATAAAATGTGCAATTGAACAACCCGAAGTCATGTAACTTCGTTGTAAGAATCATTTTAGTCAACCAAAACGGCACGGACTTCTTACACAACCTGTTACCTGTTAGTTAGGCGAGTTGTGGAAGGAGAAATCACCGAATCGTTAGCCCTCGTTTTTAAAGAAGATAGCAACCTCGCGTAGGAAAAGTCAGGTCATGATATGTTGTGGCCAAGAATACAGGATCTTATTGGACATATGGCATGAGACCATGATGTAAAGATGATGCCACAAGTCATAGAGAACTACCAATCCATAGAATTTCTAATCCTATCAGACGACATTATAGCATTTCACTGAGCACTCGTCCATCTCTCCAGAGATGCTGGGTGACATGCAAAACTTTGGATGACTTCAGACAGGAGTTGAACCCGCATCTCGTCATTACCAAGAGAAAATTTTCAATCGCAAAAAGAGCTAAAGCAGAGCAGGGGCCTCGGCAGCCCAGTGGTCAGAACGCGCTGCAGTAAGAGTGAAACGCGGGTTCAACTTCTGTCTGAGATCCTCCGAAGTTTTGTATACTAATCAACATCCTCAAATATATAATTATCACATCATAACGCTGCTATAGAGGTAGTAAAATAAGAAGAATTCTTCTGGATCAATTGCCCACATACTTACTCGGACATGTGGTCGACTCAGCAAGGCGATCAGTTGTTGTACAGCTGCAGATTTTATGCCGGTTGATTCCCAATCACTGATGAACGCATCACATAGGGATGTCGCTTCGGCAGCTCTTCAATGGAGAAAAATTAACTGCAACGAGTAACGGAAGGATTTTAACCCTTCGAGGGCCACTGCTGATGGGCAAGCGGCGCTGCGACATCGTTTGCGCGCAGTCGCAGACACGCAGCATTTCTGGCTGTCTGTCTGCCTTCCCATGAGGCGCAACGTCGACATCACAGCAGCTGAGTGAGATTTGACGTCGCGCGGTTCGGTACGGAACGTATCATATGATCCTCGAAGGGTTAAAAACAACTTCATTTCATAAACATTCAATAAATATGAACCCCATAACACTAACTGACTAGATAAGATCACGAAACAGGGATTCCAAGAGCATAATTGACTCTAAAACTTTAACTTGAAGTCAGTCATGAGGATCCCAATGGGACATATTCCGTGTCAAAGTTGGACTACCAACAAATATGGGAAGATCACTAAAGGGGATACTGATTAATTCAGAGTAACACAAAACTTGTATGGCAAGAAGAGTGATAGCAGAACAGGAGCCTCGACAGCGCAGTGGTTACCACACAGCTTCGCAAAAGGCTTAGACGCGGTTTCAACTCCTAACCGAGGTTCAAGAGTCTGGCATATCATCATGAGACTGCTATAAAAGCGGTAGAATAAATTCCCGAAAATCTATATACATTCAAAGAAAGGCTTTTCTGAATCGCGAAATAATAGATTCAATTAATAAATAAGTAATAAGATCGCGAAAACAATGTTGTGACTTAAAAACTGGTAGCAAAGCTGTGGATTCGGGGTCTAATGGTAACACGCGCTTCCGATGTGGATGAAATGCGGGTTCAGTTCTCCTTCGGAATAGAATGTCTTGCATACCACTAAACATCCTCGGAAAAAAAAACGAACTTACTTCGTACTTTCGATGACCAAGCTATAACCACGATATTGTTAAGGAAACCCTACACGGCTAACATTTCTGTTGTCTTCGTCTTCTTCATCAGTGCGACAAAATTTGGGGTAATTGGCTCCGAAGGAGAAAAAAAAAGAAAAAAGTTCTTGATTGATAGCACTGAGATTATAGGAGAGACTTAAAGCAGCTTATATTGATTGTAGTTCCTAAGCTCAAACAAAACTTTGTCGAGACGATCGTTCCTGAGATGAAGGTAATATGTACAAACCATAGGGATAAAAACGGCAATGAAGGCTTTCTAGAGGACTTTCGTATCTATTTTGATAAGTGACTTAGAGAACAAATGCATATACTTGCAATTTTTTGGACCCTCCTCTAATCAGTGAGACACCTATGCCGATTCCTAAGGAATTATAGTATGCCTGACCTTTGGAGATCACCTACAATCAGGAAGATAAAAGAAGTTCTATCAGTCACAGGCAAGAATAGAGGAGCTTCTACCGGTGGGTCACTGAAATTCTCAACACTAAAAGCCCCAAAGTTCTCCTCCTGACGCTGAGAATGTGAGAGACAAGCTTCGTAATTACACTGTAGCGACCCCCCAGACGCCCATTAGCCACGCAGTGATTTACTGCCGGATTGGATTGTCCCTAGTGTCAAATTTACGACGAACGACAAAGGATGTACGGCCCAATAAGAGTCTGAAAGCCAATGAAGCTCGTAAATAGTCAGAATTCACTTCCATTTTGTCATTAATCCTCTTTTCGAAAAGCACCCGACACTAGATGTTAGTGTAGATCTCATTCGACATATTACCTCATATCCATCATCTACGAAAAGTCCCGGATTTACAAGCCCCGATGACGCTTTGAAAGATGACTTTCCGAATTGCTCACGACTGTCCGTTACATCCGCATAATCCTGGGATTGCTGTCCTGGGACGGTACCACTCTGCCTGGAGAAAGTCGGCCATTTCCATACAGGTCTGGCAGATAATTAACCACCTGAGAACGAAGAATGCCTTGGGTCCGGGAAAGATGATTAAATAAGCGCCTTAATGATCGCAATGAGGCATGTCCCTTCCCTATTCAAGATCGATATTGCGACTTCTAAACAAAGTTGTCCCCAAGAAAGCAGATGTCACCTAAGTGGGAAATATGCTAGAGCAGGTTTCAATTCTCAGACTAATAAATAGGTCCCTGAAAATATAATTAGAGTGTCAGGACTTATAAGAGATTATGCTTTTGTCTACACGTATTGTTCGCCATCGTGTCCCTGATTCTAAATGAAGAGAAACGGTCGAAAAGCAAAAGTTACTCATCAAAGTGTTAACAAAGGCTAAAGGCAAGAGACAGCACTCACGATTTGTCGAGTTGAAGACCGCCTGAAACGATAAACTCTTGGAGAGAATGAGCGACATTTTTCTGGCGATCTGTCAGCTTTCTCGGTGCGTCCTTCTTGTACTCTTCGAAAAGTGTGAGAAGAATCGCTTCAAATTTTCCGGCAAAATCACTCGACGAGTCCCTTGGAGGATCTTTAACTTCCTCATGACTCATTCTCACTTAGACGATATTCCAATTCTTTTCCATCTCTGAAAATATGAGCGATTACCGAGGCATAAAAATGTCATGAACTCAGATCTATTGCTTCAAAAGAGATGAAAATGATCTATAGATTTCAAACTCATGATCGGACACGACAATCAGAAAATCTCTCAATTTTAGGAAATTAGTTCAGGGACGATCATGGCTACTAAAGCCTTTAACCCTTCGGTAACGGCACGCACCCCATCCACAAGCGTTATTATCAAAAGGCCTTTTTTGCTAAACAGCGCTTTTGCCATGGACTTTTATTAGCCTTTCGATAACTTGAAAAACGGCGATTTTAATGATGTGCTCGTTTCCCAAAAAGGCTACTAAAAGTCTTGCGAAAAGCCAAGTACAAACACAAGCCGTGAAGATAATGCGTGCCAAAGGTGAAACGCAATTTTCTCTCGGCCGCTATAACGCACTGAAAAGGTACTTTTAGAAACAGAGCACAGCATCGAAAACATAGTTTTCAAGCTTTTACATGACTATTATAACTTTATGGAAAAAGCTCTGCCCACCGAAAAAGGCCTCTGAAAAATCGTGCATCCGAACGGATGCACGTCGTCCTCAAAGGATCAACAAGGCATGCATGCGTGAAGTGCACTGCCTGTAAATCTTCTGTCCTAATGGGTAAAAATCGCCATGTTCTCATTAGTTTGGCTTGCTTTAGGTCTCTAACCGTGTCTGAACCTTGGAACAGAATAACTCCCCAGAACAATTTATCCTGCAGATTATATACCCGTAATTATATCGACTCTTCGTCAACTCAAAAATGGTTCTTTTAGCAAGAGGTGGCGGCCACACAATGTCAAAACCAAAGAAAGACCCTATCCCTGATTACCAGCTGAACACTAAAGGAGAGTCACCCACAATCAAATAAGTTTTCGGTACTTATATGTCAGACGGCGATTAATGAATGATCGAGCTCATTCGCTGGACAGGAATTTTTCTGAGGTGTGTCAGTAATCAATCGAAAGCTTAGATCTCTGGCTAGAGCCGTACGTATCCGGTTTTCAAAAAAGCCTATTTATAACACGTAGCATTCAAAATAAAATTATGTTTCGCACCCTCTGCGTGCTCTCATTTTGCCATGCGAAAAGCACGAAAATCATATGCGGGTGTGGAGAAAACCTCGTAGTATCTGAGTCAATCGCTTTATGTGCAATTTCTTCAAAGCTGTGAGAAGACTCCCATCTCAAAACAAATTGCACCCTACATGTTTAACGCGCCACGCACCGATCGAAAGACCCGCCCCCCCCCACGCGGTGGCCGGTAAACAAGCTCGCCGAATATGTGAAACTAAATCTTATTTTCCCTGCTACACTGCAATGAAGCGGTCTTTCCACCAAATGAGCACACCGTTGGAATCGTTGAAACGTACGCTATCGAATGATTACTAATAATACGAAGAAAATGCTACAAGTTGCAGAAGCCTAATTGAATTAGTGATAGTCAATTTTTAGAAGCAAAACGCCCACACAAAAATGAACTTCAACTGGAGATATTTCGAATTACTACCGGAATGGACTTGCTCGAGTACACGATAAATATAGACTGAGCAGCTCGCTCTCCTTTCGGTATTTCTTTTCTGCTATCTTCGCGTGAACGTCGAACTGTCATACCACCAAAGTGGCAGCCAAAGAAGCCGAGAAGGCAACAAGAAGTCGGGAGGTCATTCCCATTGAAGATAGGAAAAAAGAGCATTGTCGAAAGAATAGCGAGCCATTCCGTCTACATTCATCGAGTTATTAACCCGATAATGGTATATCCTCGAAAGCCATGGCGATGATGAATTGTTCTGGAGACGCTGTTCTTGAACGTGTGATACTTGACCCTAACCGGCCCCAATTTCAGCCCTTTATGAAGAACGTGTTTTTTGCTTTTTTCTAAAGATTTGATAGCTTAAATTTCGAGAACTTTGAGGATGTGAATGGCCTTCGAAAAAATTCTTCCATTGCACTCTATCGATAAAGATAAATCTATATTTCACGCTCAAGCAATTTTCACTGGACACAGCTTTTCTTCTCGACTTTGAATAACTATTCGATAGCACAAATCCTGTAAATTCCAATGGTATGCTTGGTTTCTCAAAGAGATCTACTGATGGGTTGTTGCAGCCAAAAAAAGATTGAGCTTCGCACTTGGCAGGCATTTCTTCTCGGCTAGGGTTGCACAAGATCCCGAAAGCGAGATGGCTTGATGCCAATATTGCGAGATCTCATTCACATACCGAAACAAGGAATGGGCGTCTTATGTGAGATACAGTCCTAGGTATTCTTCGGTATAAGGGGACAAATGAAAAACCGATCTCAGTTCCGGGAGAAGAACTTTTCATAGGAGTGTTAGTAATCATTCTAAGAGCTGAGATGTCTGGCTACAGCCCCACGTGGCCAGTTTTTCAAAACACCATTTTATGACGATGGAAAATCCAAGATATAAATAGCCTCAGACGCGCAAATAATCTCGTCGAACAGGGCTCTTTCCTTGGACTATTAGCAATCATTCGATAGCGTAATGTTTGCTGATTAGAACGCTATGCTCATATCCAGAAAAGACCGAAAAGAGCTCCGGTCGGCGAAAAATTATGCGCGCCTGTAACGAATGAAATTTCCTTCTGTAACAACGTCAAAAAAAGATTTATCAAAATCCGGCGACATGGGGCGTAGCCAGAACACTAAGCTTTCAAATGATTACTGACTCTCCTATGAAAAGTTCCTGTCTAGCGATGAGAGTTTTTACATTTGTCCCCTTAAGACCAAAAAGTACCAAATCATGTTTTCAGTATACAATGCAATAAAAAATCCTTTTCAAAGATCAAGTAGACTTCTGAAATTGCAGAGATGTAAGCTATTAAATGATTACTAACAATCTAAAGGAAAAGCCTTGTCCAGCAGAAAAATTCTTGAGCGTGAAACAAAACTACACCGTAAATATTCTCGAAGTATGAGCTATTAAATGTCTATTAAACTTTGGAAAAAAAAAGAAAAAGGTGCTTTTTTAAAGAGTTGAAAATGGGTGTGATGAAGAAAAAAGTACCCGTATTGCTGCAGAGACATCACGTCTGGCTTAATATCTCGTGATATCATATCTTTCGTTTCGAGTGTTTTCTTAGAACCACAGCTCAAATTTCTATATGCCAGGTAATTATTTTTGAGCCACGCATGTCAGTGGTCTGTCAATGAGGGCTGACTTATAGAGCCCGATACACGTGTTTCGATCTTGCGATCTCGTCAGTCGGGCAGTTACCCTTTCTCGTCTTTTGCCAATCCTGTGTGGGGTGCTCCAGTCCCCACACTAAGAGTTAGCGACGACGAACGCTTTACATTCTATGTCCAGTGAAAATTTCACCAAACACAGAGTGTTGTCACATTCATTTGCTCTTGGCTGGTATATTCAGTATATCATAACATTCGTTTCGAGTGTTTTCTTAAGACCACAGCTCAAATTTCTGTATACCTGGTAATTACCTTTTGGGCCACGCATGTCAGTGGTCCGTCAATGAGGGCTGACTTATTTTGAGCTGTGGTCTTGAGAAAACACTCGAAACAAAAGTTATGATTTATTGAATATACCAGCCAATACAATCAGGTGTACAATGCTCTGTGTTCGGTGATGATTTCACTGGACATAGAGTGTATAACGTTCGTCGTCGCTAACTCTTAGTGTGGGGACTGAAGCACCCACACAGGATTGGCAAAAGACGAGAAAGGGTAACTGCCCGACTGACGAGATCGCAAGATCGAAACACGCGTATCGGGCTCTATAAGTCAGCCCTCTTCAATAGACCACTGACATGCGTGGCTCAGAAAATAAATGCCAGGCATATCTCGTAGTAGTGATAGGATAAGCACAACATTCCATTCAACTATGATCTACTATACGAAAATCTCTCCTCACATATATCGCATGTTTCGTAGAGAAGTACTGCTCGCAAATCTCACAAGTCAGCATTTTCCAAGCGACCGTTGTGGTGCAATGTCGATGCCGACAGTCAGGACATCGTCACTCGGACCACTAAATCGATGTTGTCTTAGACTTTTTAAATGGTCCATTAAGATAGGCACGCTATTGACGAGCTCTCTCACGTACTACAGCAAAGTACAAAGCTATGAGTTATCACAATAAATCATATAAACGATGTAAACACAAGGTGTTATGATAAATTATACTCGAACAGCTGACGTTACGGCGGTATTCGCCGTCCTAAGACGCCGCGAAGATCAGATTGCCTCCAAGCCAGTCAGCCTGCCAAACACCTCCATCTCATCAGAAAAAAATAAATATTTGCCCATATAAATTTGATTAGAACGCATGAGGCGCAGTGGTTAGAGGTGCTCTGCGTCGCACACGAGGTCAATAGTTCGATCTCGCGCTCATGGCTCACCAAGCCATCCATCCCTCCGGGGTCGTTAAATTGGTACCGGACTGGTATCAGACTCGTCTGGGAGGATAAGCAGCACTGACTTGGTTCAGCGGGAGGCCACTGCGAGACATTGTAAAGGCCAGATATGCATTCATTCACCTCAGACGTAGTTAGAAATTGAAGGCGAATGCATGGCGCATCCCTCAGGAATTGATCAACGCCGAGAGCTTTATCCTTTTTTATTCTTTTATAATTTGATTGTAACAAATTCCTATCTGGCTCCATCAAGCTGCGAGCTATTGGACAATGTCGAGAGGCTACCAAAAATATCAATGGGTTAGTGAATCGGCAGATCAGTAGATAACAGAGCAGGGGGCCAGAAGGTCTTGAGAGCTATACACGATGACCTGCGATTAACTTGATCTCCACTCACTGGGAGTATCGATAAGGGGAACTGGGGTACAGATGATGGCCTCACCATGAAACCCGACATAACGAATTTCTGGCAGGAAAGAAGCGTACTGATACCGATTGCGCGGTTTCTAGAGGAGAAAAGGTTCTTTCTGATTAGGAGGGAACAAACGAAAAGCTTATCTCAATCGATGGAGAGTGGTGCGCAAAAACGTTTGCGTCAACCGGGATTTGAACCCACGATTTAATTTGATCTGGGTTCAAATCCTGGCTGATGCAAACGTTTTTGCACACCACTCCACACCATCGGGTTTATTTGAACATCATAACACCGCAGTCGGCGGTCAAATAAAATGATTTCCAGACTGATCTCATTCGATGGAGAGGAACTTTTCGTAAGGTGTCAGTAGCCATTCGAAAGCTGAGACTTGAGGCTACAGCCCCGCGTTGCCAGTTTTTCAAAACACCCCTTTACAACGCTGTAGCATTCGGATCAAAGATCATAGTTCGCATTCGTCTTTCGCCTTCATTTTTATCATCCGTACAATTCGCTGGAAGACAAAAAATATACCAATGTGTAGAGAAACTTTCGTAGTACCTTAGTTAATCGTTTTATCTGGAGATTTTTTTTTTTCAAAGCGAAGGAAAAACTCTCAATTGAACAACAATATATCGAACGCCCCGCCTCCTCCGCCCCTGCTACGGCCCTCGTCTTGTCGAATAGCCGGTACACAACCTTGCCAAAAATGTAAAACTCGATCTTCTTTCCTCTGCCAAACCGTATTTCCAGAAAATAAGCACATTGCTAGAATCAGAAAACACTACCCTATCAGGGGAATACTAATGTTCAAAAGAAAGAGCTCTGTCCGACGAGGATTCAAAGCAAAATCAAAGACGGCAGAGAGATCAAGAGATCAAAAGAGCTCGCTAGAAAGCAAAGATATTCCTGAGTTCTTTGAAGCTTGTGCTATAGTCTTAAGCACTAGCACTCTAGAGAAGGCCTTTTGTCCAGTGAAAGATAAGAGAGACGAGAGAAAAAAAACATGTGATTCTATAGAACATGATTTTATCTTTGAATGATGCACGCGTTATGAAGTGGTGTTTCAGAAACCAGCGACGTGGGTCAGTAGCGTCAAGTCTCGGCTTTCGAATGGTTACTAAAACCCCTATGAAAAGTTTCTCTCCAGCAAATGAGATCGATTTTTCATTTGCTCCCTCCTAATCAGAAAGACCGGAAAAAGACTGATTGCAGCCCGGTGGATAGAAAGGTAGATCACACTCTGATTACGGCACAGGTGTTGTTACGATCGATTTATCGATTTTTCCAAGCTCAAATCACAGGAGCTAACAGGTAAGCAATGGCGAAGAGGCGACACATGGTAGGAACATCGTAGAGCCCGATGTACCGAATTTCCAAAGAGAAGAAGCTGCACTGGTGCGATGCGGTATATTCGAAAAGGGAGAGAATCGATTGAAATCGGTAGGTCAACGGCAGATCATACCCGCATTACGGTATCGGTGTTTCCAAGTCATGAGCGGATTTTCGAACTCAAATCAGTGAATGTACTGATAGGTGCATAGTAAGGTAGTGGGTGACGTATATAGTAAGAACGTGATGAAACCCAAACTACTGAATTTGCGAAAGAAATTAACCCTTTGAGGAGAGCTGCACGACGTCAAATCTGGCTCAGCTACTGTAACGGCGGCGTCGCGTCTAGCGGGAAAGTAGGCGCAGACAGCTAGACACGCACCCACAGACACATAAATGCCGCCTGCCTGGACTGCCACGCAAGCGACGGCGCGACGTCGCCTGCCTATCAGCGGTGGTTCTTAAAGGGTTAACGGACAATATCGATTGCAGATCGACAGATCACGCGGTCATCCTCGTCTTACGGTGCCAACCTTGTGAAAAAAGCGGCGTTTTTTATCTGAAATCACTGAGAGTACTGATAAGCGACTAGCTTGGTTGTGAACAGCATGAAACTCAAAGAAACCTGATTTCCGCGAAAAAGAAAGGTATCGGCACGACGGTGCACTAGGACCCAAAGGGGTAATATCGATTGAAATTGGCAGATCAAACCTGGCCTAGTCGGTAGGTCAAATTACGGTAACGGTGATACGGTAACGACACTCGTTCAAGTTTCGGCTTTACAACGTTCCTCCCTATCGGCAACAGTTTGTTCATAAGCAAAACCACCTACTATAAATAAGAAAAATTTAGTCAAATGAAAAAGAGGAACAGGACCCCAACTTTTATATCGACTGAACGATGGATACTTGATCTCCTCGGGCTCTAATGACCACAGAAACTCCTCCCACTTCTGGAGCAGAATTGGTGGGAGACAAAAAATCGATTTATCGATTGAAATGAACGATATCGATTACTAGTAAAAGTTGTGGCGCAGGATCTGGCCGGAAGCCAAAGAGTCAGATGAGACGCCCTCAACGAAGAACAATGACGCTTTGGCTAGGAGGCTCCTGCCACATCCCGTGACCCATCGCCACTTCTTGCGCCAATCGAGGTCACGAAAAAATAATGTTGGCGCCCGATTTCAATTTGAAGTGCGGTGTTGTTTATGTTTATTTATTCGTTTGTTTACTTGTTTGCTTGTTTACTTTGTTACTTATTCACGACTCGTCGTCACAAATCCCTGTCCGGATCCCAGCACTTATGGCATTCGATTAGGATCGAACCATCGACCCAATGACCTCGCTTTCTGGTACGCTGCGTCGCTAACCACCGCGCTACGCTGCCTTTCAATAATAGAACGTGTAGTTTACATAATCTGGGAGGCCGTGGCCGAGTGGTTGTGATGCTCGTCGCGGCGCTCGTGGAGCCGAACTCCACCTCCCAACTCCCTTCGGCGGTCAACAACGCCCTATGGAACGCCACAGCCAGGCTATCCTCGAGATTGCAAGGAGACTTGCTCAACCGGTATTTTGTGCAACCGGAACTATTTGTGCATGTAGCGCAGTGGTTATAGGTGCCCTGTGTCCTGTGACACATATGCTCGTTGGTTCGACCCCGCCGAGGGCTCTCCGAGCCTTCCAATCCTCCACAGTCGACATATTCTTGCTGGACTTGCTTGGGAGAGTAGGAGCTTCCTGCCCCGATCAAACGTCTCAGAAAGATAACATTGGGGCCCGATTTTGGTTTAAAGCGTGACATTGTTTGTGCTTATTTGTTTGTTTACTCGTTTACACGTGCCGTCGTCATAACTCCTCTCCGGACCCCAGCACTTCTTACATTCGCTCGCTTTGCGATACGCCGCGTCGCTAACCACTGCGCTACATTGCCCGTAAGATATATGTACATGCAAAATATGGTGGGCGTGAGTGACACAGTGGTTGGAGGTGTCTCGCGACGCATATGTGGTCGTTGGTTCGATCCCCGACCAAGGCTTTCAAAGCCTTCCGTCCCTCCGCAATCGGCAGATTGGTGCCGGACCTCTCTGGGAGAATAGCACCACTGGACTGGTAGATCGGTAGGCCACCGCGAGTCATTGTAAAGGTCAAATATGCTCCCAATCACCTCTACGATGCTACGAGTGAAATCGAATGCATGGCGCATCCTCCAGGGTTAAGTCAACGCCGGAAGCTTTATCCTTTTCTCTCTTTTACTCCCTCACTATCGGATCCAGGAGGGCTGTCTGTCTTCACGAATTGGACTGACCCCAGCATGTGGAAGTGTGTGGGTCCAGCTGTTTTATTTCCTGGAGTCCCGAGGTAAGCCTAGCCTAGGTTTGCTCAGGTTTTCACCACATCAGAGCAGTTGCCGACCCTTGTGGAGCAGAGAGAGATTACCGCCTTGACTTTCCGAGTGGAAAAATAGTACTCCTTTCTCTGTTTGGGTGACCCTCTTGGGAGGTTGAACACTCCGATGTACATCGCAGTCCGACTCCCAGGAACACCTCTCAGTCATGATGAGGCGGAGTCCCATTTGGGGGGATAAAGGCTGAGTACGAAGCTGATAGAAGTTCTAGCAGAGCAATTTACGTTCCAGTAATAATCTCGTTGTTTACGCATTATTCGATTTATAAATTTTCTAACTTTTCATATCAGGACGTTCCTCAAGTTTTTGCACTAGGGCAATAAACACCGAATTTAGTAACTAGAAGTAGTTAAAATCGCACGATTTTAGTATCGTTCAATTGCGCGATTTCTTGCTAACAAGTTGGTATACACATTGCTTATACTTGATTTAAGACGGAACTGTCTTGTAGACAAATTCGCTTGCTAGTCAAGCACGAATGGCGCGTCGGAAAAAAAGGCTAGTGAAGCGACGCGGGCAACCGCTTGACTTCCGCTGACCCACGTCTGGGCGTGTCCACCAGCGTGGGTCCGTGGAGGTGAAACGGCTAATGGAGCCTGAGGCGATAATACGGTTGCAGAAAGGACGGCTAAAAAGTGGTTTGCGAAGTTCAGCACTGGAGGGGACACTGTGGAGGATCGGTCCCGCTCGGGCCCTCCACAGGAAACCCCATCAATTTTGCGCGTCGCTTCACGAACATCTCTCCCTCAAGCGCCATTCGTGCTTGAGTAGCAAGCGAATTTGTTACCACGACAGCTCCATCTCAAAGCAAGCATAAGCAAGTTGTATAGCAAAATGTTTGCAAGAAAATGCGCAATTGAATGAGACCAAAACCACGTAGTTTTAATTACTCCAGGTTAATACATTTCATGTTTATCATTCTAATTCCAGAACTTATGGAATGACCCAATATTACAGAAGTTTCGGTCGATCTCCTCTTGTGTTTGTTGTTGCGACTGTGGACAGAGCGATCTTTGGAAGTCGATTTATGATCTGCTGGGAGCGACTCTCGGCGCTATTCACTTTCATATTAGTGGTATTGTTGTTCCGAGTGAGCTCCTGTACCGCCATTTGTCAAGCCAGAGGTGAGTATTTACTACTCATATGCTTCTTTTTCAGGCATTTCAGGAGGCTTCGAGTGAGCTATTTTCGTAGATCAAAGGATGCTGAGTGATATGTAAGACTTGGACCCAGATAGGATTTGAACCCGAGTTCCACCCGTATCGCGGCGCGGGTCTAGTGGTAATACGCGTCCCTGGAAAAGGTAATACACGGTTTAACCTCCGTCTGAGCTTTGGATGTAACTTATAACTTCATAGCACTCCTATGTAAGCGGGAAGATAGAGATTCTTCTAGATTAAGATGTCTTCAATTTAACTAACCGTTAGCTGTGATGCACGAACCCAGTGGCAGCCATAAACTTTTAGATGTCATCTCTTTCCGAGTGTCACTTAGCCATAAGAGATCGTGTGGCGCAGTGATCAGAAGTGCTTTGCGATACGCGTGGTCCAGCAATTAATGGTCGAAGGTTCGATCACGCGCAAGGCTCATCAAACCTATTCATCCATTGTTAGTGAAGCTACCGAACTTGCTATAGGAAATAGCGCCACTGATTATATAGATTCGTAGGCCACCGTGAGTCATTGTAATGGCCAAATGTGCATTCAGTCACGCAGACGATGCTCCATGAAGATTCTCAACGAAGACGAAGCACATCTCATACGAATTGATCAACGCCAAGAACTTTATCTTTGTCCTTTTCTTTGATCATTTCTGATAACTCTTAGTGTCCTATCTTTACGGACGCTTGTGAACCGCAGGAATTCTTGCTTTAAGCGACACTTCTGGGAGGTGTTTTCCCATCGTGTCTAAGAAAATCCGTGCCCTCGAATTTCCAGCTAGCAGTACTAGGCGCCGATTGGACCAGGGATTACCCTATTGTTGAGAAGTGGTGGCGATTTGACCCTTTGTGCTCTTTCGGCTAGAATCATCGCATTCTTTAGCTCTTGGGCGTCTTTTTATGGCCTATGACACTCCGTAACTTCCAGGCAGAAGAATGTCCACCATTCTTTTTTTTTTATTTTCAGGCAGTTACATGTGTAGGATTGTAAATCCTTGCTGTATTCAGAGCTCGGAACATCAAGATGGATTGTACCAGGAAAGGTGAAGGATGAGTTGGATCTATATATCCATAGAGGTTTAGATTATTCCTTAGTTAATGCTTTCGCTGATACTTTTTTGGAGCTCAATCTAACCGATGAGGACACTTATGATCTTTACAAGGTGCGCTTTTTGTATGTTACCTTGTCTTCTTTCTCCTTTTATAACTTTCTCTCCATCAAATGGTATTTTCCTTATATCTCTATCAAGACTACACTACTACTTTTTTATCAATATTAGTGGGATTTTATGTACAAAGAGTGCGAACACCATCCGGGCGCATGTTGCGCAATATCTAGAGCGTGTCGTACATCTGATGCTTCGATCCCACGCCCCAAGACTCCCTAGGCCTTCCATCTTGGCGGGGTCGATGAGTTAGCCACCGCTGTAGTCTAAGTGGATTAAACACGCACTGGGTACATTGGCAGGCCAGCGCAAGCCCTTGTAAAGGCCAAATATGCATTGAAACTTTGAAATGATGTTACGGATGAATCGAATACATGGCACACCCCTTAGGCTTGATCATCCTCGAGAGTTTACGCTTCATCTTTCATTTAGCACTATCTGTTCTACGTTATCTTGAGTTCTTTTCAGGGCGACAATTGTAGCGTCGTACAAGAGGATTTCCACTTTGACAACCGACTGTTTGGATTATTCAAGAGCGCTGATTTCTGGAGAAGCCGCCATCTTAATGTTTTCAATGACACGGTCATCGGGATTTCGACACGTTTGCCATACACCGTTGGTGCTAAAGTACTGAGTGAGGAGTCTCATTCTTATGTTAGGGATTTGTAGATGCTAAGTGGACAAGTGGTAGATGATAAGAGTCACATGTGGCGCAGTGGTTAAAAGTGACCTGCATCGCACTCGTGCTCGATATTTCTGTCCAGCGCTCAAAGCTTACTAAGTCTTGTCTCTCTGGGTCGACAAATTGATACCAAACTCGTTTGGGAGGGTAGCAGGGACTTGGTTCTTAGAGTTTGAGCAAAATGTACTGAGCAATTTTTTGGAAGTTTCGTTTATATGAGCAGAATGAAAGTAGTAACTATTCTTCAAAGTATAGACCACCAATGGACACGACTTTATGCAATCGTTCTGCATAATTCCGGACCTGCTTGAAGTACCATTCCGGCTCCTTAAACTAGGAGAACTCTTCACATGCTTCCTCAACTTCATTATTCAAATCGATTGACACTAAAAAGTGTTGCTTTGATCGAAAGAGTCCGTAATCAGATAAAGCTCATGCGGATCCTGACGGGGCCTCTTGTGGACAAAGTTAAACGATCTGCTTCAAAACACCAAGCTCTTCCGCCAAGTCACGAGCGCTTGATGAAGGGTCAGCATCCAGAGTGGCTTGCAAGTCACTTTCATTCAAAACGGGTAGCCGGCCCGAGCAAGGCATATCTTCGAGGTTCCAATAAACTAGATAAGTATGTACAAAACAATAAAGTCAAAGCGAAACAAAGATATCAAACATGAAACTTTCAAAAATTTCTCAGAAGTTTTTGCCCAACCATGTCCATCGGTAAGCCAATCGCGAGTCATTGTAAAGGCCGTATATGCATTCAGTTCACTTCTACAATGTTACGAATGGAGTCGAATGCATATCAAATATCTTAGGGATCAATCAAGAGCGGGAGTTTATATCTTTTTCTTTAGTGAAGAAGCTTTTTTTTAGTTGAACTTGGTGGCTTGCAACTGACTTTGTTGATTCTCTTGCCATTGCCATATCTTTATTTTCTATTTCAGAAGTTAACAATATTCGATTAGGAGTGTTTGTGGCAGGCGTTCTGCTTTTTATTTTCGCGAATGACTTAGTTCGAAACTCGCTTTTTTACTATGGAAGTGGTTGTTCGTTGGGGTTGCTGACGTCACTACTCATTATTGTGTTTATTCTATATAGAGTAGCACCAAAGGTTTGTTCAACGTTCATCAGTATTAGTGACTTTTTCCTTTGTAAGAAGAAGCTAGGCTTTTATATTGTTTTAGAAATTGTTTTCCACATTTATATGTTTCTAGCTCTGGAGTTTATATGTCATATAATGAATTTTTAAGTCTCTTATACGACTCCCGATTCTCATCGGCGGATGGTCTTTATCTTTTTACGTCCTCCATTTCGCTTGGAAGAATTTGGCAACGATTGTCTTCCGGTATCAAAAGCTTCTCGTGGCTTATTTTGTATGTGAAGTTTTTATTCATCAGCGTTGGGTCTACCTCATTTGCGATGAAGTGTACGCGTTCAAGTACACGACCAATTAAATGCCTTTTTTGCTGCATAGAGTTATTTCACCAGACTTTTAGTAAATATTTCTGAGCTGAAACCTCATTGATTTCATCACTGTGATTGCTTTCCAAGAAGGTCTTCTCAGTGTACTGTGGCAGCAAGACAAGATTACGTTTCACACTTCGCGCGCATTAGTTACTCGGCCAGGGTTTGTGGATGACTTTTCATCAGAAGTTTGGTGACCATTTGATAGCATAGAATTAGTGCTTCCAGAACAGCTTTGATTTCTAGAAAGGTATTTATGTAGTGTCGTATAAGAGCGGAAAGAAGATCACGTTTCACTCTCAAAGTTCTCTTCGCGCCGTAACAATTACACATGTATCAAAGCAAGGGAGCATGTAGCGAAAATCATGCAGTGTCAGGGTAGCACCAAAAACCTAAGGTTTTCCTTCTCAACGCAGAAAAACTTCAATCATTCGATGGAAATCGCGCGCCTTTTACGAATAACGGTACGCCGTAGATCAATTGTCGTCCTGACCGCAATAGCGAAAGAATTACTATTGCATCTGGCCACCTATATGTGCATTTGAAAAAAAGTATGTTACTGATCCATCTTGAAGCTTTTGCATATTAAACATGAAGGTTCTCTATTTCGCCGCATCTTTAGCAGTGATCTGATGTTATGAGAAGAGCCAAGAATGCTGAGTGATATCCAGAACTCTGGACTACCCAAACAGGAGTTGAACCCGTGTATCACCCTTATCGGGAGTGGATACCAACTACCAGAACGTCGAGGTCCTTGATCTGCCGACGCTCTTCTACAACACAGTGATCGCCTTCGGTAAAAGCGAGACCTGGATTTAACTCCTGTCTGAGCTGGTTTAGAGCTTAACACATCACTCAATCTTTTTTGCATATACGTTTATACGTACGAACATTCAATCACAGCTGAGCTGATTATCGTTTTGGAGCCAGTATGTATTCACTGATCAGTAATCACTAAAGACGCGACGAACCGGTTTTTTTTTTTGGTATCGTCGTTCTGTTTTTAGATTTACAACATTAAGAAAGATCCTGAACCGAGCTTAGGGGGTTTGAGAAATGGTTTGGAAGGGGAACAATTACCGTACCGTGCGTATCGAAATCTGTATGCGTGGTCGCTAGAGAGTTGAGGATTATAAGAAATGAAAGTGATTGTTTTCTCTAGGTGACTGTCTTGGCTATCTCTTTTGCTGTTTGCTACAAAAGAGGACCACCGAAAGATAGACGTTCTCGCGATATTGCTCAGTGGACTTTACAAATGATATCAATGATTATTATCTACTCATCATCACAGGTAGCAGGTCATTTCCCTAGTTGTTAGGCTTATTTCAGAGTATACTGGCTAGAATGAGTGGTTTCTAAGACTTGGTTTTCAGGTGCAGGAACTTTCCTTGGGTACAATTGCAATACTTCTCCTTCACAGTCTACACGTTCATGGTATTGGAATCCGTTATATGGAGCAACCAGTGTACTAACCAGTATTTGGTGAGATTTTGGTAAACCTGGAATTCCTTTATAAATCGAAAATCGACGTGTTTATCTAAAGTTGTTGGCTTCAGGTGGAAGATTTTCCCACCAAAACACCGTTTGCTAACTGAAGAGGAGTACACAAAAGAAGGTGTAGAAGTGACCAGGAGGGAACTTGAACGTCTACGCGAATTTTGCCGGAGTCCAGAAGCTGATGTGTGGAAACTGACTAGCAAAGTTCGGGATCCCAAGAGGTATAGGAAGCTATCGCACTATAGTGCTTGAGATTTATTAACTAATTCAGGTATATTCAAAGTTCTTACGGTGAGAACTCTAGCAAATTTGTTTCAAGGCAGTTAACATTTTAAGAGTTCATTTCTAAGGATAGTCAGTTTTCATAAAACTACCCTTATAGAGCATAATTTGATCTACAAACCTTTCTGTAAAATTCTGGTGATCTTATCTGACAGTGTATCATTCATTGTGAGATGTCGGTTCCACGACTTTAGGCTTGCTCGATTCGTCGACGGTAGGGAGGGTCATGTTCTAGAGGATGAAGAAGATTTGTACGATGAAGATTCAGGGTCCTCAAATCAGTAAGTGTAACCCTTTTTTATTGTGAGAGTCGAATTTGTTTGAGCACTTACGCTGTTCATTCTATGTTGAAGTGCATCTTTTAGCCAGGTGCAATAAATTGTTTTAATTCCATATTAAGCTGGAAACATTACGGGAGCAATACTATCGATGATTATGATGATTATGATGATGATGACGAGATGATGATGATGGCAATGAGAAGCAAAGATTTCTGTATGACGAGAACAATGACAGTAGGTGGAAACGACAGGTTGTTTTCCGGCGTACACCGAAAAGTGATGGCGAGACCGTCTCTTTCAGTAAAAAGTATGTCAAAATTGTTTTTGTTTTCTTTATTCTCCTTGAGTTTCTGCGAATCACTTTTAGAGTAGGATCGCCTAGAGCTACTGCGAGTAACCGAGCAATATGACTGACAAGAATTTTTATTTGACCGCTTCTCTAGCAGTAATATTATCTTAAGAGTACATGTCTAGGAATATTAGGTAATATGCATAACTTCGAACCTCGGCCGGGTACTGAGCCCGTCTTGTACCATTCTCGAGACCGCTGGCTAATCACTGCACTAACAAGGTTCCTACTCTAGCACACACTCTCAGAAGAGGCGAAATGCGAGTTGAACTCCTATCCAGTGTTTCAAAGCTAACACAAGTTCAATATTTGTTTTAAATTGGCCAATGGGTAGTAGTTTTTTTAGCCTTATTATATTCTCTTTCGCTCACTCATCGGGAGACTCCATTGCAGTTGTTCTTTCTTCCTTCAGCTCAAGATTTACTAAGCGTGGTGTTAGCTGTTTATCAAGTGAAGTATGAGAATTTTCGCTTTCCATGGAGTATTCAGTCACCACCTGCACTTATTCCTTTTTTTATAATTAAGGTCATCGAGAAGGTCGACGGGACTTCTTCCATCTGAGCGCTCTCAACTCTATGAGCTTCCTGAACATTCACGTTCAGCGTATTACTATCAGGAAACCTCACAACGACGAAGTCCACGTCATTTACTAGCTTCACTATCTTCTGCATCGAAATCAAAGCATTTTTCTTCATCGTAAGCTGTGAAATAAACTTTTCTTGTGCTTATTTCATCATGTTCTCTTTTTTTTTTTTTAAGGAAGACTGGGAACGACTCTTCAGTTCGTAAATACAAAGAGTACCAAGAGTTGACAAAAGTAGCGGGAAAGTGCGTGTAATATGTCTTCATTCTTCAGAATGAATGGATTACAACAAATTCGATGTGTTTAGGCAACGATCCCGGCCAATCTCAAATGAATTCTTTAGTTCGGACTCGGAATCTGATGCGGGCGCAATGTGATATTACGAAACTGAATCATTAGGGTACGGAAACTCATCACAATTATCATTGGTGAGGTGTATAGGAGCCATTGAGACACGTGTTTTTGTGACTATTTGTTAGTAAGGAGTGATCAGTATTTGAACCATTGAAGTATAGAGTCGCTAGTTTTGGCCCCAATCTCTTTTTTATTCTTGAAAAATACAGATTTCTTCTTAGCATTGGATTTTACTAGCATATTTAACTCGCTTATTCTGAGAGCCTTCAATTTTCTTCACCTCTCGTTTGTGCTTTATCTTGTTCCACCTCTCCTTTATGTGCTCACTCACATGTTCCTTGTGCATTTGAAGATCTCGAGGTATATGATGATATTTGACCTGCTCTGAGAAGTCTCTCCTATAATGGGTATTAGAGTAGATGTAAATTTTTCTTTCATAATAGTCATATCTTCAAAATACTGTTCTCTACGTTGTTTAGCTTACTTAGGAGGAAACGAGCCTGAGATTGATAATGTTTTAATCTGTGTTATCTTGGACTTGTAGCTTTTGTTGCTGTTTACTAGTTATATAGCCCTGTTCATACCTTGGCCCCTATAATATTAAGCCGTTATGTAGCCCTCTTCAAACCTGGCCCCTATAATATTAAGCCGAGTCATTACAGCTGCTAAGTTGTTAAGACATTTTTGGAAGCAAATGGAATGATGGTTTTGTGATCCTACATCACATATTGCGTGGATCCCAAAACTTCTAACACTCGGTTCGTTGCCTTGACTGCGTCATCCTCGAAGAGCTTCGAATTTGTAAATACGGGTTAGGACTTTTGAGAATTTTCGTCTGCTCAGTAAATTTCGCCGAATGTTGAACAAGTTTTTATTTAAAATCCTGGCACAGTCGTGTTAGGACGGTATCACGTGAATTAGGGAGAGTTAAATGATTCTATACAACTCTAGTAATGATTTTCTGACGTTAGAGGATCGTAGGCTTGTTTAGTCATGAACGAGATTAAAGATCATTCTTAGTGTGACAGAAAATGAATCCTTCGGAAAATGATTTGGCCCTGTTCATGGAGTTAGAGTGTTCTCGAGTTGTGAAGTCAGGCCATCTATTTATTTAGTTACTCATACAGGTTTTGAACTTTAAGTTTTTACTTTGAAGATTTTCGAAAAGATGAGTAACTTCTATTGCGAGAAATACCGCTCAAAGCCTGAAGGCGATGTTTCAACAGTGGTTCTTATGCTTCAAGTACAAATGCTCTTTCGATTCTTCTGCGCCCATATTCCACAGTTTTTTCACTGCGGAATTTTTCTAGAACTTGGGATGGAGTACTAACTGATATTTTTAGTATCGTGGCGGGGGGCGGTGCTAGTGATGTCTCTGGCTCGAATCCTCCCTGGCTGACCAAGTCCCCTGCCATCCAGCCGGAAAAGGGATATTGCTTTCTGTCCGGGAAGCTCTCTACGATTTACAAGATCTGGGAACGCCCAAGCACAACTGTCTCAAGATTCCGCGAAAAATCGGCTGGAATAGTACACAACAACTTTCATAACGAAAATCCTCAAGCAATAGCGGAAGGCACACGAAAAATTTTTGACGATCGTCGTGGAAGGTGAATACGACGAAATAAGTCGGGCGAAAGAGTGCCAGGATTCGCATAATATGTGATCTCTGGTCATGTAAAATTAAAAAATATGGCGATTATGTTAGTTTAATCAAAATGTAGTTGAGATATGTTACGCGTCATTTTGATGCGCATTTCTCGCTTTATTTTATTGCTGATGACGTGTAACTTACATTTATCTTTAACTTCTTTGAACTATGGAACGACTGTTGGACAAGTAGCGAATTCAAGCAAATTTCTTACTGGTGTTCAAAATGGATTGCGAAGCATCAGAGACAATTCGTAGCATCAGCAACTTATTTGGTCGGCAAATTGCTAACGGACGTACTGTGCAGTGGTGGTTCAAGAGGTTTCCTAAAGGAGGCGCACTTCAGCAATGCATGGATCGCAATTACTTTTGTACCATCTTCATCAGAAGTCGTGGGTAAAGCAATCTTCAAGGCTCATCTTCTTAATACTACACAAGATGATGCAGAAGAACTCAACGTCAACCATTTACCACTCCCGCCACATGAAACAAACTGCAGAAGTGATCACGATTCCATCCCGTACTAAAACCACAATTACAATTGCACTGACCTTATAGAAATGACCCTTAGCTTAAAGTCCTATCATCCAATCTTTCCATTGCTTTCTTTTGTAAAACGCTCTGAAATTCATGGATTTGCGAAGTGATTTTCGTGACAACAATCCTTCGTCGTTTTATAATGATTACACAAACTCTTTATTACTATTAAATAAAATCACATTAACACTGATCAACCTGAGAGTTTTGCATTATTGCAGTTTCAACTAGATAATTAAGTTTAACAACTGAGCTAATTTTAGCAGGAACAAAAGTACTGAAAAAATCAAGGAGATGATATCTAGTTTGTTAAATCGGCAGTACTAGCGTGGTTTGCAGCGTTTTGTAATGCTGGTTCACTGTAGTCTTGACCACGTATGACACTTAGGTGAGAGATTTTGCTGATATATGAAGGATGATCGGTGAGGATTGGTACCGACAACTCTTCCAGCATCCAATGCATCTCGGCGACATCGTTCACTGTCCATACGGCTACGTGAAGGCCACGTCCTTTTTGCTCACGAACGAAACCTCTGGTAAAAAATAACATCAACTCCTGAATTGTCACATGATTCAATGTTCAATTTTGTCTGTTCTATAACGGAAATTCGTCCACTTTGGAGTCAGTAAAAGCCAAATTTTCTTATGAAATTTAATTTCACCGTCGGTGTCCATTACGTCTTTTTTGAAAGTGCTTTTTATCCATTGTAGGCGCGTATGTCCAAACCAGAGATACAGTTCCTACTCTGATATGTAGGTGGTATTACCCATGCTAATTGAGTAAGCATCAATGATTTGTTCCTATCGGTAACTTTACCACCCCATAAACGTCAATTTTTAGAAAACAGGAAAGGAGATGGTTACTGTCGCAGAAAACAAATCTACTTCCTCCTGAACTTTAACGCAGAATCCTTAGGAAGCATGGGAAGTAAAATGATTACTGTCACGCGGGACAGAACTCATTCTTCCTGAATTTCGACGAGGAGGCTTCAAAAGGTTCACGGATAAGGAGATGTTACTCTAGCAGCGAACAACAACGCTATCATAGCTAATGTCATCAAAGTGCTAACCGCTGTCAGAAATCTTTACGTTTGTGTCCTTTTTATCGCTATGGCACGAATCGTTACAGAAGTACTCCATATCATTTTCATATACTTACTTCGAAATGTCTAGATTATTTGTGAGAAGTAGATCGGCGCCTAGAAACCATGGTGTCACGATTCTTAGAAGGAACACATGGATGATGTCGAGAAGAACGCAGAGATAGTGATATAGACCAGTGTATCGAGGTAAAGTGTTTTCGATATCTTTGTAGGAGAAAAATTTACGACGCCACGTAAGACCTGTAAAGAAATGTCAGTCGTAAATCGTGTGATCTCAAAGATATCGAGACATTACGGCGTACCGCTAAGAATCTTTTGATTTCCTTGTTTGATAAGGTAGACTACCCATGGATAGAAACTGCACACAATGGCCTTGTCGTAAAGATCGTACTTCTCGAATAGATCTCCAATTATGTGCACTAGCTGAAATACCTATACATAGGTGTTCTCTAGGCATCACATGTATACGGCACTTGATTCGGATGTTTCGCTCACATATACGAGGTTGACAAACCTCCGAATCCGAATCCTTAACGTCAAACAACATCTTCATATTGTTCTCGATTGCCCATTTCACAACGGCCTCAAGTTTGGGAATACCTTCCTTTTGAACAGGTGCCAAGTCTCCTTCCCTGTAAGAAATATGACATCCGCCCTTTATGATTACAAATGTGGAATTATGAAAGCGCAAAGCAGATAATTCCTATACGTTGTTCTTGTGAATTTAGCGCTAATATTAGCGCATTCTAGCTGCGCCAGCGTTTTTTCACGTATCGGACCGCTGAGGTTAGTGGTTCGATCCAAATCATCGTCGTGTAAAAGCACTGCCTCACCGTCTTTCGTCAGCGACACGTCGAATTCGATCAGATCGGCACCGTCGTTTTTGGCCTACGTAGGAAACAGCACTAAAGTAAAAAGGTTGCACATTCGTTGAAATACACTAATTACCTGCATGAAACCGGCCATTCCGTTCTCCGGAAATGACATTGGAGCACCACGATGTCCTCCAATACGGAAGCCGTCGAAAAACTTTCGCACCTACATGCACTCATTGACCAGGCTACCGTGCCCGAGGCGTGGTGGGAACCACCAAATGATAGCAGCATCCTTCATAACTGCCACCAAGACAGCGTGTTTGTACAGGTGGATTTAGCGCATATTTTGGAGCATCCGTGAAATCCATGCATATTAGCTACAAAAATTAATTTTGCGCAGTTCGACAAGTGATATTTAGTTTAGCGAGCGGGGGGCCTACACGAGGAAGCGAGTCACAAAATAAGTAGTAGTGGGCTGATGTGCGTTGCAAAAAGCTCTTAGAGTTCAACGCCATCTACGGTGGTGCCCATCACTATGAAGACTACGGTAGCTGAATTGCAGTGCCAATATTTTTAGGGAAAAAATAATGAAAACGTACATGATTAGGGTCGCATGGCTTGTTCTTCAGAAACGCGAGAGCGATTGGAATGAGTCCGACCAGTAGAGGTATGATAATCGGGAACTTACATAGCAGAATGACCACAATCAAAATAGTTCCTAGTATCTTTGAAAGAAGTGGCAGAGATTCTGTACCGGTCATGTACCTGGAAATGATTTTAGACAAGACTCTGAACACCGAATATTCTAATCGCCAAGTGTTTCAGAAAGAAAAGTATCTTTTTAGTTTGAAACAGTTCCAGAGGTGAAAGTAGCAGTGTACTCGTCGATGGAAACGAAGGACAAAAAAGTATTGTGATAACAGTAAACCACATTACTGCGCTGATGAAGAAATAAAATTTTTGCCGAAACTGTCAGCACCTAAGTTAATGGTCGTGTCAACAGGTTCGTTACAGGAGTCATCGTTTTTTATGGATGAGCCCCTTAGGAAATTCATAAACTGTCAAAGATCGTTCAAAAATATGATACTATTCAAAGATTATATAGCTCAACGAGAGGTTTGTAGCATAGGGCATAGTGATTAAGGATTTAGTACAGCAAGGAAAGCAAAGTTGTTGATTTGATTTATCTGGCCAGCTAAGCCTCTGTTCCTCCGGAGTCGACGTATTAGTACAAGATTAGTGAAAGGAAAGAAAGCACTGACTTTACATATGGGTGGATAGACGCGAGTTTTTGCTTAGCTCAAATCTGCATTGGATGAATTCTAAAATGCTTAACTCGTTCAATCATGCGCACTGATTTCTATATCTATGCTGTTGCACATTTTGAACAATACATCTTGATTTGAATGCGCACGGTTTCCCTAACATATTCGATGCACTAAGTTTTCTTTACCAAACCTTCTGTAGATAAATTGCGAGTACTGTTCTATACCAGAGCTAGCCAATGGATAGATGCTTCTAATGGACTATACTTGCAAAAAACCACTTTTTAATGACAGAATGGAATCGCAGAATGTAAAAAAAAAATATTGACACATGAACACGTTCAAACTATCGTACAAAATCCTGAGGAAAGAATCGCACCGTGGTTTTTAGCCACACATAAAATCTATCCAGAAACATAGGAATATACGAAGAAGAACATATTGGATGCGTAGAAGTTAAAGAAACGGAGAATGTGCAAGTGAACCGAATGATGGGACAATAATCTCAGAAAAAAGGTACGCCTTGTCTTCTACAAAGGCTCGCGGAACCGTACACATCTTGATTCCCATGCAAAGTTCAATTCTCTTCAATGACATAGGGGTCCGATGGACTCGACACACAAAATTGGTTGCGGTCGTTAAAGATGATTATAGTGTATCTTCAACAACGAGAATGACAAATTTCGGTGTATTCATAACCATTTAGTTGAAGATGTTTATTTGCCCGTCCTTGAATGATGATATGTTTTTTAGTTTGTTTTTCGTTCTCTCATTTTCTAAATTTTTAATTTTCATGACTGATGTTTCCAACAACTTTGACTTTTTTAAGCCATTCTGTTTGTTACTAGGAGAGTGAAACCAACCCTCATGTCACTCACATAGGAAATTTAGCATTTTATTGGGTCGTTTCATAAGTTTTGGCACTAAAGCAGTAAACACGAAATTCATTTACCGGAAGTAATAGAATTGCATGACTTTGCTATCGTTCAATTGCACATTTTCTTGTGAAACTTGGCATACGACTTTCCTACACTTGCTTTGAGATGAAGCTGCCTTGGGAAGAAATTCGCAGGCTACTCATACACGATTGGCGCGTTAGGGAAAACGCAAGTGAAGCAATGCTAAAGATTGATGGAGCTTCCTGCGGAGGGCCCGAGTGCGAGTGGTTCTACAGATTGTTCTCTCCAGCTCTAAACTTCACGAGCCACTTCCTGGCTATCCTTCTGCAATCTTATCGTCGTCCCAAGCTCCATTAATCATGAGCGCCGATTCACTAGCATTTTCCGCGCCATCTATGCATGAGTAGCAAGTAAATTGTTCCCACGACAGCTCCATTTCAAAGCAAGTATAGGCAAGTTGTGAACCAGAATGTTCGTAAAAAATGCGCAATTGAACGACCCCCAAATCATGTAATTTTAATTATTTCTCGTTAATTAGATTGGTGTTTATTGCTGTAGTGCCAAAACTCATGGAACGACCAAAGAACAAAGATGTTTTGTAAAACTAATCTTTGCGGACTGATGCTAAGATTAGCTGGAATTTGGTCATAAGAAGAATCGTGTAGCTTACGGAATTTATTGATGCTTTCTATTTTGTGCACTTTTTCATTTCTTTACTTTCCATTCATGTTTTATGATAATATCACATTATGAGATAGATGACACTTTTTTTCAAAACATAAAAAAGAGGGAAAAGAAAACGAAAGTCGTCTAGATTTAGAAGAGAGCGAAAATTCTACCAATCAATTCAATCGGTTGAGAGTACAATTTTGTCCGCATAGTTGGTTCTCGATAAATACTTTGTATACTATCATTTTTTTCTCTTCGTTTACGAGCATATCGATTGCAGTGGGAGACATATATAATGGGAATCAATTTTGAAGACGGGAGAGAGGAGAGAAAAAAAATGAAAGACTAGAGAACCAACTTAACAAGAAGGTGGTTTTTATTGATAATGAAGTGGTGTGATTTGAAGAGTGTGTCTATTAAAGAGGGAGGAACCGAGAGTTAGAGAGCGAGAGGCGGAGAGAGAGAAAGGGAACAATTAATAACAGCGAGAGAGAGAGACAGAGAGAGAGGGGGGAGACAGAGAGAACGAACAACTCGAAATTTGCTCCCAAAAATAATCATTCGTCATTTTGTGTCGGAAATCAAACAAGAATATATTGCTACTGGTTCTCTCATCTTCTTCTAAATACTTTTCGGAGAATAAGTCGATTTCAAATGATGAATCAACGAAAGAAGAAGTGCGGAGTCAAACGCAATGAGGCGTTTCTCATGCGCAAAAAGTCATTGGTTCAGATCCGTGCCGATTCAAATGACTAAGAATTTTAGTTAACTAGTTTATTGACAGTTGTAAAACTCACGGGGGAATATCTAAAAATGGTTTTATCAGCATGCGCTGTAGTCAAACTGGACGCTTATCTTTTGTCACTTGTTAAATGGAACGGAATGTGTCAAAATGAGCTGCACCAGCAGATTCCGATTGTCATCGCTGTTTTTTTTAAATCGTAAACAACAGAAACCAGAGAACAAAGATCATTGTACTCATGAAAATCTATGCAACAAAATCAGAAAAAAAATTGTCATCGTGTCAAACACAACAACAACGATGCCGAAATATGGCTAAAATCAGAATCTTCGTTGGTTTTCAAGGCCACCATTACCCTTTCCGAGGGCTCACGTGTTATCGCTACCAAGGCTCTTCCTAGCTTTGCATTTCTCTCAGCCGTATACTTTCTTTGAACTCTCTTCGTTCTGACTATATATCCAGTCATGTTGAGAGATGTGCACACTTTGAAGCTCGGGCGGGTGTTGAACCCATGTCACACTCTTTCCGTAATGAAGATAAATCACTGCACTACCGGTATTCTGTTCTCCAATCTTTCTGCCATACAAGGTATCGAATCTGGCAGTTACTAACCGTCAACGGTTTGGTCTGGTAAGCACACATCGGCATTGGACCCAGTTCAGTCGAAGTGGCAGTTGAAATCCATCGTTTGAACATTTATTTACTTCTCATTTTGAAAATAGGAAGTAAAGAAAAGTCAAAACATTCACTGCTTGTCTTTTACATTTAACTAATCATAGAGAAAACGAATCTCTCCCCTTGTTATTCATGCAGTCAGTGGTTACTTTCTCCATGCGGTTTCAGTGTGATCCTGTGTTCGATCCCTTGACGTGAGTCAACTAAAGCACTTTATCCCTTAGAAGATGCAGATTGGTACCAAGGCAGATCCAAGAGTTAGAGACATCGTACTGAAATGTTCTATTTATTTATACTCTCTCTACTCTTCTGAGCTTTACTAAACGGATCCAGTACTTCTTGCATTCAATTCGTTTCCCTCCGCCACAAAGGTCTTCGAGTACTTCACGTAATGTTTAAACTGCTACTTGGGAATTTTGTCTTCTCTACAAATGCCATAGAATACTTATCGAGACAATTCTCCTTACAATGCTTGTAGGTAGCCAAGGTATGTTCGTTGATCGATCACGAGAGAGTTGATGGAAGATATCGAACAAGTGCCTTGCTTATCACACTGCTCATTGGCACCACTGCTCTACTCCACCCCTGATTTGCTGTTGAGCTTCCAAATGTCAAGAGTGCATTCGATCGTCCATTATTCATGTGCAAGTGACTACTCTCGCCAAGCGGTATCAATGTGATCCTGTCGTCGATCCCGTGACCAGAGTAACTGAAGTATCTCATTCCTGCTGGGATGCAAATTGGTACCAAGGCAAATCCGAGAGAATGTTGGCTTTATTTCTTTTCTTGCTTCACACTACTCTATGCGAGCTTTACTAAACGGACCGAGTGCTTCTTGCATTCGATTCGTTTTCTCGTAATCATCCTCTACAAAGGTCTTCGAGACTTCACGTATTGTTCGGACTGCTGCTTCAGGACATCTCTTTACAAAGGTCGTAGAATCTGGTCATGATATTCTCTTTACAATTCATCCATCCCTGCTGGCAAGCAAACTGGTACCACGGCAAATCCGAGAGAAAAAGACACTGTTTTGATATGTTGATTTTAGTTACTATCATTCTAGACAACCCGTTATCACATTTTTACTGTGCGGATCCCAGTACTTCTAATCGATCCATTTCCTTGCATTAGTGTCCCTCAAAGGCCTTCATATCTCATGTCATCCCTTGGCTGCTGCTTGACTATATCGCCATCATTAAGAGTGTCGTAAAATACTGCTCGAGACGACTCTCCCTACGATCTTGGACGCAGTCGAGCTGAGGTCGTCCGTTGATTGATGCCACGCGACAGTTAGAAGGGATGATTGAACCATAACCTTGGTCCTTATTTTCCTTACTAGTACACCGCATCATTGACCACTGCTCTGCTCCGCCTCCGACTTGCTGGTAAACCTCCAAATGCCAACTATGCATCCAATCGTCCATTTTTTATGGTACAAGGGATTAAAAAGGAAATTTTAAGCCTTCACTTTTATCCGGGCACAATTCGTTTTTCACGAAAAGTGAAATTTGCACTTAACATTGCCTGTAATCTGTTACCAAAGGGTCAGTCATAGTTTTATTGTGGAAAATAAGGGATATATTTACAAATATAGGGATTATGAAGATTTATTTCGTGATCGGTCAGAGGTGATATAAGCTGTCATATTTGTGCTCCCATTAGAGATTTGCCAATGATAACAACACTTTCTACGGAAAGAGTGGTAGCAGTACACTAGCCTCGATAGAGCAACTGATTAGCACGCGCTTTGAAAAAGGTGAAATGCTGGTTCGACTCTCGTTTAAAGTTCAAAATTTTGCATATCACTCTGCATTACTAAATATAAAATTATAACATTAGGCCACCATTAAAAGCGCGGTGAAATGAAGAACTCTTCTTGATCACAGCAGCTTGCCTTAAAGACTGACTTTCATTAAATTTTTACAAGGATAAACAATAATTTTTCACATAACAGACTTTATGCGAGATTGGTATCAGGACCTGAGATTAATGAAAAGTTGTGTTCTCACTAATATTTCAAGTCTAAGACGAAGCCTAAGCCTAAACGTGCACTCGCAATTTCTTAAAAGATCAACTAAAAACATTACTTGGTGAGACAAAAATTTTCCATAAAGGCCTAGAACCTTTATTTGGCTAACGTTTCGACGTTCTCGTCTTCTTCAAAACCGATGATTCAAGTCAATTATCCACAAACAGCCCGTCTTCTTCCTCTTCGACGGCAAGCGAAAGAACTCGAGTTTCGCCCATACTGGGACTCATATAACCACTACATCGCCGAGGCCACCCACATAGCTACCACTCTTCCTGCGACGTGAATTAACGAATTTGTCAGCAACAAACTTCTAACGGGTTCGGTCTAAGCACATATCAGCCGGCACTAAACCCAATTAAGCTCATAACTATTAAAAATCTATCGGATGAGAATTCTCCGTTTTTTTTTATAGAAGTGCCGATTTAACCAGCACAGTTTGACACGATGCAACAGATCGCGTGTGGCGTAGTGGTTAGATGAGCTCTGCGTCGCACATGTGATCGTCGATCACTCGATTTCCAGACTTGTCTGGGAGTATAACGGCACTGTGTTGATATATCAGTAGACTACCGCAAGTGATTGCAAACGTCAGATATGCTCAATCGCCTTGAACATGCTACGAATGGAGTCCAATGAGTGGTGTATCCTGAGGCATCAACCAACGTCGTGAGCTTTACCCTTAAACCCTTAAGCGACGACGTGCACCAGATGAGGTACACGACTGTTTGAAGGCCTTTCTTGATGGACAAAACCTTTATCATAGACGCTTGGTAGTCATTCAAAAGCATAAATCTCTGCGATTTCAACAATGTGCTTGCTTTTTGGAAAAGCCTTTTTATTACGTTGTAGCAGCGAGAATAAAAAATATGTTTAACACTCAGTTTGCTTTATAGGCTCGGCTGGAGCTTCTATATGGCCCTTCGTTAAATTCTTAGTAGTCATTTGATAGCCCAAATTTCGAGAATTTCAATGCTATGATTAGTTTTTTAAAATATTATCTCGCTTCGCACTCAGAGTTCTTATCGTACAGAAGAGTAATAAATATCTAAGTTATATTAGTAATATAATAACACTGCGAAATAAGCAGTAAAAATACTATAATTTCGAAGTATTATATAACAATAGCTGTCAGCTTAACGGGATTTATAAAGCGAAATCACATATCCGACCAAACCTGTTAAAGGTTGGTGGCTGATAGCTAACATAGAGATGTTGAAGAATGAGTGGTCGGGCAAATGTGCCTCGGTGGTGTAGTGGTTAGAGCACGCGTCCCCGGATAGGATGAAACGCGGGTTCGATTCCCGCCTGGGGCCGTGTTTTTGCCCATCACTCAATTATCTAAGTTATATTAGTAGAGAAGAGTTTTAGTTATAAGCGTAGAGAAGAGAAAAGTTAGACGAAAAACATATGACCATGTCGAGGAAATCATAGAGTATCAGAGTAGCAAATGAAACCTAGGGTTTTACTTTTCAAATGGAAGGGAACCCTGAAATTGAATAACCAAAATTGCGCGCCTCTTGCCAATTGCGCTATCCGATCGATCAGTTGCCACTCCTAAAGGGTCAACAGTGATGGTATCACTGACTGGCTCGACCCAAAATTGAAGAAGATCTGGGTAATTGTCCACTAGGCGATCGCGATGGAGTGTCCCATTGAAAACAACCGACTGCTGCTAATCGTACTTCGTGAATGACGTAGCGCAAATACGTCAACAACATCAGCAAAGGGAAAATTCCCGCTAATCAATCGATATAAGGCTTATAGGTGGGATTTTGTGGGAAAGTAAGGAAAAACTTAGTAATAACTGGTTTTGAGGGGGCGGTGGTAGTGCTGGGTTCTGGCTTTAAGGCGGTGATGGATTTGAAATTACACTGCTAGATAGAAAAAAAGAGGGACTCAGGAGATGAGAACCGATGACTCGAGCGCTCAGACGAAATCACCTAACACCACGAAAGGATGAGAAGACTGAAGAGAAAAACTCGATCGAGACGAAATTATGACGTAATTGGGCGGGGCGGCTGGGTTGTCATGACGAATTATCGATCGGCTGCGACCGACCGAGCGAGAGACGACGGGCGGAACTCGTCGCCGTCGCGGCTGGCGATGATGTTCAAGCTGAGCTCCTTCCACCTTGCTCTGTCCCGACTTTTTTACTTTAGGAGTCATGAAATTTCAAAAAAAATCAAGCAAAGACGAAAAAAGACTTTGAATAAATGGAATTCAAAAATTATTTTTATAATTTTCAAAACAGACTCTCTAGTAACCTCGGCATTCTCCAATAACTCAAAGCTTTTTGGTAGAGCACGCGTCCCCGGATAGGATGAAACGTGGGTTCGATTCCCGCCTGAGGTCGTGTTTTTGCTCACCACTCAATTCTCTAGGTTATATAAGTAACATCATAACACTGCGAAATAAGCAGTAGAAATACTATAATTTCAAAGCTTTTTCTTTGTAAGCTAGAAATCCGAGATAAATATAATAGAATTTATTCAAACAGCCGATATCTCGGCGGTTTGCAACCTTTTTCAGAGCCCGGAAATATTAGGTTGCCCATAACCACGTCAGTCAAACACCTCCATCATCTAGATGGATTGGATGGTGAGCAAAGGTTCACCCTTAGGCGGGAGTTGAACCCGAGTTCAGCCATTCCGGTGGGGTGTCCTACCACTACACCAACGAGGCGCATTTGCGCTACCACTCACTCTTCAATTTAGCAACCAGAGCTATCAGCCACCAACCCTTAACAGGTCTGGTCGGATATGCGATATCGCTTTATGAACCCATTTGAGATGGCAGCCATTGTGATATGTTATATTTAGGAATTCTCATGTTTTTACTGCTTCTTCGCAGTGTTATGATATTTCAAATATGCGCAAATATGCCTCGGTGGTGTAGTGGTAGCACGCGTCACCGGGATGGGTGTACGCGGGTTCAACTCCCGCCTAGGATCGAGTTTCCGCTCACCACTCAGTTCTCTCAAATATATTTGAAACATCGCAACACTGCGAAAAAAAGCAGTGAAAACATTAGAAAACCCTAAGTAATACATACTTCCAAATATAGTACTAGAAAAAAACACCAATCCACGATTTTAATCGCATCAAGGACGACAATCGTCAATGTAGTGGAAGCTCATGAAAAAAGGTAGGTACGGGTTGTTGAATGCATGATGCGATTGAAATCGGAAATCGAGGGTTGGTGAATCTATTTAACGAAATAATGGACGTGTTTGGCCGACTGGGTTATGGGCAACCTGATTTTTCCGAGCTCTGAAGAAGGCATGAAACCGCCAAAGCGTCAGCTGTTTGAATAAATTGTATCATATCAACATCGACTCTTTGTTACAAAGGCACATGCATGGCTCAAAAAAGGATGATTATCAGGCGCATTGATTTGAGCGTGCTCTTAAGTAACACTCGAACATTCCAGCCAAGAACAATCGAGTGTAGTTAGTCACGCTCTTTCCTGACTATTTTCAATTTTAATCATAAAGTTCCAATAAAAGAGTTAAGTAAAGAAGGAAGAAGAAGTTGAATAGTTAAAATTCAAAAAGTATTAAAATATCCTCCAAGACAGACTATCTAGTAAAATCGCCATCCTCCAATGAATAACTCAGACATTTTCTTTGTATTCAAAAAGCCGAAGTTGATAAAGTACAATTTTTACGAACAACTTACGCTCCAGCGGTATACTAGCTTCTTCAGAACCTGGAAAGATCAGCTGACCCACAACCCAGCCAGGTAAACACCTTTATTATCATCACCTGTGTCACCTGCCGTTCCGCTGATCGTCGAGTGACTCGATCGGGTACCAGCAACACTCCCATTTTCCCTATCTCGTGCAAGAATAGTCCAGTGGATCCTCCTCGCTCTCGGGATTCATTGAGCATCATATATTTCTTCTAGGCTTTTCGTGAAAAAGCGAATCATTGGGTCCGTGGTTTTCCTGTAGAGTACTTGGCATCCAGAGGAATCCAGTCGTTAACGGCTCTCGTCCCCCAATCCACCTCATTTTCTATAGCCTGGCGTATAAAACGGGATCCTTTGATCGACGACCTTGGTCAGAATTTCGGATCCTTCCTTTTATTTGCAAGATACGGGATACTCCTAGCATTGACCTCGCGACTTCGCATTCAATGACGCCAAGTGATCTTTTATCCTGCTTACGTAGCGACTAGGTTTCTGCTGCATACGCTAGGGCAGGAATAATCGTTGAATCGAAAAGGTGGGCACGGAGACGGACGTTCATTTGCTTCACTAGGTCCTCGATGCTCTTTAATCTCCCTAAGCCGCGCGTTTCCTCCTGCTGAACTTTGGAGCTAAGTCGTTCATCACGACGACTTCACAACTTAGATTGATGCAAGTGGACCATTCGCAGGTGTTCGTTCCATCGATTATGTTAACGGATGATTAAAGAGCATTAGAATTCCTGTAGATTTTATACATATATATATATATATATATATATATATATATATATATATATATATATATCCAATTGCTCTCAGATTGAATAATTGAGCGTGAATGGGGCATTCAAAGCGCATTCGTTCCTCATAAACATTGTTTTCATTAGATTTAGTCGAAGACCATTCTTCCCCACACGCGTTGTCGAAATCGGTCAACATTTGTTCCGCTTGGCTGATGCCAGTTGGTAGAAGGACGTTATTAAGGAAGCGAAGGTGATTCAATTGATGATTCCATCGTCATATTGGAAAAAATCACCAAAGCTCGATTTCATCGTATCAAGCACGAAATAACCACCAGTTTTAGTGGAACCTCATAGGAAACGGTAGGTATGGGTTGTTACATGCTTAGTACGATTGAAATCGAGGTTTAGTGGTTCTTTCTGATGAAATAATGAAGGTGTTTGGAGGACTAGTTTGTGGGCGACCTGATTGTTGCGGGCTCTGAAGAAGGCAGGAAACCGTCGAAGCGTCAGCTGTTTGAATAAATTGCATTATATTGGCCTTGAGTTTTTGGCTTACAAAGAAAGAAATATGATAATATATTGGCAGCACCACAACGAAAGCGAACGAGTGGGTGCAAGCGACTCGATAGTCGGCCCTGAAAAAGACGGAGTTGAAGTACTATTGTTGAAAAGAAAATTCTTGGGCATTTTGATAAGCATAAGATAATTTCCATGCATATCATGGGAATATTGCAGTTTATTATGTTAGTCGTCTTTATTTTCACTTTGTTACAAGCCTCCGTCATGTCCAACGATACAATCAAAGTTCGTATTTTATTGCGTCATTATGGAGGAACAGGTCTTTCACAGTGAGCTGCAGTCGATAAAATCAACGAAGTCGAAGGGGAACGCACAAGAAGCAAATGTGACTTGAACGTTCTAATGCCGGAGATCTTGACCTCGAAGACAAGCGTCGGTCAGATGTGCAACAAAGTCGAGCAACGAAGATTAAATGATTGCTGCTTTGAAAGATGAACCGTCGCCAAGTGCTGCTAATTGGCAGCAGAATTTGCTGGTTCTCTTATGACCAAACCCAAAACTTGGCAGACCGCTGGCAGATGGTCGAAGAAAACGATGGTCTTTATCTTAAACATTATCTATTAATGCTTTGTTTGGAAGTCATGCATAAATTATTAATTTACACGCGCTCCAGAACTTTCTTCGCAACCTAATAAAATCTCCTTTCTATCACTAGTACTCGCTCAAACACCGAAAAACTATCATATGAAATTTAGAAATTGAAACAAAATATCAATCGGATCTACTCGAGGCATATCCGATCATTACAAGCAGCAAGACCGGATTTCTCAATCATTGGCATCTACTGAGTTCCATCTCAATCCAAAATGTTACAAATTTTATGATAAGTCTATTCAAGAAAAAAACATTCTTCCAGATATTATTTGAGTACAATTACTGGATTCAGTGAGAATTTTTTTTCGAGGGAAAGCAGGCTCATGTCTCTTCCACATTTATAGATGCAAGTGCTTGGTGGATCTATAGCGCAGGGGATGTATCATTTGCTATTAGTATAAGGACTCGAGTTCGAGTTCGTGTCGGTGCGATGACGATAATGTGCCGCTGTAAAGCGTTCATCGGTGAACGTTTATGGAGAAAACGAGGCACAGGGGCCATCTGAGTTCCGTGTCAGTTGAATACTGCTGCTCTGTGGTCCAAGTGTACCCTTCGTGCGTTTTTGTTCGACACTAGTAATTTCGCCATGACAAGAATGTCTGTCAGATCTCTGTCGTGTACGGTGATGATCCGTGGGGTTTTCTCGCTCTCAGGAAACATAAAAAACATCTTCTTTCAATAAAGGTGTTGTCTCATCAATAGTTTTCTTGCTGTGTATTCGGTATCACATAGACGCAAACGTGAACTCCTTTAATTCTATTATTTTGCCAGTTGTTGTGCTGTGAGTTTAACGATTTCACATCTGAACCATCTTATCCTTAACAAGTTGGCTGAGATGTATAATTGGTATTAATACTTATATGACAATGCCACCTCAACAGGAGTCAAACAGCAGCTTTGATCAACTTTAAAATAATATATCTCAGCACATAGTGCGTTTTAGTACTCGCAAATTTTTTTTTCTTATAATGAAATTACGATTTTTTGCAATAAGATGGTTCTGCATTCCTGTTAAAAGGCTCGTAATTTCTAGCGGAATTTCGTTCCGTAAGACACGATAGTGTTTCCCGACATATCGTTTTGGTTTACATTTGCTGATCTTCCATCGAAGATTTTAGAAACAAGAATCAATAATTTTCATGAATTTTTTACTCCTGAAACTACTTTGTATGAAACCTTCATATTCACGTGCGTTTTAAACCTCTCTTAAAGCAATATAATCTGATAATGTATCCATTTATGGACAATTATACAGTGCAATACCCATAAAAGACCTCATGAAAGGCGTAAAAAAGAACATTGTGAAATTGAATTGTTTCGAACGAGGTCTGAAAAATCAGTCGAGTATGAAGATATTATCAAAAATACCAATTTTGAGCAGTCGATTGTCAATCATGCAATGTCCTGTGATTATCTCACTGGGCATGCAGATATGCTAGCTATGCCGTTTGTGAAGTGAAATTTCATTTTACACGCCCCTCGATCTAAAGGGACTTTACCCCCGAAGGGCACCAGTCCAGATGAAAGACACTGTACAACTGACGAGGCTGCAAGGCCGAAACACGTGTGTTGCACTGAGTAAGTGTCCATAAAAGGCCTCATGAAAGGCTCGGAAAGTAATATATTGTCATACTCTATGAAAATCATAAAGGTTAAAAGGGATAAAGCTCTCGGCGTTGCTTAATTCCTGAGGAACGCGCCATGCATTCGTCTCCACTTTTTAACCTCGTTCTGAGGTGATCAAATGCATATTTGGTCTTTACAATGGCTTGCGGCTGCCTCCCACTTTATCGAGTCAGTGCTGTTCATCCTCCCAGACGAGTCTGCGACCACTGAGGTACTAGTTTACCGACCCCGGAGGGATGGATGGCTTGGTGAGCCTTGAGCGCGAGGTCGAACCGTTGACCTTATATGAGACGCAAGCACCTCTAACTACTGCGCCACATGCGTCTTAATGATAATCATAGATTCTATGAAACTTATGGATCCTAGTAATGTGAGGGAGAAAGGCAGGCTTTTCTGTACAGATTCATATCTAGTGAATTTCTTGATCAAGAAGCAATCGTCACTTATCGGAAAACCTACTCCGTTGCGAATGGACTGACCAATCACGGTCACCGTCTACTTAATCTGTACTACTTCCTACCGCGAGCAAGAAGCGAACGCTAGTTAACTGATTGTTTTGTCTTAAAAGCTCCATGGTGATCCATTGAAATCCTTGCTTTTTTTGTACAGCTACTTTCCAGGTAACTAATTATATTCACCAAGCAGTAGAACTATGAAGGATATTTGTGTCTCCACGATTAAAAAGGTGTAAGTTACAACTAGGATTCTTTCCATTTAACTGCTTTTTGCGATGGTTTGATGTTATGGTACACCCTGTCATGTAGGGTAATGTGCAGAACATTTGCGTCAGACGGGACTTGAACCCGTATTTCACCCAATTCGCAGACGCGTGCACTATTCTTTGCGCCACTGGCGCTTGTTTTTTCGCCACCCTTTCCAGATATATTTGTCGTAGCGTAGAAAGAGTGATGGAAAATGGATGTCAGTAGTGCAACGGGTTAGATCACGCGCTCTGGGATAGGGTGAGATGCGGATTCGAGTCCCCCTGACGCGAAGTTTTGCCCGTCACTCTGCATCACTTGGGTTTATCTCTGAAACTACAGAATGATCTTTTTATAGTTTCATCAGTTCCTCTTAAATTTTGAAGTTGAGATTGTTTCTTTTCTTCTTGAATATCTTATTCTATTCCACTATCTACTTTGCCATCATCTTGTCGATCGTTCACACTGTTGCTCAGGTAGAAGTTCTTTCTTCGTGGAACTTTGGCTGATCTAAATATTTACAAGGCTCATCCATTCCTCATATAGGCTTACCAAAGTCAATCTTACTACTTCTCATCTTAAGATTTTTTCTTCCGTCAACTTCTTCCCATTTCACAGGATGATTTCCTGTTATGTTATGATAATCTCAGGTGTTAATCGGTGAACAGAAACGACGAATAATATATATTGAAATCTGACGCAAACTTGGAAGCTGCCTGATCTCTTTTTCTTCTAAATTCCAGTTAATAGTAAATAAATGTCTACCCTACTGGAAGTCGTGGGAAGTAGTACTAGCACTGGTGGGCTTTGTTTTTGAAGTGGAGTATTCGGATCACTTCTTCGTCATCAGGTCTAAAGTTCCTGACTGTAGGGTGCTTGAGAACTTTGTTCACTTGTTAAGGTACCAGTTTAGAGAAAACTGTCCGGAGAATCTCACAGCCAATTTATGCGCACAAACTATCTATTTGAGAGAGTTTTCATTTCATGTAAGTGCTGTTATTATTTTAAATTCATTTAGCGAAGTTTTTTGTAGATTTTGCTTGCACGTATGGTCTATTTTCCCTCTTATTTGCGATGTCGTTACTACTGCAAATAACAGCACTCGCCGCTTGCAGTCTATACGGTTTATTTCATCGGATCAGATTTCTAGCCTTCCAAGCATTTCACCGTCAGCTACAGTATCATATTATCGTGAAATATCGATTATCACTGTGCAATCCTGTATTATAAACCAAATGTCCAGAAATAGAAACCCGATCAGCACAATGGGAAACCGTATGAGCTACGCCGGCAGGCCAGGTAATGATTAAGTCGTAATAAAGATGAAGAACTCGGGTAGAAACGACTTTCAATCAGCAACAACTGATCGTCAAACAGTCTTTTAGAGCAAAGTTTAGACTTTCTTTGTACAGCAGAGCATTTTATAAAAACTTAAATCAGTGCCTGTACTGGAAACATCTAAGAAAAGAAAGTTACGCTCTAACGAACTAACAATATGCACTGGCTGGGACATTCCATCGACTTATTCAATAAGTGCGTCTCAGAGTATCCATGTTATTAATGAATGATAAAAGAAAGATTGGTCGGTGGCCATCGATATTGTAAGGAAATCTCATGTATTCGAATCCATTCGTAGCATCGTGATGGATGAGAATTGCCGTTCTTGAAATGGTAACCCAGTCTTCGGTCAAAGTGAGACTCCTCATCTCTGGTCGTGACCTCATGTAGTGGAGGAATGAAATAACTATCAGATTATTCGTCTTCTTCGGCATACTAGATTTATCAGGTCCATTCATGGTCGAAATCTCTGATCTTATCATCATAAAACCGTTGCCTGCCTAAGGCTTCACAATCTCTCACTCAGTTCTCACAAGATAGTTTACTAGAATCGGCTAAAGGTAGTTGAGAGACTAAAATTTCACTCACTGTTCTAACCACTATGCACATGGATATTAAAGAGAGTTAGAGTCTTTTGTTTTTTCGATTCCTTTCCTTAGTCATTCCGCGTGTGTCAACTGTTAGCTGGCAGCTATTGCTTCCTTTCCATCGTTTTTCTCTCACCATTGCGTCCATCTGGACGAGCTGCAAGACGTGCAAAGGTCATAGAGGATGCCCTCAATATTGACTCCTCTTTGCTACTGGGATACCGGCTTCATTGAGCAAAGGTCACAACTGCTGAAGCACATGATCAAAGAAAAATTGTTTCGAGCTATCGATGAAGAGGCATTGCATGCCGATGTGCAGCATCAACTTGACAGTTTACTTATTGCATTGTACTTTTGAATGACTGTGGCGATTTTGGGTGTTATATGGGACGAGAGAGCATCAAATCTAGGAAGTTTATGTTGCGATATATGGTTTTAAAAGTACGAAATGCTAATGTAATCAATCATTTGAGAATTTATTTCTATGGGGCAGTATACAACTATAATATGCTTTGAACATAAGTGGAGGATAAATATGATTGAGATATGAATAAATATAAATGAGACGGATAGAAGCTCAAAGGATAAAGCTCTCGGCGTTTACCAATCCCTGATAGATGTGCCATTCATTCGCATTGTGCCATTTATTCGCCTTCAAATTTTTAACTTCGTTTGAGGTGATTTGAATGAATATCTGGATTTACAATGAGTCGGTCAGTGCTGCTTATCCTCCCAGACAAGTTTGCGACCTGTGCCAATTTACCGACCATTGAGGAGTAGATGGCTCGGTGAGCTATGAGCGCGAGATCGTACCATTGATCTTGCATGTGACGTAGAGCACCTCTGAACACTGGGCCGCATGCGCTCATAAGATAGCATGAAGATGTTTGAGAGCAATATATCATTGTAACATATCTTGAACCTTCAATGAGTTCTGTTTGGCGCCTATATAGTTCAAAACACGTGTTGCGACCTTACAGCCTCATCAGTTCATGGTGCCTTTTGGTTCAGTCAGTTCCTCGCGTTTCCTCGGGTACACATCCCCTACATAGAGGAATCGACGCAAGACTGTTTGCACTCAACGTACGATGAAAAAATCACGTGGCTTTTTTTCAGAGTGACTGATAGTCGATTCCATGGCTTACGGTTGTTACAAAGCATAAGTACCAACATTTTCAATCGCCTTTTCTGAGACATCGCTCAAAACAATATAATCTGATAACACATGCATAGCCATAAGTAACCTTAAGAATGGCTCAAGATTTGTTATCAGACTATATTGTTTTGAGCGACGTCTCAATGAAGTTGGTTAAAAGATGCTGTTTAACAACAGTTTGGCGAGGTTTTGAGGTTTTCAAAGGTGCTTTGGAGTCTGTGGAGGTCTTATCTCGTATTTTACCATCCACTGACAATTGAATTCCTCTAGTAGTGATAAAAATCTCATTTCCCTTACAAAGCTACCTTTTAGCTTACAAAGCTACATTTTCGTTGAAGTACGCGCAGCCTGTTTCTTTTCGTGATCTTCCAAACGCACCAGCAGAGAATGTCCGCCGTCCGCAAAAAGCTTGAGAAAGATGAATGAAATAGAAGTGATATGGGGCACAATCAGCTCCTTCTTTTCGAAATTATCAAATATTACCAATTCGACTTTTATTCTATCCCTCTGACGTTATAGCAAAAACTTTTAGTCATTCCCATTTGCCTATTTCTTTTCATCTAGCGGAAAAAACGAAAAAAAAAAACAAAACAGAATAAAAAGAAAAGCTTAGCGAAGTCTGAGAAGCTATATCTCAAGTTAAATCTATTCATTATATCAATATTACAGGTAAAGTGCAGTTTGTAGTCGCTTTAACCCCTAGTGAGCTCATAGGAAATAAAAAGGATCACGAGGTTATATCATCACCATGATGTCCTAGCTAAAGATTCTTAACGAAGAGAGTATCGGAAAAGAGTGAAGGGATTAGATGTATTTCTGCCAAAAACAGAAAGTAAAAAAGGCATCGTGTAGAAAGTATGCTGCTGCTTGCATCTCTTGAGTGAACGTAAACTACTGAGTTATTCTGATGTGCAACGACGAAAAATAGAGGCTACAAAAGTACCCGATGGAATGGCTTAGCGAGTGATGAGAATGCAGACAGCAAAGAGACTTTCTCAGATTGAGAAAAGACCATAGGATGATGCTCCTTTATACAGCTTACCAAACACGATGAAAGTGAAGCCATTCAGTGTCGGTTTGTTGCGATAGCGTACCTAAATTATTTCCACTTAGTAGAAGATTTTGGCGCTGTGACCGAGTGGCTAGTGATTCTCGCCGCTGCTCGACGCAGAATTAATCTCACAGCCTCCCAACAGTTTCAGGTAATCAGTGACGAACACCCTATGGAAAGCCCAAGCTTGGCTATACTTAATATTGTACAGATGCGTGCACGACCAATATTCTACGACGTTCGGGAAGAAGACTGTAACTTCTAGCGAGCGAAGAGACGGATCGAATGCAAGAACTACTAGATCCGTGCAATAGGAAAAAGTATGATACGGGACAAATAAAGTGATTAAATAAGTGGAAGATTATCCATAAGATCGATTCAGACATAACAAATGGTTTGTGCTGAAGTAGTTAGAATAGATATTCACATTTTTTTTCGTTATACTCTCAAATGGGAGATACTTCCAGATCATCTACATCATATTAAGTTGAGGAAAAAGTTCCTTAACATCTGCTAAAGATTCAAAGCTCATGCCTAAATTTCATTTAAAAAAACAATAAATATTCTTCATAATCAAGACCATCATATTCTCATTATTCCACGATCTTCTGCTAACGATCCGCAAGCTTTCGGATCTATTCGAAATACCATTCCTTGGACTTTGAATCAAAGAGCTCCTGACATGCCTTTTCGACATTATCAAATGTCTCTAATCGGCGCCCACGCCACTGAGATGTTCCATTAAGCGGAAAAGACTATAATCGGATGGCACAGCATCTGGACTGTAGGCTGGGTGCAGCAAGGCCTCAACTCCCTCCAATTCATCAAACATTTCTTTAGTCTTCTCTGCGGTATAATGTTTGGCACTGTCTTGCCGAAACATCGCGCGCTTTCTGAATCAATGTTGTTCCTTCAAGGAATAAATGTGAACAATAAATATTCAATGAATCTATGGATTTTTCATGAAAATATTCCAGGGGTGTTCATATAAATTCCATATCGAAACGCGAAATGATAAGGAGTAAAGTGCTCACTGTTAAGATCTTAGTTGTTAACTTTGAATTACTGTTTATGTGCTTTTCTTTGCAGAGTACAATGGAATCATTCGCTGCTAATCAAACGTCAGATATTAGCCATGCATTATCGACTTCTTATTGAATGCACATCCGGCCCATATAACGATTTGACTCGCTTACCGACGTATGGAATCAGTTTTGCCACCTACCATTACAACTTCTCGATCCGAAGTGGTCAGAGGCTTCATTGATTGAGGCTCTGGATCGGCCCAATCACCCTTTGTTTTTTTACAGGGCACGTGTAACCGTTTCTACCCTCGCATTTAGTATTATAAATATAAATATTTAAGCTCCAGGTTTTTCAAGTTGCTTCGTTTTTTCTTGCAATCTTTTTCCGGGTATGAGCGCCAGTTGACGACAGGAGCTACGTCCGGCATAGTGATGTAAGGTGAGCAAAGATCGAGTTTAAATTGATGATGAGGAAAAAGAAGCAAAAACGAAAACGGGCATTACGGTGGGTCAATGGCAGCAAATAAGATAGGAAGAATCCACAATTTTAGCTTTTTATCTACTCTCTAATTTTGCTTATGAATGCTGATTTCGATGAGTAGTATAACCATTGGTATGTTGAGATACGAGCAAAACTTGGAAGTGATGTTTTTGTCTCTTGGACACAAAGTCATTATGTTTTTCAGGCGCATAGCGTGCGCTTCTGTCAGCCGTGTCTGACTAATCGCATCGGTTGCTATCAACAGTTACTCGTCAACAGTATTGATCTAATAAGCACAAATCGGCATTAAGTCGAAGCCAGGTTGGAGCCTTCAGAAAATTGAAAACAGGAAGATTCGAGAGTCCTTCATAATAAATCCTATCGGTTTTGATTGAATGAGGCTAGGAAATCGAGCGCTGCTGATGCGCTCATAGTCCAAGTTCAGCTGAGGACGAAGCATTCTTTTCCAATAAAACGTTAGAAATATACAACATTAGAAGAAGTAATATTTCTTCACTGTCTGCCAAAAATACTTTTTAAAGAATATTTTTGAGGAGTCAGAAATTGAATTAAACCACAGAAAATCAATTCGAAGTTTATAATATTTTCGGCACAGTGCAGGTTTCTAGCTAATAATCTCCTATGGAATTAACCGTGATACTGATATGAAAGTGAGATTAATATAAAAAATAAACAGTTTTACAAGCTCATTCAGGGTTGATGAGCTGTCCCTCGTCAGTCATATATCACTCGGGAGGATAAAGTTCGCAAAGGGCACTCGATGTTGTGTAACACGGCTGGGGAACTCGAACTCACCAGTCACTCAAATCCAGACATCGGTCGAACGTAAATCAGCATCAGATTGATAAGCCCATCTTCTTGCATTTGTTGTAATGGGCCAGTGAGTCAAAGACTTTTGATGGTTTTGAGGAGATAGAAAATTTCCTAATTAGAATTTTTCGATTAGTTGGATAGTAGGTTCCGGAAAACATAGGAAAACATAGAAGAATCAGCATTTTAGAATGTACATTTGAGAAGTTAACCAGTGTTTTGCGACATAGAAACATTCTTCTTCAAGGCATTCATAGATGCATATTCAGGATTGTCAAGATGCTTATGGCAAAGTATTAGGATGGAAAGAAAGTTTTGGGAAACCTGTGAGAATTTGAAAATCTGCGCATGAGTTTCAAAAAAAGCAATAATAAGTATTCTTCAGAATAAATTAATCGTATCACACGACTTTCTGACATCGGTTCGCCGAGTTTCGGATCTGGTTGAAGTACCCACGGTTCACCTTCCAAAGAGCAATCAAATCAACATCGTTCAACTTTGTTGGACATCCTGAACGAGGCTTGTCTTCAAGTTCAAGATCTGAGCATCAAAAGCGTTGAAACCAGAGTCCAGCAGCAGATCCGCTTGTTGTGCCTTTCACCTCCAACTTCGTTGATTTCATCGAGTGGAGCTCGCTGTTAAAGACCTTTTGTCCATGAAGACGCAACAAAACACGAAGTTTGATAGTTTCGATGGACATGGCGGAGGCTTGTAGCCAAGTAAAAGTAAAGACGAATAATATCTACGCCTCCACCAGGAAATTCCCACGTAAAAAACTGCGAAATTCCCATGATATGCATAGGAGTTATCTCATGCTTATCAACTTTGGTCAACTTTGGTTGAAAGAAAAGAAAACAATGTTTGAAATCATCTTGTCTATTTCTTCTCCCTATCTTCTTACAATAATGAGTATCTTGCTCGGATTTAGGTGTCTCCACAAGATGTTACCAACTTTTATGGATGAGAGAGAGAGGGAGAGAGATTTTGATTTTCCTACTACACTTCTTCTATAATGGCTGCAATTTCTGCTCACTACATCTTCCAGTCAAGTACTTTTATAGCTTGGGCGGCATTACTGGTGAGTAGAACTCGTAATGTATGCGCAAATTGTCATAAAGCGATGTTTCCCTGGAGGAAAAATCGTAAAACTGTCAAGAGAAAATTCATGGTACTGAATTTGTGATTCTTTATTTGAGCGATGCTTCACCGAAGAAGATTCAAATGAACGACAACGATGAACCACGACACGAGACTATCGGTTCTAAGGGAGGCGCAGACGTCCAAGCATTGACTGGATAAAAATTATTCATCTCAATTATACTTAATCATTGGTGTTTGTTTACTTGTAAATTATTAGTTTAACTTATTCAACATTGAGAATCAGCCTTAGTAGACGTCGATCGCCGACTCCGACGTGACGACGGAGTGCTAATATGGTGGAAGTTAAAACTCGAATTTGAGAGGAGATGAATTTCCATCGCCTTTGGATGAGAGAGACAAAGCTTTGACCAATTTTTTTTTGAAAGAAAACTGCAATTTTTAGTAAGGCCACTATTTCTCGTAACCTCCACAAACGGGATATACGTTTAGGAAAAATACGCTCTTCATCAAAATGTTAACCTATGCCCGTCCCCAATAATCATCGGTGGTTTCACTTTGGAAAACGCTGCGCTTGTGAATTTTGGTGTCCTAGTTGCTATTATTCAAAGAAAGTGAATAAATCGAATGCTGATGACGTCAAAAATTTTCGGATGTGTCAAAAAATTTTTGTTGCTCGGTCAATTTGATTGTAGTGAACAGTGGGGTGTAGATTCCTAGAACATAAATTGAGCCAAAATGTCCGTGTGATTTAAATTACTTCTCTGTATGCGCACTCTCGGATCATTTGATGCACACATGGAGGTATTCTGTTACGCTAACTACATCAGATGTGGTATAAAAAGTGACAACTATGAAATAGACAACGTCCACATTCGCATCGTTGATGGAAAGAAAGAGTGTGGTTGATTATGCGACAGTGACGAATGAATGAAAAAGAATCGTTAAAAAGAGAAAGTGTGCAACGCTACTGAGGTCGTGAATAATGGAGATTTAGAAACTATCGTCACTGCCAGAGAACACAACCGACGTAAACGGCTTGAAATGAGTTTATTTGTGAGTATTCAGGCGTCAGGGGCAAAATGAACAAAAGCTATCAGGAACATTTCGCACCTGAAATACTATGATGAGAGCGCACTCATCCAAACGTCATCTTTTTTTTCCCGTTCGCAGGACCTCGGATGATCTATCCCTCCTCTTCATTACTTGATAGAACAACTTCCAAGATCGCCCGTCCATTTTGAAGACTTGCGTTGTTTAGCCGATGCGAGATTGGTACTGATTAGAAGTACTGTGATTTACATATATTAAATGTCAATGCCGAGGGTTATTGACAGTCGTTATTTTGAATGATCATGTCCATTGTTGCTCAAAAATTGGTCATTGAATAGCTGACGAGCTTCGATTCTGTATCATAGAAAAAATTATCGAACCGGTGAGTCATGAGACTAGATCACCTTCCAGATGAATCACCTTTCCAGATGAGCGAAAAGTGGCAGTAGACGAAGAAGGCTTGAAAAACAAACCAAAATTGTTTGTATATTTGATTTGTTCAAGCAGACGAGTTTGGAAGATAAGCTTCGAATAGTCACACTCGCCGACATCTTTGCAGCTTATTCATTCATAGATGAGCACTCTACACGAATAATTCGGCAAACTCCTGCGACAAAATCAGATTGAATGTTCACTGAAGAGAATTCGCTTTTGTATGCAAATATTCTAATTCTCATCTAATAGTGCATCTAACGACTACCAGTGATAGAAAATCGAAAGTACAAAAATCGAAGGTCCTACGCAAAAAAAAATGGAGACACGAAAGTAATAGAACTTCGGGAAATCATTCGAATCACTAAGTGGTTGAAATTGATGAAAGCTATAACTTAGAACTCTTCATTTAGCAAACTCCCAAATTTTGACCTTCCAAACGCCGTTATTTCCTTGCACAGGGAAATTTTGATTGATTCCTTATGATGTTGTCGCTTATGTGGTTCATACTTTCAACAGTTATATCTTCAGTTTCTATTACCTCCGTAATTAGGAAGTAGCTATAACATCACATATCTTTCACTTGGTTGAGAAGTCTCCACTAGCACACTTTTAATCTCTCTTTCCACTATCCGGTCTGATCTTACAATCTCTGATCGAGTGACCAACATCCATCAACTGATAGAGAGTTCTGCACAGCGCTTCCAAGCTCTCTGACCTTCAATCGCTCTTCATTGCCCTTCTCTATCACTGACTAATGCTCTTTGTCCACCTCATGCCTCGAGGTTCGGCCCCCTGTCATCGACGAGGTTAAAAGCCGCCATTACAGCAGTGAAGCTGCACAGACCAACTTCACCAGTCTCACTCAATCATTATCGTTTTCTACTTCACTTTCTCTCTCAATCGCGTCATGCGTAATTTTTTCATCATCAGCGTTTGAAATCTCTTGAAGTATTCAAACAGTTGTAAGAAAGTCGTTTCGATCTTCCAGCAATGATCTTCCACGTCGCCGCTCTTACCGGCTTTATCTGCCTTGTTTCTGCTGCTCCTTTCACCAGCATCGAAGATATACCACAAGAGTACAGAGGTAATCATTGCTAGGCATTTAGTGAAGTTCCATAATCACGAAGAGCGGGATTTTAAACCGATCTTTTGACCCCATTGATTTCTTCCGGTAAAGCATGCTCTTTCTACAGTAGAAAGAAAATGTGAAACGCTAAAGTTGATCTTTCTAGGAGAGTTACGAACATTTTGGTCTGATTTAGACATGATTCCCAAGGAAGCTAAGGATTTCCTTACTGGGCTCTCGGACAAGGACAAGGAAGCTCTTAAAGATGTTGCCAAGAACTATGCCACCTACAAAAATGAAGACGAAGTACTGCACATGTTTTTTGAGATATCGCAAAATTTTGTGGCCTCCATAGCCTGACCACAAGTCTCTTTTAGGCGCTAGCTGCATTGAAGGCGAAGTCGCCGGAACTTGGCGAGAAGGCGGAAAAACTGCACACCATGGTCAAGGATAAGGTTAATGCACTTGGCGATGAGGCTAAGGCATTCGCCAAAGAGGTAAGAAGTATTACAATATCCTTTTGCTTCGAAAAATCGAAAGAAAATAAAGAAAAGAAGGAAAATCATACAATTGAAAGAAACATAGTTAGATTTGCTGCAGTGGAGTTTCTTGGAAGTTTCAAATTGCCTTTTTGTTGTTACACAAAAAAAATCAGAGATTCCATTGTTGCTAAAACTTTACCATAGACGTCCAGAATAAACTCTTTTTAGAATGGAAAACTATTTTTCAGTGAAGCCTATCATATATGCCTGGTTACAGGTGATCAAAGGAGCGCGGAAGATTCAGGCTTCCGTTGTGGCTGGTAATAAACCGAATCTTACTGAACTGAAAGAAAAAGCGCAATCGGCTCTCAACAAGTACAATGCGTTATCGGATGAAGCAAAAGAGGATCTTGCAAAACATTTCCCTATCCTCACATCTATTTTCAAAAGTGAGTTTTTCTCTTCTATATCAAAATTGAAAAGAGCATGTGGACGCAGTGGTTAGAATGCTTTGCATGCACAAAAGGGCTATAATTCGACCGCGCGCTCATGGGTCACCAAGCCTTCCATCTCTTCGAGGTCGGCAAATTGTCTCGGTATTTGTCTGAAAGTATAACCAGCACCGACTTGATACACTGATAGGCCACTGCGCATTAGTGTGAAAGCCAGATATGCACTTAAGCACCTAAAATGAAGATCGAAATTGAAGACGGCGACTTGGCACATTTTACGGATTGATGAACACCGAGGCCATATGCATTGTCCTCTATCAATGACTCTGACGAAAAATAGAGGTGCATAAGATTTTGAAAAAAGTTGATTCAGAAATTGATTTTCTAGAACTCGTCCATAAAATAAGTGGTAACAAATTCCAGCTATTAACATGCCAAAGATGTGGAATAACGCATGGATTTCTTGATTGCCTGAATCGTAAATTTTTGTATTTTAGGTGACAAGTTCCAGAAAATCACTGAAACGATGCTGTCCAAGAACTAAGGCGGACCGCTAGCTATAGTTCTATGCTGTTTCGCGGCAACACGTGTAGTGTCGTTGCCATTGTTATTAATTTTTTTTTCAAACAAATGCTTGATTTCCGAAGTACTGCATTTCCACCTCCATATACCTATCTCAAGTTTTGTCGGTTTATAATCAATAAAAGGTGATTTTGTTTATTATAGGCCATTAAAATATAAGATTTTGCACGAAGTAGAGGACAAATCAGAAGTTGTGCAAAATAAGGTTCAGAGAAAAACGATGCCAAAAAACAGTAATAATTTGGTAATCACATAACATATTTTGAGCTTTTGTGAGGTCTTGTAGAGCACTCAGACAGTATTAAACAGGCCCGTTTTGCCCTCACGGGGATCGGCTGAACCGCAACGCATTGTCTAGAGCTGCATAAGTGCTCTACCAGTCCTCACAAAAGGTTCCAGACGTGTTAAGTGATTATCACATTACTGTTTTTGAGAAAGGTGAATAAAAGCTCGTATGAAGAACATCAGAGAATTGTGGGAAAATCTTCTATGTAAAAATCGTAATATCGTATTCTGATGATTCCTTCTCAGTGAAATCTTCGGAGCACAAAATATATTGCTTAGAAGTATACTGGTTATCGTTGATCAGTTCCTGAATTATGGTCAGTCCTCGCTCTCTTTAATGTTGCTGAGTGAGAGTAAACGTACTTAAACACGCATTAACTCTAATTAGTAAAGGTCGTCGCTTGCAAATGCTAAGAATCTCCAGACATCTAGTCAAGCTACCACATGAATCAATTCGGAAAGCGTTTGGTGAGACATTCTCCGTGGAAAACAAGGTCTTCAAATGGTAGCTGATTAGACACCCACAAAAATTGGTGATTTTTGAAAACTACTGGAAAATCTGGGATTCGAAGAGTGCGTGAAGCCTGGCTATTTCGGCATGTACCATTAGACTCTCTATCCATCCTCGTCACACTCAGAGATTACGATCACTCAAAAGCAGAGCATTGACAGAGCAGCATACCGGAAAGAGTGAGATCTGGGTTCGAATCCCGGCTGACGCAAATGTATTTGCACAGCACTCCACATTACCGGGTATACTGTAACATCATACCACCGCAAGTGGCGGTAAAATAAAAAGAATTCTGACTGGTTTCAAGCAGTTTATTCTTGAGACAAAAAGCTCTCGGTGTGGTTAATCAATGCGTAGTTGTTTTCAAGTGCTCAACTCTGTATGAAATATATCTGTGACATCAATCTTCTGTGAGCCCTGCCTCTCTAATGTTGTGAAGTAAAAACTCTCAGATTTTCACAAAGATCTTAAAGATATTACGATCTGCTTCAAGGTGATGATTTTAAGTACTATACAAGCTTCGGAAAACATAGTTCTCGTTAGATAAATAGTAATGAAGTATATAGTGCTTGATGCCTTTTTTTCTTTGACGACTCAAAAAATGGCATGACGTACTATGAGAGATGCAGTAAGGGCTTGTTTTACTGCTGGCCAGTTATTTAAGTATTTGTAGTTTTCCTAGCCAGTCAAATCAAATCACGATAATTTGTCCTGGATTTTACAGTACTCAAAACAACGCCATTGATCACTAAGAAATCGACGGTAGCCAACAAGTGCAAGCTTTCCAATGCCAATGACGATATAACTTACCACGCCAAACTGTTGAAATGTGGTTGTTGACAGATCGAACCGTGTATCGCATAAATAGTGGTAACACAACAGAGCTCCGGTAGTGCAACTGATTAGCGCGCCTCCCTGTAAAAGGTGAAATGTGGGTTCTCCCGTCTGAAGTTTCAAGTTTTGCATTCAGCCAACACAATCGGATATATATATATATATATATATATATATATATTTGTATCCCACGCCATTGCTAAAGCAGCTGAAAGAAGAGAGTTTTTGATGATATTTAGTGCAAGCATTATCAATATTAAGCTGATGGTGGCAAGCTTCTCGGTGAGAATTAACAGTTTCAGTCCGCAGTCCGGTCTTGAGAGTTTGATGTTCAGCAGATTGCGCTTTGTTGATCATGAACGCTTTTGTTGTAAATTGGAAAGTCTATGACTTTGTGATCAACAGCGGCAAACTACTAAAACGTAATTATTGAAAACCTGCACTTTTCATGTCGAACTCATTCCAAGAACTAGTGCACGCATCCGAAACGATGATCTATTAAATGTTACCTGGTCGATACTGATAATTACCAATCTACTGAACTGAGGTGGCAGACAATTGAAGAGGTGCCATTGCTTTTCCATTGATCCCTACTAGTGAGAAATCTCCAGCCGCTAAGTCATGAGTAAATGGTGCGTCTCTAAGTGACGGATAAAGAGTTACGTAGACGAAAGCGACAGTGTGTTTCCTTGAGATGCAGATCGATCTAAAAGATAGATCACCTTTTCGATCCGTTAATTTCATTTTTTTTATGCGTATCTCTTGTATTTAGGTAGACACGTTCATACATGAGTGCGAGTGTGCCTTCTCAATTAGGAAAATAGCATTTCACGAATCAATTTGGTCAAGTATGCGAAAAAAGTGACTGGAAATATAAGCGTTATGTTTCAGAAGATCATTATATAAAAGTCAACCTGCCACATCTACTGTTTTCGGAACGGGACCCACTGATAGGCTGCTTGCTCCATTTCTACAGGCTATGAATGAGAAAAATTAGTACGCGTCTTTTTGTGCAGTATATAACTAGCAACGAGAAACCATGACTACCAGAGCTTTCTATTATCCTTTGTCTCTTCTCCAAGAATTTTCGACAGCATAGAATGTTATACAGCACTGTTTGAAACAAACACTTCTGATCTTACTCTGCCTTTTATTGCAGTTTCCTCTGATTTCTGAGATCTGCACATAGATATGTCTGCTCTTTCTAAACTACAAGCCTCAACTTTGAGAGGCAATGCGAGCTTCTGCTGTTTTAGTTATTGTATCACTCTTCATCTGTATTCAAAATAAATGCCCCCCAAATTTCAAATATTTTTCCTAAAAATATCGAAGAGATTACTTAACTATAAAAACCTTAGAAATCGTCCGAGCTTTTAGCAATGACACCTCACATCATCGCCATCACTGCTACTCTCAGTCTCGCTTCCACAGCTTTTATCAACTCTGTCGGTGATATTCGGATGCAGTACAAAGGTGAGCAGTTTCAAGTTACTCAGCCTTTTCTCAAAAAATCTTTATGTTCTAAAAATGTAAAGGAAGAAGCCTATCTTTTGGTAGTGATGTTGACAGTTTTCTTTAGACATAAATATCTGACTATAAACTTCTCTTTGTGAAGTAATATTAGAGAAAATTTGTGGAATAGTTATTTTCTCTACCAAGATATATCGCAGTAAGATTGCTAAAAATAAGGATACTTGAAAGAAGCTCTAATAGCTCGGACTTAGAATTTTGAAGACAGGTATGGCTAAATGGTAAGTTAATGCACGTTATCAAGATATCGGAAACCAGAATGTTGGTTCAACCTTTTCTTCACACGCTCTTGCAAGCATCTGAGATCGTCCTACACTGGCTATTTATGCAAGAGTTGGGAGAGATCTGACGATCAGAGTTTACGATATTCAGGTAAAAGACAAAATTCTCAAGCAGCATTGCAACACTTAACAAAGTGTTAAAAACTGAGAGCCAATCAGTGATAGAGAGCGAAGAGAATGCTAGAAATATTGGGGTTGGTACACTGAAAAAATGTAATTACGGCTCTTGTAAAAGCATGACTTCCATCAAAATAAAGTGCATTCCTTTAGACGAGCCAGCTATGTAAATCTTGTTTAGATCTAACACCTCAAGAAGCCCAAAAATTCACTGACGATCTCAATGAGGAGGAGAAAGCTGTCATGGAAGAATTTGTCCAAAAACTACAGTAAATTCAAAAATGACGACGAGGTGGAATGATACATCGCACCAAATTCAGTGACTTCACCAGAAATACAATGTGACTTAGGCTTTGGCTATGCTGAAGTCAAAATCAGTTGTACTTGGTGAAAAGGCGGAACAGATGTTAGGCGTGATCAAGCACAAAATCGATGCTCTCGGAAACGACGCTAAGGCATCTGCTGCAGAGGTAGGGAAAAATTATCATTATCAACTACACTAATTCTGTGCTCTAATTGACCGTAAAGAGACGGTGGCCTGCAAAATGATAACTTCTTTGGAAAACTGATTTCTTTCCTCATATAGCGCAGTAGATTATACAGGGGTGAGTTATACATATAATCGTTGGCTCAATCAAATCTTCAAAATTCACATAGTCTTCAACAAATCCGTCATCTTTCCATCGATTTCAATCTTTTATCGATCGTCCACTTATTTTTTCGTAGAAAGAAACGTGAAATTTACTACAATGAGATAGGGAGTGAGAGTAAGGCAAAGCGTGCTGTTCTGGTAGGGTAGTGGATAAAGGTCGAGTCCATAATGTCATATCAATAAAAGAGGCTTCGCATTTTTCAGTCTTTGCTAACATGCTGATCAATTATCCTTTATTTGCGCTTTTTTGAGGTCATCACCCTGGGTCACAAACTGCAAGTGGCTCTCTCTACTGGCCAGATGCTGTCCTTCAGCGACCTAAAGGTGCTGGCACAAAACCTCATCATCAAATACGTGGTTCTGTCAGAAGAAGCAAAAATGGAACTTCAGGAGCAGCTTCCCATTCTCACTTCCATATTGAAGGGTAAGTGTTTTCTGGAGAACATAAGTTTATCTGGGGATGTATGGAGCATTGATAAGACGTATGTTTCAAATACGAGTGATCATTGTTGCAATACGGAGGTCATCAAGCCTTCCGTTCAAGCGGCGGTCAGCAAATTAGAACTAGATATGATTTGTAAGTAAGTCCGAACTTGAAAGAACGCTCGTTATCAACTTTCACAAGCCAATAATTACACCGATTTCTACAAGATGTACATGGACAGTTGCTATTATCAGACCGTCCTTTATAAGAGGACTACTACTGGGTGAGGTTCTCATTTCAGTGGTGCCTCTCCAGAGAAGATCCGTCGAATAACAACGAACATAACAACGAGGTCGACTAATAATAATGACTTAGGAGCAGCGGCTTGGATCTACTGGTTTGAAAAAGACGAAACGCGTCGAAATGATAATCGAATAAATTGGTTTAATAACAAGTTCGTAAAGTGGCGCAATCGACAAAGAAGGTATAATTGGTATTCAAGTCTTCTGGGACAGGACTTCTGGGAGGACGACAGGACTAACCTGACACAGCGGCAAACCACCATAAGTGACTATATGATCCCGGTGTGCATTCACTCATCTCTAAGGATGTTTAATGGGGTCGAACGCGTGAGGTATGCCTCAGGTAATCAACGCCGAGAAATTCTTTGCTCATTTAGCCTACTTGTATAAAAAAGGGAATAGAATTGTTTGAGATAGTGAATTCAGGTGAGTGACGATGCGCTAATTTTGATAGTCTTGCTTTATGAAAAGGTGCCACGTGTATAGTCAACCTTAAAGACGAATTTTAATGAAAAAAATTGATGTATCGTAGTGCTGCTTCTGCATCCATCTTCTAAATAATTCTCACATTTCAGATGAAAAATTCACAAGTTAATTGAAGACGAAGTGCTGCTGGTGGATGGCAATAACTCTGACATCGAAATACCCTGATAAGCCATTTTTCATTAAATGAGAGCTTTATTCTGAAATGAGACCCTTTTGACCATTTCCGATTTCTTTAGCTTGTTATTGAAGTAAAAAACTTACGAAAACATTCAGTACTACACTTTTGAGCCTTACAGCAAATGTCACTTTTATCTTGGATATCGTGACTACAGTAACATAGTGACCAGCCGCACTAGAACACAGCATTGTGTGGGATGGAATGCGTTTGGTAAACGATCCGAGAGAGTTTCAATTTCATTTTTCAGTTTTCAGTAGAATTCATCAGTTTCCTCTTTTACGTTGCTCTCATCCAATGCTTTAGGTTTTTTTTTTTTGCTGAAACGTTCTAGTAGCACGTCAGTAATGTCGCTGGCACTAAGTATCAGCCACACTCCTAAGAAATCGCTAAACTTACTCCATTTTGTTCATAGATATTGCAATATCGCTAGAATGTAGTTTGATGATTCTATAGCCAGGTGCAACACCTAACGGTGATAATAGATTGAATTGAACAAGAAAAGCCGGTTGAACATGAATGACTGTAACTGAGTTTTAAACAGTTCACAACAACAATGTCAACGACAATGTCAACAGAACAACAACAATGTCAAAGGTTCCTGCAATTTTCTTTCTCTTAGGCGGTGATTGCCCTAGATTAGAGTATGTGTTGGTTGCATAAATTCGATAAGTGTGATTAATACATCTGATTTATATCAGGGACTTAAATGTGACCTGCTTCAGCTTCTCCAATTTCGACTAAATGTTGGAATCGTGACACAGAAAAAAGTTTGGCCTTAAGCCATTTACATGGGTCGTCTGTTGTGAAAATATGGAATTTCTCAGCACAGCTAGCGCACGATTCTCGACGATACCGAGGAAAATGCTTCTCGACATATCGTTGTGAAAGATTTCATTGCGTAACTGAATAAACATAAGCTCTTCCACCTAAATGGGAGCGGAAAGTCCCACTTTGTGAAGCTCGCACGTCATATAAGAGCGATCAATTCATGAAACTATGGACTGTCCAGTTCTGTTATCCTCAGAAAACATGTATTTCGAATTCCTAGATAAAAACTCCTTGTTTCCATATTTTCACATAAGTTGTAAATCTATCATGATCAGCATTGTCTCTGTGTTGCGTAAGATCTTGATGATGGAAGAGCCTAAAGTATTCGTAACTCTAGTTGTACATGAATTCATCTTGCTTAGATAGTCTTTCAAAGATGATAACCTCCAGCAATTATATATTCGCTATGCAGAGTTGAAATGGAAGCGACAGGGCAATAAAATCTTCTGGTATCAGGATTTGTTATGTGGGTACGAATGCAATTAAACAACATCTTTTGACAACCACATGTTGGAAACGAAATTTTTTCCTAAACGGATCAATAAATAATTTTTGTAAATGATGGAAATTTCAAATAATTGGTCCACCTTTGCAGTGACATTGTATAGCAAACCTCCCAGCGAAGCTTTGCTATTTTTTCCAGAATTACATGATAGTTTAGACAACGCAGATGGTCCATGACCTTAGACAGCAAATCGTATGGCTGCGGTTCGAGGACCTTAGACAGAAAATGGTCCAAGTGGCGAGGACGGCACATAGCTGCCACCAACCTCAACAGTCAGTTCGATATCTTTCATTTCGAGTGTTTTCTTAAGACCACAGCTCAAACTTCAATATGCCTGATAATCATTATTTGAGCCACGCATGCCAGTGGTCTGTCAATGAGGGCTGACTTATAGAACCCGATACACGTGTTTCGATCTTGCGATCTCGTCAGTCGGGCAGTTACCCTTTCTCGTCTTTTGCTAATCTCTGTGGGTGCTCCAGCCTCCACAGAGACTGGGGGAAGATATGTTATATTAAATATACTAGCCACTAGCATTCGAGTGTGCAAAACTCTGTGTTTGGTGAGTTCTTCACTGAACATAGAGTGTAAAACGTACGTCGTCGCTAACTCCTATTGTGGGGACTGGAGCACCCACAGAGATTAACAAAAGACGAGAAAGGGTAACTGCCCGATTGACGAGATCGCAAGATCGAAACACGTGTATCGGGCTCTATAAGTCAGCCCTCATTGACAGACCACTGACATGCGTGGCTCAAATAATGATTATCAGTCAGTTCGATAGCCGAGCATGATCCGAACGGTCGCGTGACTAAGTCCGGACCACCTCACCTCAAGTCGTAATCGATCCATTATTGCTCTCTTCACACAATCTCGTTGTCGTGTATCTAATTGCTATCAAAGGTTGTGTTCATATAATGGTAAATGAACTCAATAGAATTGTGAGCGGAACATAGCGCTTACGTGGCCGAGCGAACTCTCTTAGGCTATGCTCGGCCACGTAAGTGGAAAGTGCTTCATATGAACGAAGACGATGTGCGCAAACATATTATGACGAGAAAAAGTCAATTCTGAACATTGCCAAGTTTATGTAGATTTTTGATTAGTTTGAAGGCTGTAGAAAGCAATGAACTGCTTTCTTCGTAATTCGTCGCTCATTTTGGTGTCCTCGCTGAACGATTAAGATGGGGAAAGTTTCATTTAGAAGAGGTAATATGCAGGCTCATCATGTGACGAAACAAAGTCGAATCGATGCATTACTGAGTTTATATGAATCTCTAAAAATTGTGACAACTGTAATGAGCAATGAACTCTTTTCTTCCTAATTCTGTATTTCGTCGCTCATTTTCAGCTGTACGGCTGAGACTTGGAGAATGCTTTGTTCGGAAGAAGACAATGTATGGGCACATTATATGACAAAACAAGGCCGATTCGGTACATTGCTGAATTTATATAAATTTCTGAGAACTGTGCCAGCTGTAAAAACAATGAACTGCTTTCTTCTCATAGCTGTTTTCGTAGCTCATTTTAGTGGCCTCGGTAAAGAATTAAGAGTTGTTGAATGTTTTCTTTGGAAGAAGACAAAATGTGGAATAGTTAGAAGAAGAAACGATGTATGTCCGATACATTACTAAGGTAAATTGTTTTAAGTGTGCTAGGTGTCAAAAAACAATGAACTGCTTCCTTTTGTATTGATATTTCGTCGCACATTTTCGTGTCCTCGCTGATCGGCAAAGAGTTGGGGACTGTTCCATTTGGAAGAAGACATGCTCGTGTTTTTGATGTTTGTTGAAAAGTAAATGGTCGTGAAGTACACAGAGCGCAACTCATTGGAAATTCTGCTCTTTAAAGAATCGAGCGGTGAGCAAAAACTCGACCTCAGACGGGAGTTGCACCAGCGTCTGTCAGACCGGGGGCGCGTGCTACCACTACACCACCAAGGCCCATTGCATTGCCACTGACTTCATATTATATCTGATCATTTTACTTGTGCTACTCAATTATCATGAAAACACTATGTTTCTCTGGCCTTATTTACTCTGGTACAGACGATACGGACAAATCGAGGAGTAGTTTGAGTATAGTGAAGAGTATTACGCACAGCCCTTACTGGTGCGAGGATTGACCATGGAAGGTGACTTGAATGGCCACTGATTGGCTGGCAATCGACAAACCTAAGTGGATGGTCACAACCCGATAAAGGCTCGGAACACATGAATATCTTAGAGCTGTACTTTTTAACACATGCTGGAATTGAGGAATCTTATCGATCAAAATGATAACGTTGAACTCTAATGAGTTATTTCAAAAGTCAAAATTATAAGCAATTCTGCAACGGCTAAGAATTTGTAGAGTATCGAAGGGACGCAAAAAAAACGACTTCGCGATAAAGTTCTTTTTTTTTTCTAATATCACAATTCTGAATTTTTGAAATTGAAGAAGATAAGAGGCGAAAGAGTTACCGCGGGAGTAGTTATGGTTGATCGCCATCACACATCGAAATAGCCGTCTCGACGACTTGATTCGTCTCCATCACCCCCGATGTTTGTAGATGAAGGGCAAATTAGTTTTTGTGAACGATTAAATTCTCCTTTGTTCCTACTTGAATCATCTCCGAAATCAGTATAGTCATTATATATATAAATTTACCCTTCGAAAGAATATATCTCTCTCACCGGGAGGTGTTCGAGTCACGACGCAGCCGAAGCCTTCTTTTATTGTCGATGTTTCCATTCACTTCGATTTACAACCATTATATCGATCTTTCTGCTTTGCATTTTGTGAAGTAATGTTTTTGATCGCTCAGAATTCGTAGCATTTACAGCATATTTTTGGAATTTTACGACTTTTGAACTTACATAAACTCAGCTCGCTGCTAGCTGCTATTACTATTACTTCACTCTTACTTACCTCAAATTATTACTCTCCTTTACTCTGACTCACTAATAACTTTCATTACTTTACTTCGAACGCTTTTTTCCTGTCACAGTTCAAAGTTATCAGTCATATAAGTTATACTTTTTATTAGAGTTGATGTAAAAGCACTTTACTTCGAATTTCTTTTCAAAACATTGAGTTCGTGATTACGCTTCAAATGCCGTGTTAGCCAAAGTGACCACTACGATAATTTTGGCGATTTTACGGAATGAAACGATACTAAAGTACAAGAAATAAATCTTGTTATCCTTCGTACAACATATTACACTTGAGTGAGTACCAAAATCACCATGACTAAGTAGTAAATGAGCGTTTTTCATCACAAGTAGAAGTTTTATGTGCACAAAGACGTGTGTCCATCAAAAACACTCCTGCCAATAAAGGATACAAACATTGGCATTTTTGACATCATTAGCAGTCAATTAGCTGATTGGATAGTGATTTATGGATTTATGAAAAGAACCTGCATCAAGCGGCTGGGAAGTACATGAGCGGTAGTAGGAGTCGCCTCGATTTAATAAGTTTCTCTTGTTTCTCCGAAAGAGGCAGCAGGCTACTTGTCAATACGCAGCTGCTATGTTCAGGGCCTTAAGCATTATGTTAGGTAACATTCGACAAACACAGTAATGAAAATGAGCAACATTCTCCTAGCCTTGAAAGAATCCGTGGTACTGCGACGTCGAGTAGGACGAGAGGCTGCTGAAATTTCAGGGCTATGCTACCAAAATCGGAGAGACGAAAGCGAAGATTTGTACTCAAGACGCAATTTTGCGTACAAAGCTATTGATTCAGGTTTAGAATTTCCGAATATGGCTCTAAGATCGATTCTGTCAGTGAACCTTACATTTTTCTATGATTCTGCCTGAAAATCTCAATCTCTTCGATTTTTCCCTAAAAAATTTAAGAGTGGCTGTAAAATCGACCCTGTCTAAGAATCCTATACTTTCCTGTGCTTTTCTTACGAAACTCAATAATGTCGACTTCTGTCAATGTCATTCCTGTTTGCTTGTGTCTCAAATCTGAGTGACATCAAAATCTGTCCAGAATTTCGAAGAATGGACATGGTATAGATTCCGTCTAGTCCAACGATCTTCTTTGCTTTAATTTATAATCTAAAAATTGTTGATTAGTGTCGAAAAGTTTCAAAAATGGATATGATATCAATTCTATTTATGAATCCTACGGTTTCGCTAGCTTCCGCCTGCAATCTTAATATTGTCGATTTATGTCCAGAATCTTCAGAAATGTCGTAACACTGATTCAGCACTCTAATCCTACGGTTTCCTTTGCACCAGTCTCAAAAACTCAGTATTGTCGTTTCGTGTTCATGAATACTACAGTTTTCCTTGGTTCTGTTTTGGTAACTCAGTATTGTCCGATTGCTCGATAGCCGAATATGGCTGTGATATATTTTAGTCCAACGCATTGTAAACTCAACCCATCTGCTCGCAGTAAAGTTCGGCATTGACAGCGTGACTATTCCGAACAAATTTAGAATGCAAAACATCTGCAAAACCCTACCAACCGCAGATTATGACCTTTCCGAAAAATGAATCTGACGTGCATCTGAAGATGGAGATTGACTTTTGTAGTTCAACGTTTGCTCCGATTGTGATTGCCCAGGTAAGCCCCTTCTCATTCAGCGTCACGATATGCATCTAAAATCGATCGTTCAACGGGTTCTACAACAACTGATGGCAAAGTTCAACACGACGATTGTCTTGAGCTTCAGTCAGTTGTGCAGGTCTTAACTATCGTAGACATCCAGCGTTACCGTGGAGATTTCTTATGGAAATATTCCCGAAATAAGACAGCTGCTGTCTCGCCTTTGCAGGTTCTTCACTAGCACGATGACCATCGGTTCAGCCGAACACCGCAGCAAACATCATGAGCTATTCGCCCTCAGCGATCATTCTAACACGGTGATCTAATCTTTTGACGCTGTCATTTTCTTCGTCGGTACATAAATTAGGAAAAAGTACCTAAGAAGCAAATAATGAGCTCAAATTGAACGGTTTCAAAAACCTTAAAGGGCCACCACGTGTGTAGAATGCAACACATGCCATCCCAACAGGATTAACAGAGTATAGCATAGATTTTAGTTCTCCACAATATTCGAAGGCGATTTATGAACAACAAATCCACCTATATGTATTGTGGTGTAAATCTGGTGGCCATCAATCCCTACAACGAATGTCCACATCTGTATGGGGATAAGGTCATGCAGGTGGGTCTGAATTAATCTACGTCATTCCGAACTGATCTGGGCGAAAGCGTTTAAAATTATGTGGTACATATATATTAGGTTGTCGAAAAAGTCCTACCCTATTCTTAAAATGCATAGAAAAATTCATTTGTACACCAGTCAAGCTCAAACAAAAGACAGTAGGGAGAGTTTCTCCCCACATAGAGATAAATCAACCACACATCTATCAGGTGTCTGAACATCGCGGATTCCGTCACCATACGCCTTGCAAAAAAAGTATTCTGAAAGAACTAGCGAATAGCGACTTTAGACAACTAAATTTCTACATTTTCAAAATTTTCACTTGAAGCTCAACTCTATTGATCTAATCAAGTTTTGAAAAGTCAGTAAAATGCTCCATAATGAAACCGATTTTTTGATTCTAATTTTTGGGTATAACTTGTCTCAAACAAGTAAGTTTCATATGGAATTTCAAACAAAAGAGAAATATGTAGTGAAAAGTGTGCAACCCAAAATTGAAAATGATTCAGAAAACTTCGTGATTTGAAATAATAAGAATTTCTTACTAGTTCCTTAATATTTTGAATATTGAACAATATTCTATTGCATTTTGAACAGAAATAAATATCTATGTACGCAGATAACAAACGTATCGCAGCGTAGAAAGAATGGTGTACGAAACGGGCGTCGATGGTGCAACGATTTAGCACGCGCTCACAGAATGAGTGAGATCTGGGTTCGAATCTCAACTGATGCAAAGGTTTTCGCGCACAACTCTACATCATTGAACAGATTACAACAGCATAACAACGCAAGAAGCAGTCAGAAAAGAAATAATTCCGATTGATTATTAATATCTATAAAATCAAACAACGCAAATGTTCATCAAAACTTACTAATTTTTCAAACTTTGATTATTGTTATATGAAAATCGAGAAAACTTATCTTGATCAGCTGCCACGGAGTGGTAAAGTAGTCGTAGTAATTCAGCTGACGTTTCGGCTACCCGCCTTCTTCAGAGAGCCTGGGCGTATGTAGTATTAGTCTATTTAGTAGTATTTACTATTGTATCGATGCTTCAAAAGAAATAAAGTTTTGTCAAACAACTAAGGACTTAAAATAACTATGTTTCCTCTGCTCTTTATTCTTTGAATCATGTTCCAAAAAAATAATAATATACAAAGTATCGAAATAGATTCTTTTTAAACATCAAATGTCATAGCCATTGATTTTTGTTGGTCAAGAAAAAGCTGAAGTTGAAAAAAGGCCTTATCATTCGACTGATACTTGCACACGATTCTTCTTCTGCAGAGCTCTCAAATTTAGAGAACTGAATCGATTGACCACAGTCGTTCCCATTCGTTGAAATACGTGCTTAATTAAATGAGTTCTATAAAAATATATAGAACAAAATATTTTGTAGCGTGTGTAAGTAACACATAAAAATTAACTCCAAAAACCCTATAATGCATAATATCTCATGCTTCTACTATGTCATTGAAATTTAGAATATTTTCTAGTGTTTAAGTGCTTTTCCTTTTCAATTGTGGTTCTTCCGGGGGCGCCGTAGCTAAGTGGTTATTATGCTTTTCGCAGCGCGCGTGAAGCCAAGCTCGACCCCTTAATCCTCTCTGGCAGTCAACATAAACGCCTATGGAACGCCACGGCCAGGGTTTCCTCTTGACTCCAATTAGACATGCTCGACCACTATTCTACGTTATTCAAGAAGAAGTCGAAAAACGAATCGAATTCTAGAATTGCTGGGATTTGCACAGTTGAATTTGTGATGACGGATCTGCTAACAAATAAGCAATATGTTTCTTCCAGAAATTCTTCTTTCTTCTTAATCAAAAAGAAAAAAATCAAGATGTAAATTTCTTCTCTGTAGCTTTGATTTGAGAAATGGCTTTCATTGTCTTGGTTCAGATCGATTATTTCCAATCAAGGAAATCATAAATTCTACTGACCCCTTTTGATTACTGTCTTTTTTCGGAGAACATAGCAATAGTCATCGACTTCACTAAGATTTCAAGCGTTAGCTACTGATGCTTGATTTTGAAAATATAATCAAAATAATATGAAATTTGGTGCTAGAAGTTTTTGTTTATTGACACCTTACAAGTAGTTCGATAACATTTATAAAAATACGCTGAAAGATGCATTGTTGTCTTCAAATTTGCGATTTCGAAGAGCACATCATTGTAAGTTACAAACCAATATAAAATTCATTCCTGTAGATGACTTTCAACTAGGAGAGAGGGTTTTCAATTATTAATTGTAACTACTGCTGTTGAAGAAAAATCGAAACTGATCTTTCAATCTCTTTTCTGATTCCTCGGAAGATTTTCAAGTCTGCCCATTGTAAAAATTTGCCTACAACACATGTGTTTTAGAATTAATGTATTTGAAATGAGCATTCATCAGTCAATAATGATTTTGGGTATCATCATCACTGATAGTGATCAATAAACAAATAACCCAGTTGGATAAGTAGTCATTTTGCTAACTGAACTTTTGATCCGAGTTAATTTTTTACTTCTTTTGATTCTATTTGTTTTGATCGCTTATAATCCTCATTAGCAATTGTGTTATTGTTTGTTGCAACAGTTCAGTGCCCATGACACTAAAGATCGTTCTGATAATTCATCGCATATTAATTTTTTTCTATAATTACTCAGTTTTTGATACATTTTGATACACTTGATTGATTGAAAATAATAGTCACCTATTTTACTGTATTTTTCGAGCTTGAAATGTTATACATTTATTTACGCTCACTGTTTGGAATTATGTGATTTGGTACACTGTAATTCTTGTAAGCTGTTGGTGGCAGCGAACGAATGTGCAGCTGGCCAATGTCCTTTGTGTTTGCGTTCAAATCGCGAGATGAACTTGTTAGTTTTTTTGCTACAAACTTTTTTTCCCATGTGGTGAGAGCATGAAATTCTTTGTGATCAATTTATCTTGAACCATTATCTTGCTTGTCAGTTTTTGTACGCAGGTTAACCTTTGTGTGCGTAGATTTTTTTTATGTAATCGCAGGCTTACTGTAGCGCTTCATCTGGCAAACTCGTTGTTTGTGCTCCATATATAAGCTTTCGTCAAAACAGAGCCTTCAGTTGTCATTGGTTGTCTTTAGTGTTCATAGCTTGTCATCCGTCATCATCAGTTAGCAGTTAGTGGCTGGGTCGTTAGGGTTACTGTAATCCTACCGTACTCAATGCACTCATCTTTTTGGTCCAGTGACAGGTTATCCAAAGTGAACTTGCTAGTCTTACCGTGTTCTACACCTACAGTATCAGGTCAGTGTAAATTGTAATCACCTTAGGAGAGTTCAGAGTCAATTCCAAACACTCACTTTGAATCTTTTCATAGGGTACTTCTTGATAGTGTGAAAAATTTTCTGGGTTATATGGGTACGGTTCTGAGACTTCTATTGTAACTTCGAAAAGAAAATTGTCATTATGGACACGGCCAGACAAGCAGAAACGCAGGCTTTCAATAGCTCCATTCCTGCTCATCTGACGGACCTGTAAATTTCTACTTTACCGTTCATATGTAATTGTATATCTCATATCATGTTTCTGGCTTTATTATCATGTATGTATGTAGCACTATATATGCGCACATTATCATGTATTATAGATGTTTATGACTGTATATTTATGTATTATAGTATTTGCATATGTGCATTGTATATTATCAATAATACAGTGTATATACAGAAACTTCTGTAATACTTATTCATGCGTATACGTATGCGTATGACATTTCTGGTCGTTGGCAAGACCGTAAATTTTATATCGGAACTGTACTATGTATATCACCTGCCGTCCCGTTTAAGCCGATGAATCGAGCGTGCTCCAGTAACACTTCCGTTTTTCCCCCCTTCACGTGAATGGAGTAGCCCAGTTGGTCCTCCTCGCTTTAGAGATTTGTTGAGCATTATATTTTTTTCTACGCTTTTCGTTTGGTAATCGGGTCTTCGGCTCGTTGGTATTCCTGTAGAGCGCTTGAAATCCCGAGGAAACCGGTTCCTAACCTCTCTTCCATCGGTTGTCGTTGAAGCGTATCACGTCTCCAGCCTACCTTATTTTCGATGTCCAGGCGTGTAAAACGGAGTCACTGATCTGCGATCGCTGACGTAGGTCGGGACTTTGGATCCTTTCTCTCATTTGCGAGATACGGAGTATTCTAGCATCGACCTTCTACTACTCGTTCAATAGCGCCAAGTGATCTTTTATCCAACTTGCGCTATGTTATGGGGTGGACAAACAGTAATAAATTCAATGAAGTTTTGTGCGTATCCAGGCGCAGACATTTTAGAATAGTAGTGTTACTATATCTGCAGTGGATTTGCAAAGGGCTAGGAAGTAAGTGATATTCGCAGAATCAGCCCAAATCTCACAAATTATTAGGTTGGGAAAGAAAGTTGTGGAGCACTTGTAAATAATCAAGAATTTATGCTTGAATATTAAACAGAAAGCAATAATGACTTTTTTTTTTAGAACAATGGTCATCCTCACTACAAATTTATGCTTCGGTCCGCCAAGTTTCGGTTTCATCTTTCAAATTTCGCGCACTTGACGACGGTTCATCCTCTAGAGCAGCATGAAAACTTCGTTATTCAACTTTGTTGGATGTCCTGAACGAGGCTTGTCTCTGAGATCAAAATTTCTGGCAATAAAGCGTTAAACTAGTGCCCAGCAGCAAATTTGCTTTTTTGCTTTCCTCTTCAATTTCGTTGAGTTCATCGAGTGCAGCTCGCTGTGAAAGACCTTATCTCCCATAATGATGCAATAAAACATGACAATCGATTGTATCGTTGGGCATGGTGGAGGCTTGTAATAAAGTGAATGTAAAGACGAATAATATCTAGGCCTTTTGTAAGGAAATCCCACATGAAAAACTGTAATATTCCCATGATATGCGTGGGCGTTATCGCATGCTTATCAGAGCTCCCCAGAACTATCCTTACAACTATTGTAGATGAGTAATATGAACGTCTTCCGAGTATGAAACAAAGCTGTCCCAAGTTTCATGAAATTGGGCAAAACTGTCTGCTAGTTTTCCTCCGAACCTTGCAGCAACTATATCCACCTAACTTACCAAATTAGTGCACGTTCATCTAAAATAAATGCAACTTCCATGTCTTCGGCATGCTAACAATGTTTCGCAGCCATTACTTTTTAGAACAAGTGATTTCTGTTCACTGGGAGATTTGTAATGGCAAAGATTCACTTCCAATATAAGATTTGACTGGTTATGAAGCTTCAAATCCAACAAGCCAAGAATTTATTGTGCAGAGTCAAATCGTATGCTCTCGAAAAATATTGGTACAATGTACTCTAATGAGGAGTGTAAAGAAAGCTGAGACACGAACAAAAGATCGAAGCTGGTGCGGATGAACTCAAACCTATTATGGTTGCTTTTGCAGACTCACTTGTCATAATGTGCTCATCGACGCCCTTGCATTGCCCTTCTCTCAGGAATGCTTCAAACGTATTGCTTGCTACTAGCAATCGTTAGTCATTGAAAATAATGTTAACAGGTTTATCAACCGTCACCTGAACTCCGAAAGGAGTATTCACGAGCTTGTCCATCCAAATTTTTTGAGATATGCGACTATCTCACTAACCCTGTGATTATCGCCTCAGCGTTGAGTGAGGCATGAAGCAAATTGCAGTAGCTCATATACATAAGAATAGAGATTATCAAAGAAAATTTAGCATGACAAGTCACTTGCAGCGCATCATGTTTCCCAGTGTGGCACGTTGTACCGAGCATCCAGAAGACTTCTTACATGTCATTCATAAATGCAAGAATCCACTCATCGCAATAGAGATTAGGAAATGTGTTTCATATATTGGTGAAGATTATAATATCACACGGAAATAGAACTTATAGTCAGAAGAGAAAGCCGCCTGGAGGTGTAGTCAGAATTGCGCTGCAGTTCATCTGTGGTTTGGTTCAATCCCGTACCTCGATTTTGACAAACCTCCAGTGTCCCAGAGTTTGCCAATATGGTATCAAACTTGTTTGGGAGGATAGTAGCTATGACGTGAAGCACTGGTAGGTCGCTGAGTAGTGAGCGTATAAGGAAAATCTCTCATTGAAGTTGAGTGTTTGGCACAAGGAATGATCAAGTCAAGAGCTTTTGGCTTTGTCAACAGAGAATCGTAAATTCAGTTGCGTTGTTGAATATACATTTTTAGACGGAGCTTGACTACCTATTTGCCGGTCTGTCGATGTCCACAAAAGAGCTGTGCATTTCTAACGGAGTGCGTTTTGATCATACAAATAGGTTTTGAATGATAACAGCACTATTATAAATTGAACCTTTTCCAAGCAGCAAGTGAAGAAGAAACAAATGAAAATACTTGAGATAAAATGATGCTAGAGGCTGGCAGAATCAATGGAGTTTTTGAAAGACTTTAATAAATACTATAGTTCACCTTGTTCAGAGCCCACTGGCAGTTTTCGTGTGGCAGTAGCTGTTTGCATGACTTGTTTGCCCTACGGCGAATCGCTACAGCGTTTTAGTGTTACAAATTAAAATATGCATTCCATAATGAACAATCAGTGCTATCACCAAGTAATGTAGTACTAAAACCGATATCCGCACACATTTTCAAGTCTTGGCGGAAATGCGCACTTTGCCTTTTTTGTGATCAGTTGTCTTTCAATTGTCCGAATTTTGAAGAATCAGATTGTCCGCTTCATTACCAAAATTCCCTTATTAATACTCTGTAGCAATAGAGATAATATTGTGTTCCACACTCAAGCAATTTTGTGAGGAAAATTACTTTTGGAGTTCTAGAGCAATCACCCGATAGCATGAATCACGAAGATTTCTAGATGTACTTGGTGAAGGGATTCCTAGTGTGTTGTAGGAGCCAAAGAAGATTGGCTCTTGCATCCAGCACGCAATGCTTACAACACCTTCAAGATGAAACGTTCGCCAACTAGTAAACGTTCACTGAGAATCGAAAAGGAGCCGTGAAATAAGAAATAAACACTAAATTGCATATTACGCCGGGCACACCATTAAAAAAATTTACATAAGCCCAGGAGTGCTTCACATCGACGTTGTTTCTTCACTTAATATTTCTACACACTGTTTTCTTCAAAATGAAGTGTTGACCGACTAGTAAACGTTCGCGTTGAATAGGAAAAGGAGCGACGAAACACGCAGAAAACACTTAATTCTCATACCTAACATAAGAAATTGTATGTTCCAGCGAGCACACCTCGAAAAAATTCATATAAACTCAGGAGAGTTTCAGATCGGCGTTTTTTGCTCACGTAGTGTTTCTACACATTGTCTTGTTCCAATTGAAGTGTTAACCAATTAGCGAACTAGCGTTAATGAGCTCTTGTACAGCCCGACACAGACTACATGACATCTTCGCTCAAATAATAATCATGAGATATATTGAAATTTGAGCGTGTTTTTGATAAAACACTCGAAATAAAGATATAATATTTTAAAATTTCCAGCCAAAGAGCAATCGAGTTCACAATATTATATGTTCGCTGATAATTTCACTTGACTTATAGTGCGAATGGTTCGTCGTCCTTACCCCTTTACAGGGAGAGCAGGGCCTCCGAGAGGATTGGCTGAAACGGTGGATTCTGCTCGACTGAGGAAACAGTAAGGTGGAACACGTGTATCGGGCTGTACAAGTGCCCATTAGCAGACTACATGACATGATGACTCAAATAATAATAATGAGATATGTTAAGCTTCATAAAAGGATTTTTAATTACGTTGGATCACCGAAAATAAATGATGTTTCAACCCAATTTGCTTCATTTGCTCGGCTAGGCTTCGATGTGGATTTTTACTAAAGTTTTACCAGCTGTTGGATAGCTTAGATCTCAAGGACTTGGAAAATGTACTTAGTTTACTTAAAAGCTTTTTATAGGACTATGGAAGAGCGAAGAGAAGATTACATCTCACGCCTAGAAGGCTGCCCCGATACTTAGTCGTGATAGGTGTTTTATTGGCAATTATGGATAACTTTCATACACCAGAGGTATCTTCTCGATACATGAAAATGGAGTATCACGAGAAACCCTTCAATGAAAGTTTTTTGATCCAAGGAAAGACTATTCTTAAATTGCTTCGCTCTTCAGCTGTAATACCTCGTCCTCGTGAAAAAGTAAACAAACTTTCAACCGCTACTATACATTAAACAACGCTTGACGTGCAAGAGCTCAGCTTGAAAGCACATCTTTTACAACTAAACATCTCAGATAGAGGCTTTTCCCCCACCTGCACCCATACTCCAAAAAATGCGTTTTTATCACCTTTTCTGGCATTCTATTGACAATTCGATAGCTCGAATTATAAGAATTTGAACAATGCGCTTTACTTTCTGAATAGTTATCATAAGTTGCTGTGATAGAAAAAATAGAATTTTATTCAACATTCAAGCAGTTTTCGATGGACACAGCTATACATTCAGACATTCATAACAATCCGATAGCAGAAATCTCAATGATTCCAATGATATGTTTGGTTTCCATAAAGGACTTTTTATTGCGTTCTTACAACTAAGCGAAGAGTGAGTGCGCACTCGGCACCGTATCGATCGCAACATGCATAATTTTATGAGAAATTACTCATTATTATCCAAGTTCTACCTATAATAGTAACTCTTGGGTCTTACATAGAACTAAGGTAAATCAAAACTGAAGTCTTTTATGGTGATTTCCTTTGCACCATTCAATACAATTGAATGATTGGCAAATTCGGCAAGATTGCCTAGTAAAAGCAGCGTTTTCCTCTATAAACGACGCATATATTCAAACGAAAAGCACATTAGCGAGTAGAGATTTTTTTATTCTATCGAAGTGGTACAAGAAATCCAAAAAATATTGCAAAACGGAGAAAAAACCTCAGCCAAACAATGAAAACCGCGAAAAACGCTCTGCATGCATCGATATCTTTAGCCGTCCCTTAAGGTTAGGACTAACGGAGTTAGTTGAACTGAGCTCAGAACTTTAATGGATGAGTCCAATTTTTGCTCAGTTTTCTTTTCCAACAATATCTCATTGTGTTTGAAATGGTGAATGCAACGAAGAGGAACCTCCGTGTTTGGAAAGGAGTCAAAATCTTACAAAAAAGTGCCGGTGCTGATGATCTGGGAGTTTTCCCAAATGAAAACCAAATCTTATGATAGTGCTGGCATATTAGTCGATTCTTGCGTAGCTAATTAGACAGTTTGATTAGGACGAATGTTGCTCTAGAAAATATAAACTTCAAAAGTAAGTTCACATATGATTCCACTACTTAAAACTGCAACATATCACACAATGATTGCTATTCAAAGGCTGTTCAATGTCAGAGTTATTCACAATTATAATAACATATGAAATCCACCTTGCATTTCCTCTAGAGTTTTCAAGAACTTCAGGGGAGATGCAAACAGTTTTTCTCGAATTCACTCCATCAACTCGACTTTGGATCCTGTCTTTCCATAAGCTAGGAAGTTTTCCACGCCGCGTTTTGAGGAAAAAAGTGCGTGGAAGAATGTGATGAGGAAGTAGTCAAGTCACCCGTAGTCGATAAGTGGTAAGCAGCTTCACACTACTTTACAAATTTGAAGTGAACTGCAGTAAAGCCATATTATCCATGATCATCGAAGTAACTTTATAGTTTTGAAGAACAATCGCTGGGGAAAAGTTAGATGATTTTTCTTCTTTGGAATTATAAATCCGAATTAAGACCGGCGAAGGAATCATTATAAGTTTAACCCTGCAATAATATTTGTATCGAAGACAAACAAAGACAGTTTTGAAAGGCGAATGCCAGAGCCAGACTATCCTCAATATTGTAAGGAGACGCGTTCAACCAGTATTCAAGATTTCAACAATAAGGTGCGATTGATGCTAGAAGTACTAGGATTCTCACAGCGGAAAAAACACTTGAAGACGGATATTGAGGAGCCTAAAAAAGGTGGGAATAGTTCTCATCATGCAACTAAACTATCGTTACCAAAGTTGGCAATGCTTTGTCTTCTCATAATTTGAAAAAGACACACGTTCTTACAAATTTTGTTCACTTTGCTTTGCGTAAAAATAGAGCGACTCATGAACGCCATTAAAATACCTCCTCTCATTAAATTGCTTATGAAAGTGTAGTCAACCTGAAGCTCAAAGGACTTTTTGAAAGCTTTTTTGAAAGAGTTTTTGCCAATATCGTTCCTGATGTTGCTATTTCAAGTACTACGACGAATATTATGAGTCGCATTGCTAGATAAGTTGTGCGGTAGCTCAGCGCTATTTTTATCTTTTTCTATGCACAGCATAGAAGTTCCTGCTGAACTTAAATCACATGACGCTTTAGCTCACTCTTGCGAACAATAAGTTATGCAATTCATACGACTCTACTTTTCAGTTGACACAGGATCCTCGAGCGAAAAGGCAGCTTAGAGTAGAACATCCTCATCAAAAGCTTTCGTGACATTGCTGATTCTGAGTCGTTGTGTTTGTTCAAGACGCGGATACGCTCTCACACAGATTCCTCTTCTTTTTGTGCTATAAGAAATCCTTCCTGGCACTCAAATTCGTTCACACGTCTCGAACGCCTCAAGTAGGGAAGAGCGAGATCTAAATAATTCCACGAAGCGCTCTAAGCGAACTTGTCGAATGGTTTTGAGTTGAACTTATCAACATCTTAAGAGCATCCAAATCTTCTCTGTTTTTTAAACTGTTTTCTATGAACACCCGAAAACTTAATTGTAACTTCGCAGCATAGATCATTGATGTTGATCAAGCCTTTTGCAGATGTGTTGAACACTCCTTCATTTATTGGGGCGAAATAATATATATAAAATTTGCTTCTTTAAAGAGCTTTAGTAGCTTAGCAGTAATGTAAGGCTTTCTTTTCTTTAAAAATGTTATGGCCATCGACGTCAGAGCGAGACGAAGACTTAGTTCATTCGGGATGCATAGTCGAACCAATAAAGGACAATACTAGTTTTTCTCGAAAGCCATAGTGTGGTAGAGGGTGCAAATCGACTCCATTATCTTTAGTGCACGTCGCTTCACACCATATCCGGTATATCATAGCACCATATCCAAGGTCAGAAGAAGGTCAAGGTGCCGTGATATGACCTTGTTAACAACAAAAGGAAGACCTATTACTGCTCCATAAAGTTTGAAAGACCCTATGTGATGCCAAGAAAGAGGAGCATCAACCCACTGGCGGCATAATGGCACCGTTGAATGATATGCACTTCAAATAGAAGGAAGCAAATGGTGAATTAATTTCGTTAAGCTACTATGATGTTAGTGCTACAGATGACAGGCATCTAATTATAAGGGATGTCGAATTATGGATAATCGACTGGTTATTGGCAAAAAAGGTCAGAGCTAAAAATGAAATACAATGAATGTTTGGATAAATGACCAGTAATGGGAGATAAGATTGATTTGATTCTTGATGAGCTTTGTACAGAGCGAACCTCCTCTTGGAGCTTATTTTCTACAAAATCCTTGAGCCAAGACTACAAAACCCCTGTGGCGCAGTGGTTAGTTTTGCCCTGCGACGCACACGTGATTCAATCCCACACCCGAGTCTCGTCAAATATCCCTCCGGAGTTAACAGATTGGTTGGTAGCAGACCTTTCTAAGAAAATAGCAGTACTGCCCTGATACATCGACAGATCACCGCGTGTCATTTTAGAGGCTAAATATGCATTCAAAATCTCAAGCATACTTGTTAAATGGAATGCATAACATGCCACTCAAGGATTTCACACCACCGAAAGTTTTATCGTTATTCCCATTATTATGTAGAAATTTACGCAGTACGAAATAAAGTACAATTCTGGTACTCTTCTTTAAGCCAAACACGACGTGTTGCATAAAACTTTATCTGACAGCTGACGTTTCGGCACTTCGCCTTCTTCAGAGCGTGGAAAGGTCAAATTGTCCGCAATCCAATAAGCCAAACACCTCCAGTGCTCCCTTAGAATAAATCACCAGACCTAGATTTCAATCGCATCAAGCACAAAATCAACCTGACCTTTTCAAATGATCATTTCCATATCACAATGTAATGAACACTGATGGCTCTATAAAACTAAAGCCATCTGGAAAACGTTTTGTTGCTCCAGAATCATTCAAAATATTTGGAATGCATCATATTCTTCAGTGAGCAGGAAGGCTTTCAATTCCTGATTCAACTGCTTTGTGCCTTTAATAAGTTGGTTATTACTGAAAAAGAAAATGTTGAGTTTCTGTTATTTCACCCCTTCCTCTTGTGACCTGTTTGTCCGCATACACCACATTTCGGTCAAGTTCGGCAATATATTAAATTCGCAACTGCCCCTCCATCATCTTCTGTGTCAATGACCCACGTACTTGTTGATGGTGTGAGAAGTGGAAGTGATTTGAATTTTCTGGAAACTCAACTTCATAAATTCTCTTGGCAAACGTTTGTGTCATCGTGGTCAGCCTCCCCGACTGAATATGTCGCAACCAACGATTTTTTAGCAAATTAGCTATCTTCACAATGACCATTTAGGTGTAATAATACGGTGTGTGCTGTTGTTTTTCATTTCGTGAAAGGCCAACCTCGTGAGTGTCTTTCAGCAGACAATGTGTCGTCAGGCTGTCCATGTCTGCTAACGTATGTCGCAAACCGATGATTTTCCAGCGAACTGGATATCCTACATCACTTAATGGCGTCAATTCGTTACGCTTGAACAGATCGAATGTGTATTTGAATCATTAACAGAGATTGCTCACACATCATCAACTCACCCAAATGTTTGCCCACACATCATAAACTTTCACCAGCATGTCTCCAGCGACAGCAATAATAATCCAGGAATCATCTAGAATTTCTCATGGAACCAACGGCGATAAAACTGACAAATACTCTCAAGATCTGTAACAATGATCTCTGTGATCAAATGAGAAGACATTTGAAAAGTTCTTGATGTAGTTCATCAAATTATAAAGGATTAAGGAGAAAGCTCTCGGAGTTGATCGATCCCCCTAGAACTTGCCATCCATTCGTCTCCATTTTTTTCAAACTTTGAGGTGATTGATTGTATATCTAGCCTTTACTATGACTCATATGGTAGCCTTCCGCTATATCGAGCCACCGCTGCTTGTCCTCCTAAACAAGTCTGGTACCACTTTGGTACCAATTTACCTACCCCAGAGGGATTGAAGGCTTGATGAGCATGAGCGCGAGATCGAACCATCGATCTTGGGTGCGACGCAGAGCACCTTTGAAACTCTGCGTCACACGCGCTCTGTAGTTATTACCGGTATCATTTTAATACTATTACTTTCGTTTTTTGCCATCAATATTATTAATTTCAGCTTTTATGAACCAATATTATTCTTTATTCCCGGGCTCGCTAAGTTTCCTTCTGCGCCGTAGAGGTCATCGAAGTATTCTGTCACCTGTTATGATACTTGTTAAAATCGAATGCACGACGTATCCCTCAGCGATTGATCGACACCGGAACTTCATTCCTTTATTATTATTGTTATTATTATTATTATATTATTATTATTATTATTATTATTATTATTATTATTATTGATTATTATTATTATTATTATTATTATTATTATTATTATTAGTATTATTATTATTATATATTATTATTATATTATTATTATTATTATTATTATTATTATTATTATTATTATTATTATTATTACTTATTATTATTATTAGTTATTATTATTATTATTATTATTATTATTATTATTATTATTATTATTATTATTATTATTATTATTATTATTATTATTATTATTATTATTATTATTATTATTATTATTATTATTATTATTATTATTATTACTGTACTGCTATTGCTCTTGACAGACATAGTGAAAAAATAGTTGTATACCTAGTTTTTTTGTTCAATTCTCACTGAAGTGGATCGAAACACGTAGCACATCTATCACTCAACATTATTGGATTTATAGTTGTAACATCATGCCACTGCTAAAAACGCTGAATAAGGAAATTACTGCTAATAGTACATCTTTAGGTTTAATTACTCTCTAGACATAATCGTCTACTTGTGCATCTAAGGCAATGAGTGCAAGATATCGTTTGAATAGATCCTCTGGAGTGAATTGGTGGAATTTTCTGGGTTAGAATGCATTTTCACACTGATGGTTTTTGTTACTGATAAATGCAAAACATCATTTCTTGCACGAATAACATTTTATGGCAACCACTTCTTACAAGTTACTCAAACTTAATTGTCTAAATTTTTGTAAGCCAGTAATTGCATGATTCCTCTATAGATTCAAGCTAGCTCTCGATTATGTACTCCATGAGCACCGGCAACAAATATTCTCAGCCGGATTATGTTTAATCCATCTCATTTATTTCAAAAACCTACGACTTTTGAGTGATCGGCAAAGTATTCTACACAGGCGGAAGTGGAACCCGAGCTTTACCTATCCAGGGACGCGTGCCATCATATACCATTGAGGCCATTTCTTCGCTACCACTCCTTCTCTGTAAATTATCGAAGCTGCCAGCAACTAACCTTCAACGTGTTTGGTTTGATGAGCATATATCGGTACTGAATCCCAGTAAGCTGACGGCTTACAAAAATGCGAACTCTTTGTCTTATCAGAACAAGCGTTGAAGGTTACTTGCTGCCAGTTTCGATGGCTTATATAGAAGAAAGAGTGGTAACAAAGCGGTGGCCCCAGTGGTGAGTAGAAGAATGCGTCTTCGCTATAGATGATACGCGGATTCCACTCCCAACTTCTGAAAAATGTTCTGAATATTACCCAACATCTTAGGTGTGTATAATATACCGCAACACTGTTGAAACGCTGTAAAACAAAGATTTCGTTTAGATTATGCATTTTAGCAATCTTTTTTCTTCAAAAGTTCTGCCTAGCTCTTTGTATTTAGATATTTGAAGTAATTTTAAGAATTCGAAACAATTTTCTCTTTGATGTGAAACTAATTTCATACCGTAAGCAACTATATGTTATTATATATTGGCAGTTCGGGTCTGTGACACTTCAAAAGACAGTCGAGAACAGTTCATTGTCGATGTGATGATGAATAACAGCTGACGGCAGTTGTCGGTAGGTTGTGTAGAATGAAGAGGTCACGAATCCACTAATACCATCAGCGCACAATCTTCTTGCAGTAAACAATGATCGAGTTCGAATCGCACAGAACAACACAAGACTGCCTTTGAATTCACCCGCCCAAAAACCGATTTCTAGCGCACTTTTGCAATTTTCTCGTTCTTTTCTGGTGTCTGAATAAAACAACAGTGCGCCTCAGAATCGCCCTTCTATTGTCACAACATTGTTCATCACCCTCGCGCCATTACATAGCCTGACTTTGTGGCCCAAGTCTGGTACCCCCATCCATAAAAGTTTTTGTGCGGTTGCTCTCCATAAGATAGCTTAAAAATTACAGAGAACAAGCTCAATGTTCTCTAAAATAGAGCAAAGACTTCTAAAAAATATTCAGATTCTGAATAAGGGCGATTATGAGCTATGAAAAGCGAAAAAGAAAAACAAATCAAATATATCTTACAATGTTGGGTTTAGTCCATATATATTCGATGTCCCAGAAATATGTCTGACCTCAAACAGGTGTCGAATCAACGATCAAATAAACATAAACAGCGCCTTACCATACTGTTCCTCATATTACTTCTAATTACCGAATACATCTAGTATCGGACAATGCATGAAGTTGTTGGACAAAAGCGTCGCTCTACATCGATTGCAAAATTACAGAGTTAAAAAAAATTACTCTATTTTTTTGATAAGACAATTATGCCGATAGCATTTGGCTTAGTGCAATGAGGCGTCAATGACGCTCACATAACGGTCCCACTCAAATCTCCATCTCCAGTTAAAAGGCGTCCGCCATGGCTTTGCGGTCAAAGCTGAATTGCTAGCGGACCTATGATCGATGAATGAAACAATGCTGTATCCATTAGCTGGCCCTCTGGTTACAGTAGCCTTAACAACAATCCCTGTCGACGCGTCGTTAAGAATGGAGATCGATTACGGTATCACATTTTGGCTAGTTAGTGGATGTTGTAAGCTTTCCCGCTCGTATTTCTACTCGATATTTATCACATATTCCAAATTTTTGAGAACATTTACCTTGGAAAACGCTGTAATGAATCCCACGACTTCATTGCTGCCAAACATCGAACTCTCTTGGCATTTGCAGAGATCCCCGCCATATCTTCTAGAATTCATGGATGTCAACAAGAGATTTATGATATTAACTTTCATCATCTCTATGTAATATCTTGCTTATGTCATAATCGCCTAGGAAACTCAGGATCTCAGCAAAGGCTTCTTCGTTGCCGTTGTTATACCTCACTCTGTATCAGCAAAGTTTTTGATGCTGCCTTCTTGCCTTCTAGGAATTTTGAAGACTAAAAGTATGTTGGATTAGTATTTCCAAAAAGGCACTTCATGTATGATTAGAGTAGTGAGAGTGCTAAGAGTGTCTATTTAAAGTTGTTTTACTTCCTGCCGAAGTTTTATTATGGAATTCTATATAGCCGGCAAGTAGATCACAGTCAGCGCATTTCACTTCCGTGAAGCATGTTTGACTTCTATGTTGTTATTTTTTATCCTTATACAAAAACTTGTTACCGTTGAAAATTTTGGAAATAGAGGCCCGCTTAGTATCGTTGTTTGGTCAAGTCTTGTCTATGACTTACTCAATTCACTGTTAAAAATTATTTGCTACCATTGCTACTTGATTCTTGACTGTCTCGCCCATTCAGGAACATGTGCATGTTTCACAAAAGAACAATATCCGACGACGAGGTCGTGATTAGGGCTGGGTCATTTAACCATCGGGAGCGGATGACCTCGTAAACCTTGAGTACCGCTTAACATTAGCCATCCCATATACGAACTTCGATTTCGTACTCCTCCTCTTCATTTTTTCTCATTTTAATTATCAGTTTGTTGAATGATTTGAAGACCACCACTTATGCGCGATATAATATTTGATAAAGTTTTTCAAGAAGTCATCACAGTCACCACCTAGGCTTTCATTTGTCCCTGGCGCTGTTGAATTTAGTAACTCATACTCTCAAACTGTGTCAAAACGGCTTAGAGTTAATTCTGTGTGGCCGTACTTTGCTTTTCGCATTTTTTGAAATCGTTTACCCTGTATTTCCACTTGACGAGAGAAGCTTATAGTTGGAAAGTGAAATTTAGTATCGGCTCAAGTATTTCCAATAACATACGCATCTTTTCCAAGAAAAAAAATCGTTAGTTTTGAAGAAACAGTGAAGTCCTGTTCATTGAGGCCTGGGTAGTGAAAATTTGGCCGATAAATGTTTTTGAGTCATGAAGATCTGACTGTTGATAATGACCACATCTTTGGTCACTCACTAATTTGATCACAGGAGATCTGTCCTCTCACAATAATTAGCCGCAATATTTCACTATCATTATTGATCAAAGGTATTCTAGACAAAAAAAACAAGAAGATTTTCGTGTTTTGCTTGCGGTATCCTTTAATGAAACACATGTTAATACATTGATGGTACTTGAATGCTCACAGCATCTGCCTTATCAGTCTCTTAAAAAATGATGAGAACTTTGATAGATGTTCTTGTTTATCGTCATCGTGATAGTTGCCCGCTGACAATGCTCATTTGGTTCATTTACAACCTGTCCACATCAAAAAGAACACGGCGATTGATGGATGACCGAAACGAGATAGCCAATGGACATCCATCTGATCAGACAGCCGTTTGTCTATCAGATTTCACACAGCGAACAGATGTTATTTCGACATATACATCTATATATGCCTCTTCTTTACAACCATTCTGTTGTAAGAAAGAAGCATATATAGATGTATATATCGAAATAAGTACAAGAACCATATTATAGTATAAGAACTTTGTAAGTGACTATTATTGAGGAAAACAGCACTTCAGTATTATCAAGCTACAATGGACAAATAATCCAATGTTGTATAACTAGCTAACGTGCTTAAACTTCATTCGTAGCGTAAAGGAGGTAATTAAATGCGCATTAGGACCTTACAACAACTACTACTGTGATAAGTTTTGGGTCAGTAGTGCTTCATTCCCTCAAAATCCCACTACCAGTTCTCCGACATCAGAGAGAACATCAACGTGGCTACTTGAGGAGATGGATCGAACTATGTACTGAGGGGCGGTTCTAGTCACTGTAGGCGAGCTAATTGTGAATTAATTGCCATCATAACCATCGCTACATGTGACGTGGCCGTTTCTCTGTGTCCACCTTTCCTCACTCATTTATTCATCCATTTTTTATTGACTGATGATAGTCTTTTATGAGCTCTTTACGAGTGAACGAATGTGAGAGAATGCATGGAAGTGCACTGTGAAGAGAATGCATGGAAGTGTATGAGCAGCATCCCAGCTGACAGCTGAACTGATCCCCGTATCGTTCGGAGATTTTAGTGCGTAGATGTATCTTAAATCACTTCCACAAAGTCTCAGTGAATTGTCTGATCTTGAGCAGGTAAATGGCATTTTATGGAGTTCTGCCCTGCTCAACCTATGGAAAAGCAATTGAATTGAACATAATTAACATCAAAGCCGGGCTTTCTGTGATTCCTTATGCATGACAAACCTGTCCCGCTTCATTGGATTAATTATTACGAATGCAACTGGAGCGTCCGTTGGCCGTCTGCCCGAAGGCGGAGACGTGGTCGCCTTCTGCTGCGCGACCAACAAACTACGCCTATTGAGGTGAAGCGTTTCGAATCAACGATTCATTTCCGACTTTCACTCGAGGTTCGTTACAGTTCTATGATTCATTTCTAGTAACCTTTACTGAAAGCCTAAGAGATCGATTCACAACTGATTCCTGAAGAGTATTTTTTGGAGCGTAATTTTCTTCATTTTTTGAAGTTATAGTCAGATTTTTGTCTAATTATTTACTTCTGGTCCTTGATCTGACATACAGGTAGTCCGCAATTTCATTCAAAAAAATAAGGGTGTTTTTATCTGCTTAGAAAGCTTGTTAGCCATCTCCAGAAATGAGGCATTTTAAGGGTCATCTAATTAGTTTGTTGATCTATTAAGAACGTTCGAGCTATGATATGCTGCTTCGAAAATCCATGTTAATATGCAGCATTAGGATTTTTTAGAGCCTATTTTGCCTCAGAACTCATATTCGCACCGGTGAAGCTTCGAGTCTTCCATACCGCAAGCCACATCTAAATGACATGTCGTAGCTTGTTTGAATGATATGAGCGTCGCTATTTTTGTATATGTCTTTTTCAACGCTGTTTTTGGTGTTGAGGTAGCACTGGATGATTAATCAGATTCTGCAGTAGTGGCACTCTGCCTTTAGTGGGGCTCAGAAGGACCTTTCGAAAAAGTGGACCTCTTTCCAGAACAAGTGCCCATGCTTCAGAAATATTAATACCTTGTGTATGGTGTAATGCGACACCCGGGAACAACGACCCAATCAAGACGAGACTGCAATTCATTGCGAATCTAAGCACCGTTATTTGATTAAAGATCCGCTTAGCGTAGTGGTTAAAGACTCGTTCAATGCACTCGGGTTCTTGGCTCCATCCTGCTATGCCCTGCACTAGAGTAGCTCTCCATTCCTCGTGAGTCAGCAAATTCGTACCAGATTTGTCCAGGAGGATGGAAACACTGGCCTAGTACATCAGTGAACCACTGCATGCCGTCGTATGAACCAAATATGAAATGCATACAAATATGCATACAATCACTTCTTAAATGCTTGATGAAATTGACAACTCTTAGTGCATTCCTAAAGAGGAGAACGTTGCACTTGATTCCCTCTGTTCCTCAGTCGCATAAGGAACTCAATTGCACACAATTTTTGTTTTGAAATATCTTGTATAATTAGTGCATAAATATGTTTTACCTTCTTATTTGCATAATAGTAGATATTTTATTTCGACATTACGTCTTTCTTTACTTTGTTCTCCTTCACATCTTTCAAAGATTGTGTCATTTGACTTTTTTCTGCAAAATGGTAATTTTAGCCGTCTCTTATTTGAACACAGGTCATTCTTTTGCTCATTCCATCATGACCTTTTCTTTTTCAGTAATGGTCATTGTGCTTTGTGTGTAATGTAATGGGTTTTATGTGAAGGTTTTAACTGGAGCCAATCACAATTAGTACCCAAGAGTGTCGGAATAATCCACAATTTCCTTTAAGATAAGTCTAATGACTTCGACGTCTGGTAATGCAATTTTGATATATTATAAACGAGCAGTACTCTTGAATATCTTTGAAACTGTTTCACTTTTTCTTCAGTCGCACTTTTCATTGAGAAGTTGTTCTTCGATTCTTTTTGATTCTCGGTGGCCTCAATTTTTCACTAAAGTTTTCCTCATCCAGTTTTCGTTAATCAGTCAAACTGTATTATAAAACGGTCTGTCGTGGGAGAATGTCCCTCAATAAAGATATCTAAACAGATTTAAGCGGAACATTTTTGAGTCATGTATCTGTCGAAAAAGTATAGGAACTATACTATAGTATAAGAACTTTGTAACTATTATTGAGGTAACTTGTACTCGTGGATGCAAAGTCTTACCGAATTCTTTTCTCCACAAACATGGAGCAAAGTAATTTTTTCACAATACAGTTTTCAAACATCGTTCTATTGTCATTCAACAAGGAGACAATTCGCTAGACCTTTTAAGATTTTCTATCCACCTCAATCACCACCGTTGTTGAAAACGTAGCCATCATTGTCTTAGCATGAATAGACTCATTCCATAATGTTTGGCACGCCTTTATGGGACTAGGTTGTCAATATCTGCACTACAATTTTTCATTGATGGCCTTGGTGGCATAGGTAGTTGAAAAACTCCGGTCACGCTATTCCCTCACACACAAATCCCGTCAGCCTCATCCGCTTTACTCCCATCAAATGTTCAATGTGATTTTTTCCTCTAAACACGGAGCGAATCTTTTAGTAGCAGATGTATTGTTTCACATGAATAAATCATGTGGGTCGTTAGAGTTCCTAGTCATGAGGACGAGCTTCTATTAAGAGATCCTATAATTTTTCAACGTAAATACACAATGGGAAAACATCTTTCTCTGCCGTCGTCGTGATTTGAGCGACATAGGCGCTCTTGATGTTATAAAGTGGAATAAGTCTTTTAGGATTTTCAACTTTTCAAGTACTTCCTGTTTGAAACTTTCCAACATTTTATGTTAACAGGTGTAAATTAGTTTGACTCAGTGATTTCAGTATGCTCTTCATTCATTGCTAAACTACCTCCGGAGGTTATAGCGCCTCTTTAAATGACCTTAAACTATACGTAGATACATGGACACTTGAACGGCCCGCCTTCACTATAGTGCGAGTCCGACACAAGGAAAATGTGTTGGTTTAGCTGTTCTGTTCCCTGGAGACTCAAGGTGAGCGTAATAACCAGGGCCTCCTCAGGTCGTCACTACATTATCAGTCTTCGGTCCTCGTGGTTAATAGGGAGATTACTAGCCACTAGTGGCTACCAAAATGTCAGTCATTCTTGTGTCCATTTCCCTCTTAGCTGGCGCTTGGCAGGTGAATACGTCGGACTCGTTCTGGGCTTGGGTGAACCTGCTGCGGAGTTGAACTCCGCGCAGGTCCGAAACCTACGAACCCTATAAGCACGATGAGGACGGTGAACCATTTGGGGTAATAAGAGCATTAATTCTCTGGCTTGTTCTTTTCACTTCTGCTCCAAAGACGACTATCATCAACTTCAATTGTACAAGGCAATAATGAAATGATGTAATTAGTCAATTATTCAAAAAACTGTTCGACTATGTTTTCGAAGACATTCAGCAATTCATATCTTCGGTGAGTGAAAGCACGAATATTTGTTACGAGAGCAACGTCAACCTAGTTAGAGACAAGTCATGTGACGTGCTCTTCTAGAGAGACAGCAGGCTAAATCTGCAATTGTGTTTGACGCTAAGCAAAAAATCAATCCTTTGCTTCGACGGCTTTTTAATACCTACCGTATGCACATGATCAGTTGATAGATGTGATTACCTGCAGTGGACTGCACTGCTGACACCTGGGCAAGGTCGGAAGCCTGTAATCAACTAGCTTGGAATTACATAGGAAACGGCTCGATGTCACCTGCAATAACTAAGCTCGAGGTTCACTCTGGTAAAAAACTCTTCAAGTTCTTCTAGTCTTTCAAACCAGAGACTGGCAACGGACCAACGTTGGTGATACTTCCAAGACGCACATAAATTAGGTGTCTTCCTATAAAACGTCATAAACTTGGTTGGAGGACAAGAATGTTCACAAATACATTGAAAATCTCTGAATTGTAGTAGTTTCCACTGGCGTTGCCTTTTCCATTTCTAGTTGCGAATGGTTGCAAGCGTACTCGCGTTGACCTGTAACTTCCGACGACACCTTACATGCCATTCGTGCCTGACAATGAAATGTGTTGACATTCGGGCAGGAACACCGTTGACCCGAATGAGGATATTTGCTTGAGGCCTCACCCACATCCTCATGACACATTAGTGATACCAGTAATAGGTAACTGAACGTTCAAAAACGGTTGCGATACTCTGATTCCTCCATATTCGACATTTACTCCATTCTATATCTCACGTATAATCAATTACAATTAATACGTGTTTATTTATGAATAAAAATTCTCCGTAATGTCTGATACTCATTTTTTTCAACCGCGCATGTGATCTTTCAAAGGGCAATTAACTGATTATGGTTGAATGATTGTAAAAAAAATGGTCATAACTAATGATTATCAGGCATATTGGAAGTTGAGCATGGTCTTAGGAAAACACTCGAAACGAAAGGTGTTCTCCGTAATATTCAAAAGGGTATATATATATAATATATATATATCAAATAAAAACATAAATAAATATATATTTAATATATATAAATATATAAACCACCTATATATATGTATATAATGATAGTATGATGTACGTAGTATTTGAACATTATTGGACAGAAACCTTTTATTCCTCTCTGATGATTCATTCACCAAACCGATGGATTTCCTTTCATCTCATCTTCAAACGAAACAGCGCAGAAATTCACTGTTTTTCTTCGGGAAGAGAAATAAATGTTCTTCAAGTTAGAAGGTTACGTAACCTTTATTCTGGAACAAATTTCCATTAAACAGTATTTTTGCGCTAAGCTAGAACCCAAGATTGCTTTCTTCCTTAGATTCTTAGGAGAATTGAATGGTTTTGAAGTGTTCTGATCACAAGTACTCTTAACGCTTCTCACTCGCAACATCTCATTAAGTGCACTTCAATACTAATCTGCCGATAACTTAATTCTGTTCCGGTTCGAAAACAGAGGTAAACGCTTGGAATGTGAAACTTTACGATTCCCAAGTAATGAGCTTACTTATAGAGGCGCAAAATCTACAGTATTCGTTCGCAGTATTTATCTTTCTGATCGATTATGGATCCGCTAAAACACCACTTTTTTCGATCGCGCTGATTTTAACGCTTGTGATGCTTCGTTTTCGACCCGTTTTTTCTGAACAGTTGACTCGTTTTTGTGTTCATGTAAATCCATCCGTCATCGTTGCTTTCGATTTTCTTAGAATAACTTACGTGTATCCATGGAGGCGTTGAAAAGTCCATCAAAATTATAGCCGTAATCCAAAATGAAGGCTACTTACAGATGCGGCAGTTGTGTGTGATGATAATGTTGCAGCATGCGTTAGTTGCGTTCCCTATGCTACCGTATATTCAGATTGACTACGCACATTATTTTCGTTTAGCACAATGTCAAGCAATGTGCACACAGAAGGTAAGAGGGCCCTTTAACATGAAAATTTCTATGTATTAATACTTTTTGTCTAGATAATAATAATTGCTCTTTATTCGTCTTTTTTTAAACCCGTTTCAGAACTTCAATATATTCTGTATGACTTCTAGGCCTTTTCGAGGTTTCGTATGTCAGGGACTTACGCACGTTTTGGCGGTCTCGCCCGCCTCATCAGAGTCACACGCCCCAACGGTCATCCCTAGATGGTAGGGAACGGGAAGACATAGAATGTTAAGACCACACAACGTGGTATGCCGTCTGAGCCGTTTTACAGCCGATGCCACGCGGTTGTCATCAACTATTTAGACATTGCCCTTTAATGGACTGTTTTTATGAACCTCGGCTTAAAGTTTCGACATATCCTGAGAGATAATCTGATAACATGATAATATGTTTGAGCCTGTTATGAGGTTTGATACGGCACTTATACGGTACTAGACAGACTCCTGTATGGATACTGTATACTGCAGCACAGCATAAGTGCCGTATTAGACCTCATAACAGGCTCAAACATGTTATCATGTTACCACATTATCACTGTTTTAAGCGAGATCTATATGAATAGTCGAGAGTAGGGTATTCCGAGGGACTTCATAATGAGAACGTAAGTAAGCCACTGACATACCAAGCCTCGAAAAGGCTTAAAAATCTCTCAGAAAAAACCAAAACTTTTTTCAGTATGGTGTTTTGATGAGCCGACAACTTCTCGATGGTACCACCGAAGAGTTTCTAAGCGTCAATAACACTGACTGTGAAGCTGTAAGATCTCCTGTTAATGAATCGCTGTCGAAAATCTTTCGGAAATCATCAGATCAGACTGCAATCGTTTAGTGCGAGTCTGGATGCCAACAAATCGTCGACTTCATACACGAGGACACGCACGAGTTCTGGCACATAGCTCACCAACTCATGATGGTTTACGTTTTTGGGCCATCAGCACTGCCGACAGCGGTTCGTTATCTTATCGTATTGTAGCGTGCACTCCTCAGACGAGAATTGCGAATGAAAACCAGCTAGCTTTGAGGTTCATGTCATTCATTAGCGGATTTAGCAAAAACTGGCTCAAATGTGATGTCATCGATCCTACTACTGTGTCAGAACTCAGTAGTGGACGAAGAATTCGGTGAATCTGTTGACGGTTTTCTTAGCATCTCACTCATAAGACCCGTTGGACCGGCCAGGTAAATTGACTTGTCGATAGATTTCTAATTGAATTTCTCATGTTTGGGATGAAATTTTTGGATAAGTTTAAGGTTCGTAGTTCAATGGAAGCAACGAACCGTAGCGAAAGGACACCATGAGGAAAGCCAATGGATTACAGCTTCGGTAAGCGAACATAAGCAACTTTATTCTAAACAATGTAGCGCAAGAAGCGCAAGTGGTTCGGGATGCAGTCAATATGCAAACAATCACTTTTCAAATCTCCAATAGAATAAACTGAGCTCACGTAATTCTTAGGTAGTGAAATAACTGTCCGCAAATCCGCGAAAGCTGACGACTATCTCTAGTGAAGACCAGAGAACACCCTGGTAGAACTACCCCGTGATCCCAGGGCAAACCTGGTCTTTTGGCATTCAACGTTGTTCATGAAGTCAAATTTCTTGAGTATTTGAATCCATAATAGTTGAAAGACCCCAGTGGATGATCCTTCAAGAGTAGGAACTGAGTCAAAGAAGTGCTGAGCCCGTACCCAGCGCGTTAAGTAGATTCATAAAGAAATTTTAGGCTTCATTTGTTCGTAAATTTCGCATAATTTCAAGTTTGTAGTGTTGATAGATTTCAGGTAGAGCATGATACACTCTTGAGAGTTAGAGGACTCTTTCCTGGAATTCAGTATCGGTTTATGGTTACAGCTGTTGGACCGAGTGGTAAACTGGGCGATACAGTCGCTAGTAAATGGACAGAAATCTCCAACAATTTGACGCCGAAAGCTCCAGGTGATTGCGTATTTGCTTTGGTAAAAAATAATGGGCCTTGATTCACTTGGAAAGAATGTTGAGCGTTCACTAAAATCATACCGCGAATAGCGAAATCAAAGCAAGCTTGCTTTTTGAAGCCCTTTTTCATTGCGGAGTGTTCAACAAACAGTGTGGAGTAGTAGAATGCTCAAAGGATTACTCACGCGTCATAAGAAAAATCTGAGGATTTTAGCAAACTCTCTCAAGATCAGCAACGGTTACAACTCGGACCGTGGAGTTGTTGCGCACCTTCAATGGTCTCGAACACCTTTGGATTCATGTTACTATAGACTTCAACTGAGTAACAGTACTTCTCAAATCACCACCGAGATCACTTTGGTTAGTTCACTCCATCTGACCAAAAAAATCTCGTTCGGTTTTCAGTTCGTTAACTCATTTCCTTAGGACTCATCGCCATCTATTATTCTACCAAATCTCGAATTTGACACTAGTTACTTGGTAACGATAGCTGCCGTTTCGGCCGATAAGACTCAAACCAGCAAATCGTTAACAACACACTTTCGATCACTTCAGTGTAAAGATGTTTACGGACGTGGATCACTTCAATGTTGTAAGTTGAGAGTTACCATTTAATCTTCAATGCTTTCAGATGAAATTCTTTCCCACTTTTAGTACCCGAACCAGTGTCCGATCTAGCTATTGTTCATCGCCCAAATGGAACAGGATTGATTTCCTGGAAACCCTCTACTGATCCACAAAATGTTCTCTTCTATCAAGTTGTCTACTATGCTTTAACTCACAATAATGGGTGTCAAATGCGAAGACAAATCGTCAATGTCAAAGCGGTGAGTTCATTTCCCTTTTTTGAGTTATGTTTCTACCTTTATAACGCTTAGTGTTAGTGAAGATGTTCCAGACCGCAATGTCTGTCGAGGTGACGTTCCCCGGGACTCAGTGCGAGTACGTAGTGCGTCTCATAAACTACGATCTCTTAGGAAGAGATGCATCGGCTGAAGTTCGAGTACTTATAGAATCAAACCTACCAATTGTCCGCTTCAACAAATTTCTACGACTTGAATGCCTTTTGATCGTCGTCTCTGTGATCATCATGCTCTTCACCTACATTCTAATTCGTTTCAGATGTGAAAGAAAATGTCCTGTTCGGGTATCGGAAAAAACAAGGCAGACTCGCTGAATACGCAAAAGTCGATTTATAGGGTTTTAACTTCTCACTGACGGGTTTTGTTTTCAGCTTTAAACAGTGCCTAGAAATAGCCTTTTTGCCGGTTTGTAATGACTGATTTGTACATAACCATATGTCTATTGCTACTTGACAAAAATAAGCAATGCTTTTTTGTATGGATCGCGATTCCTAATTGGAGGAGCGATCTTCTGAAGAAATCAGGTCATACAGATAAAAATTTTGATTCAGAGTTTTACCAGTTGTTTGTAAATAGATAATTGACTTGTCTTTCATTCGAATAGAATCGTTAATTAGGTGCCTATTTGTGTAGAAGAGGAACATATTGCAGCATGTAAAACATCAGTTTTTATCGATTAAGTTTCAAAATCCTCGAGAGAATTGAGTGGTGAGCAAAAATACGACCTCAGATGGGAGTCGAACTCGCGTTCCATCCATATCTTGGACGCGTGCTGCCACTGCACCACTGGGCTACATTATCGCCACCACTCACTCTTTAATATCTCTAGGATAGCTGTCAGCCACCAACATTTTTAACAGGCTTGGTCGGGTATGCGATTTCGCCTTATGAGCCCAGTTGAGCTGACGGCCATTATAATTAGTAATACTCGAAATTTCTAGTATTTATATCTAGTAGTAGTAGTCTTTATGAGTAGTCTTAGTCTTCTAGTCTTTTACTTATTACGTTTTTATCTATCTTCTATTTAGAACTAGCACGCGTCCCCCGTATGGATGAAACTCGGGTTCGACTCCCGTCTAAGGTCGTATTTTTGCTCACCACTCAGTTCTCTTAGGTATATATGCAGCATCACAACAGTGCGAAAAAAGCAGTGAAAATACTAGAAATTTCGAGTATTACTTATCACAATGGCTGTCAGCTCAACCGGGCTTACAAAGCGAAATCGCATACACGACCAAGCCTGTTAAAAACATTGGTGGTTGACAGCTATCATAGAGATATTGAAGAACGAGTGGTGGCTCGAATGTAACTCTGTGGTGTAGTGCTAGCACGCGTTCCCGGTATGGATGAAGCAAGGGTTCGACTTCCGTCTGAGGTCGTATTTTTGCTCATCACTCAATTCTCTCAAGTATATATGAAACACCATAAAAGAGTGAAAAATTTAGTAAAAACAGTAGATGTTCTAAAATACTATTTTTCTGATGAGCAGATACGGAGCTGTCAACAACAAGATATTCAATACAATGATGGCTGATGTTAGGGTTTGATTCGCCTTCTTCAGATCATGGAATGACTAAGTTGACGTAGTGTTTATGAAGTCAAACATTTTCTATAGTTTCAGTAGGAGACAAAAGCTACAAAATAATTCTTCGTAGTAGCAAGGCTTATTCAAACACTAATCGTCTCCTTTTTTCTACGTTTTTTAGTTATTCATCGGAGACCACGTATACAAAATGTTCTTCATGAGTTAGGCATGTGTATGACTCAGGTCAGAAAAGTGAGCCTGAGAAACGGCGCGAGGTCACGCCTAATTACAAGACATGCCTTTTGCAATGCAATTTTGGATTTTTACAACCCATTCAGAATGATTCTAATACCTTATTCGCTATTGTATTAGATTTGCGTTTCAAGGTACTCACTTCTAATTCAAAGTATTCTCCCTTATGTTCTTAAAATCAGTGCTTGCTTGTACTGCAGTGCTTTGTTTGACCTTGAGTTTCCCAACAAAGTGCTCATTTTTATGAAACTAGGGTGCCGTTCTCATTCAGTCAACTTATTCATCCACACATGCTTTAACAAAGATTAACCACGTTGTGCACGAATCATCCATGCGATCGCCATCTGTTCCGTTAGGACATACAGTGCAATTTTTCGCTTGCACTGGCCGTCATATAAGTGGTTACGAACTAGCTAGCAGACTATGCGGTGGCAATTCAGTCACTGCTACTGAGTTCTCCAAATCAGTCGTTCTGAATTAATGCTCAAAAGCTTTGATTATTTCTCTAATAAAGAGAGCTAAGATGAGAGGTGCTTCATATACGCTCAATTTGTCGTTTGGACACGTGATGGATGGTCTAAGGCCGTAACAAGTAGGCAGCTTCAGAGTACTGAAAATGGCTAATTTCACGCCAGATTCATGGATTTCTCTTGTCGTTTTCCTTCTTTACACAAGAGAGTAGCTGTTGTAAATAAAGTTTCTTAGTTTTCTGGAATGCCGGCTAGATCGTAACAGTTTGTATGATCCACACGAGTCGTAAAATTGCACAATACATGTTAACGATAGGGATGGCGACATGAGTACCGATGACATTTACTTTATTGGAAGAATAGCTATTTTTTCGCAAGAGCCTTGAGTGTTGGCGTGTATAACTCTTCAAGCGCTTCAAGAGCCGTAAAATTCCATGAATAAGAGGTGTCTGTGCACGGAAATAGGCGCGTGCGCACACTTTTTTCCGAATTTTTTAGTGCCTATTTTTTTCTTACTTTTGAATTCTCTCGCTTTCTCCACTTAAGTTAGACACTTAGTTTGAAAGAAATTTTATTACCGAAAAGTGCACGTGTTTCTCTATGCTTCTTTGCATGAATTAAACGGCTCGTATTTAAGGAATTCTAGGATGGTTTTCCAAAACCGAAATACAACTTGTAGAAGAGAGTATTATGTGATCACACGTGACTTGGAACCATACCTCAAACTGATTTTGTTCAACCTCACTCAGGCACATTGCTACCCATGTAAGAGTGTGCGGTGAGTCTAGTTCTTTTATGTCATGCGAGAACAAATGAAAAATGGTCCCTTTAGCAGGACAAGTTCTTTTCATTGGAGTAGTATTAATCATTTAAGAGGTTAAACTCTGGCTACTGCTCTACGTGGCCGTTTCCTGAAAATGTCTTCTTAAAACGCATTAGCAGAAAGAAAACATTTGTATTTCACACACGCATATTTCTCGCTGAACAGCACTCGTTCAAATTATAAGTAAACATTACAGAGGATAAGCTTCGACGATAATAGTGCTGTGCTTATTTTCTGAAAAGATCGTTTTCTTGCAGTGTAACAGCTAAAATAAGATTCTTCCACAGAAGCGGAGCATTTGCTTATCAGGTAGTATGTGTGACTCTGATACTAAAGATTTCCTCTACGCATTTATATACTTTTTGTGCTTCCAAGGAAGTAATAGAGCGCGCGGCGGTGTAAAACATATTTCCACTTTGTATGCTAGAACGTTATAAAATAGCGTTTCAAAAAGAAGCACGTAGGAAGTATTCAGAGATTTAAGCTTTAAAATGATTAATAGAAGTATATTGAACAAGTTGATTCACCGAAAGGAGTCATTTCATCATTTGTCTCGGAAGAACATAGAAGAGCCTAAGATTTCTTAAGAAAATATTGGAATCGTTGAAGAGAACGAAACGATGAATTCTGAATTCAAAAATGTTCGGTAACATGGAAAACTTTCGACCCCAGGCTGGCCGGCATTTCGCCAGTAGCCAGGCTGATATTGATTAAACATACTTTGAGCCGTTACGTCTACGTGCTAGACAGACGTCTGTTTCTTCCTCAGGACTCTTTAGTAACACAGTTCATCGGTTCAGCCGATCCCTTGAGACTAAACTCCTCTATAAAGGAATCGACTCTGAATAATAAATGAAAGGTATGATCTTTTCCGCAGTCACAAGCTCGACTGTTGGTCTCTTCACGGTCAGGGGATACTATCACCTGACTTGCGGTGATTTATTGCTCAGCGTCGATTCCTTCATAGAGAAGTATAACCTCAAGGATTCGGCTTAATCTAGGAACTGTGCTATTGAGGAGTCCACGTGAGACGAAACAGGCGCCTGTCCCGCACTTAGACCTTAACAGCTCAAAACATGTTATATCATAATCAGAGTATTATTGCTTCGAGCGAGGTCTATAAAAAGCTGTCGAGTGGAGAGGTATACAGAATTCTTATGGATTAAAACGATGAATGTTCGAAAACGTTTTTGATTTGTCATTTGAAAAGGTTTCCATCAGGTTTTCTTTTGTATAGCTTATCAGATGGCATGACTAAACAGATTGTATGTCAGTTTGACCTTTCCAGGCTTTGCAGAAAGCGAAAACACCGGAAATTTTGGTCAATATTGCGCTGTACACGTCTTGTTGTTGACAGCCCGGTCTCTTTCCATCAGAAACAGCCGGCTATTCGATCAACGCTGTGCTTATTATAAAATCGGTTTTAGAGGTTAGTCATACTAGTACAAAACTCAAATGGACTTGTATAGAATGAAGAGAAAGTGACGTAGTGAACTGAGGTCCTCTATGTTAGGTGTAAATTTGTTAGTTTGACTTTGCATCATAGGGGAGTAGCCCTCTAAAGGACCATGTATGTCATGGAAATAAATACTCTATTGGCTTCCAGAAAAAATGAGATATATCAAAAAAGTCAAGATCAATGATGCCTTAGCAGAAGATAGGCCAACGTCGAAAACATTATTATTAATCCTGTCAATAATGTAACAAAAATTTTCAAATGATTTCGTTACTCAAAATAATCTAAGATGGTCAACATCGGTCCAGATTGTTAGGTTTAAACAGAACTAATGATAGGTATATCACGATTGTAGCGAATCGACTTTTTCAAAGCCGTGGTAATTTGAATTATTCTTCGCAGACTATAATTGCTACGATGTAGAATTTTTCGAGTCAAAAGCAGTGAAGTATAACATCGCTAGAATAGCACCTTTTGAAATGATCGTTTTTCGGTATCTTTACATTTAAAATTCTAAAACTTGTACCGTTTCAATTATTACTCTCGAACTGAGTCGTTAAAATGTCCTTTTCTTGAAAATGAATGAGAATGACACTTTCTACTTAAATGACTCTTAGATAATCATAAAAACGCCGACATTTTTTTATTCATTTGATTTGCTAGTCTGACTAGACTTTTCTCCTGTTATGTCGGAGCAGTCGGCTTAGATGAATATCAGATTGTGGCGAGAGCAGCTACCAGTGAATGGACGATGGCCGCTCTACAAGTATGCTTCTTCTGAGTCGGCTGTGGTACACCACATTTGTTTACTTCATTAGTCTTTCGCCCAATGGAAATATGGAACTCCTTCTCAGCTTATACGACTCTGCTGAGGGATTAGCGTTCAAGTGTATATCGTTGTTGGACATCCGACAACTCTCCTACACTTGATAATCGGCAAACAATTGAGGAGGGCGTACTTGCGACAATGAAGAATATTTGTAATTTTCTGTTAGATGGCGACAAATGAATAATCGACTTTATTCGCTGAATAAAAATCTGTCATAGTAGTCAGTTTTCATTTGAAAGTTTCTGGCTAGAGACGTACGTGGCCGGTTTTTCAAAACACCTTTTCTGACGCTGTGAAATCCAAAGTAGAATTGTGTTTCACACAATCACTTGTTTTCTTTTCTTATCCCGCTTATATTTCGTTGAACAAAACTTCTCCCTTAGACTGCTAGTACTCTTTCAATAGCACAAGTCTCGAAGAGCTCAAAAATGTGTTTGCTTTTTGGAAAAACTGTTTTTGGTTTTTGGAAAAGAATAAGTAAATAAATAATGTCCGCTGTCACTATGTTCTAAGTGCTTTCTTCGATTTCACCGCTCCTTTACGAATGCTCAGTGAACGATCAAGAGTTGGTTAATGCTTCATTTGGAAGAAGACAGTGCATAGAAACGTCATGTAATGAAACAACATCGAAATCATACATTACTGAGTTTACATAATTTTTTAAAACGTATGTCCACGGTAACAAACTTCTAAGTGCTACTTTCGTGTGTCATCGCTCCTTCACGAATGATTAAAGAACTATTAAGGCGTAATGAACGTCTTCTTTTGATAGCGCTGTAGGGGAAAGAAAAGATTTGCTCTTCAAAACTCATCGAACAGACACTTTCTTTAGACTACTAGTAATCATTCGATAACGTAAGTTCCACTGATTCCGCTATGCTTCGCTTCTGAGAAATAGCGCATCAATGCAGTGTAGCAGAAAAAATAAAAGAGAATTTCACATATCCGCCGAGCTTGTTTACCGGCTAACTTAAGCGTTGGGAGGCGGGACAGTCGATAGATGAGTTGAATTGCTTGACATGTGGGATCATCTTGTTATTCGATTGGGATGTTTTCGCCGCTTTGAAAGAAACTTCATATAAAACGAGCGACTCAGATACTACGAGATTTTCTCTACACGTTGATACGTTTTTTGTGTTTCCAGCGAATTATACGCGTGAGAAAAACCAAGGAACACGGCAGACGTAAAACATAACATTATCTTGGACTCTGCAGCGTTATAGGAGGGTGTTTAAAAAAATCGACCTTTAAAGCGTAGGCAGAGATCTGAGCTTTCGAATCATTAGTCACACTAATATGAAAAATTCTTGTCCAGTAGATGGGGTCGAATATTTATTAGTCGTCGTATAGCAAAAAAGAACCAAGACATTTATAATTCTTGTAAACGAAGGAAATTGACCAAAGAACCCACGGATAAAAAAGGATAAAGCTCTCGGCGTTGATCAATCCCTGAGGGATGCGCCATGCATTCGACTTCAATTTTTAACTTCGTTTGAGGTGATTGAATGCACATCTGGCCTTTACAATGACTCGCGGTGGCCTCCCGCTGAACCGAGTCAGTGCTGCTTATCCTCCCAGACAAGTCTGAGACCTGTCTGGTACCAATTTACCGACCCCGGAGGGATGGATGGCATGGTGAGCCATGAGCGCGAGATCGAACCACTGCCCTCGTGTGCGACGCAGGGCGCCTCTAACCACTGCGCCACATGCGCTCATCCCACGGATATGTTTGCGTAATAAATGTCGCATTTAATCTGCCTTCTTGTCATTTAAATAATCCATCGAAACTCAATAGGGCACCAATCTAATTGCCTCTTACCTGGTGTGCATAAAACATCTGACCTGCGTTACAGTGAAGTGTTGTAAGCTGCTTTTGGCTGATAAATAGTAGTAGATTATTGGCCTAGTATAGCACTAATATGTTTACTATTTACGAGGCCTGTGGATTGAACTACCTTTATTTCATTGACTCTCATGCTGCCTTTCTCTCGTGTAGGCTCCTCAACGTAATAAGAAGTTCAGTATGTCTAACATAAAAGTTTACACGACACTACAAAAACCTCGTGCAAGATATAGGTACCTACAAGGTGTTGTCATCAGTATGCTCAAAAACTGATGGCTTTGTTTCCTATTTTTCTATATAATACTTTTACTGTAGTAATATTTTTGTACTACTGTGCATACAATATCGTGAGATGCTAGAAAGCCTGTCAAGTTCAGTAGTCCAGTTAATATCAATATATTTAAACATCATCAAATTCCCGATGCCAGGTTCATAGTTTTCGATGCGCATGTCTGCAATGAGGAGCGTGAGGCGCAGTGGCTAGAGATGTCCTGCAATGCGCAAGTGACCCTTGGTTTGTTACGATGCCTTTGGATTACCAATTTGGTTCCCTAGAGTTCAAAAACTAGTGTCACACCTATCATGGAGGATCCCGACACCAACGTGATGAATTAAAAAGGCAGATGTGCATTCAAAGAATTCAAAGCTGGTCAGGAAAGTTGAATGCTTAGCGCACCTTACAGCGAATGACTTACTACAGTATACCGTATCTTAAGATCTGGAAAAACAGCTGATATAGTGTTAGTTTGAAATGAATATCTGGGTAGGATTCATTCTCATATAGCGTCCCTCATGGAGCACGGTTTATCAAGTGGCAATGTTGTAAGTTTATGCTTCAATATTTCCTATTTTCTCAACTAATTTTGATACACAGGTAATGAATCACGGCACATGAACTAAGAGACCAATTCATAGGCCCAGGAACAGTTCTCTTTTTAAACAATTTAATCTAAAAATAATGATGCATTTGTTGATGCCTTGTTCAGTCATCAGTTGGGGATAATGGTGTTAACTGTGCACGTCGGTTCAGCTTAGATGACCTTTAAGCCTGGCCTTTATTCTAGCAACTTCGTCGTTATTTGAGATCCAATTATATCAATATTGTTAAGCATAATAAAAAGCACAAAAATGATTGGGAGCACAACCACAGGAATGCAGATATATGTGGAATCTCGAAGCTTTAGTTGGGCTTCAAACCCCGATTACCTTTGCTGAGGCTCATCTAGTTCCCTTCATACCAACCGAGATCATTGTTTTATCTTTCTCAATGATATTCTGCTTTACCGGTGCTATCAGCAATCACTCGTAAACGAGGTTGGTTCATTAGTCAATTCCCAGATCATTGTCGCTGAATTCTGCCGATACCGGTGTAGCAAAAAGCAAGCAAAGAGAAAAGTAAGGCACAGACTTGGTGTAGAGCATATGAAGCCCCGTACGCACGATTGTGAGCTCAAAGCACACCTGTGCTCAAAGTTTTGTTTATATCTCCACATCTTTGTGGTTGCACTCAACATCGTACCTTGTCATAAAAAATATATATTGAGTAGATAAAAATCAAACAAATTCAAAAGATCGACTGTTTTTGAAACCCCGAAAAAAACATTCAGTATAATTCCAAAAAAGAATGCTTTAAGCTTAAACGGGGTTTATACGCCAGGGTCATACACCGGTGTTTCGGAGGTTCGTCCTCCTCGCCAGTGACCCCCGCCCCACATTCAGCCCTGCATTGAAGCAAGGGGGAAGGCGTATGTGGTGATGGCACAGTGTACAATGACACTGGTCCATCACCACCTCTCAGTCGATAGAATTTTGCTGTTAGATCAAAACTAATTCAAACGATCGACTGTTTTTGAAACCCCGAAAAAAACACTCAATATAATTCCAAAAAAGAATGCTTTAATCTTAAACGGGGTTGATACGTCAGGGTCCTACACCGGTGTTTCGGAAGGTGGTGATGGACCAGTGTCATTGTACACTGTGCCATCACCACATACGCCTCCCTCCTTGCTTCAATGCAGGGCTGAATGTGGGGCGGAGGTCACTGACGAGGAGGAGGAACCTCCGAAACACCGGTGTATGACCCTGGCATATCAACCCCGTTTAAGCTTAAAGCATTCTCTTTCGGAAAAATCAAACATTGTGATTAGAATTTTTTCCACTAAACTTTCAAAGAATATATGATATCGCTGTAATCAGAGAAAAAGAACTGTAGATCCTATATTTTCCAATCCTCATGTGTCATCATTAGGTTGAAACGGCATCTTCTGAGATGTCATCATCAGCAAATGACAATGGGAAAACAGTGACGAATCGGGAGCCACCTAACACCGACACTGACTGTGGAGCACTCTAATAGATTGGCAGTCGGTTTGATATTATCGTAACAATGACCGTCCCTACTCACATGTAAAACACCTCAATTGAACAAACGAAATTCTATCCGGAGGCATGTGATGATGTATCCGAATGTATCACTGATGGCTAATTTGGATTTTGGTGCCCATGCTTCATTGTTTTGCTTCCAAACAGCTAAAGTGGCAGGGTTATCTTGAAAAATTATGTTCATCTTTTAAAAATGGAAGTGAAAGTTTCTTCTATTACTCTACATATTTTTGAATCCTCAAGTACTTTGACAACCAAGAATCACTTACAGCTGTCAAAGTAAAACTATCGAAATGTCGGGTTGTCGACAACTAGTAAAGGAGCGGGTGTTGATAGAACGCAGTGATTTTGAGCCTTTCTTGGCCCAATAAACAAATCTCAGTCTCGATAAATAGTCATAATCCATTATACCAGACAGCCACCATTTCGCAGCACCATTTGAGAACTCATTTTCGAAACTTTGATGGTGTTAAAGTACTCTCTAAAATCCCGGCTAACGTAGATGTTTTTGTACACCACTCTACATTATTGGGCTTATTGTAAAATCATACCACGGCAAGAGGCAGTCAAATAATTGAATTCCGATTGATTATTGATACTCTATAAATTATTTTTGTTTATATGAGAATTTAATCCTGTCCATAGTAGGATAAAAGTTCAGAATGTTGACAAGAAGAAAAGAAGCTGAACGAATAAGTAGTTTGAAAGTCAACTTCGCTTTAATTTCGGCATGACTAGTCATTTTCATCGATATGCTAACATGAGGTTTATAAGAGCTTTGATCTCTTAATATTTCAGCTCCTATGTCCTGAAAAAATATACAACTTTAGAGAATCGACTCGAATTAATTCGGATTTGAGGAAAGCGAAGGCGTCGGAACTTCGACCGAATCAAATTTTTCTATGAACCTCATGTTAGCTTACCAATAAATGTATACATTCAAAATGAGCACATTTTAGCCACAGACGATACATGGAATGTGTGCTATTACCTTCACATCGACCGATTCAACACAGCCGTTAACTTATCAATCACTATCATACAAGGCTGAAGTGCAAAGCAGCATCGTAACCATGTAAGGGTGTTTACCTAGTGGCTTTGATTTCCCTTTTATAAAGAGGGCTGGCTACAATGATGTAATGACACAAGAACGAAGACCACAGCTCAAATTTCAATATGCCTGATAATCATTATTTGAGCCACGCATGTCAGTGGTCTGTCAATGAGGGCTGACTTATAGAGCCCGATACACGTGTTTCGATCTTGCGATCTCGTCAGTCGGGCAGTTACCCTTTCTTGTCTTTTGCTAATCTCTGTGGGTGCTCCAGTTCCCACAATAAGAGTTAGCGACGACGTACGATTTACACTCTATGTCCAGTAAAAAACTCACCACTCGAAACACACGAAGACACTCGAAATGAAAGATATGTTATATTAAATATACTAGCCACGAGCATTCGAGTGTACAAAACTCTGTGTTTGGTGAGTTCTTCACTGAACATAGAGTGTAAAACTTACGTCGTCGCTAACTCTTATTGTGGGGACTGGAGCACCCACAGAGATTAGCAAAAGACGAGAAAGGGTAACTGCCCGACTGACGAGATCGCAGGATCGAAACACGTGTATCGGGCTCTATAAGTCAGCCCTCATTGACAGACCACTGACATGCGTGGCTCAAATAATGACTATCAGACAAGAACGAAGCTTTGGCATAGTCAACTTTGGAACTTTGAAAGAAGGAAACTGACTCATCAGGTAAAAATCTAGCCAACTCGTGCTGAAGGATGTGAATATTCATAATTATTTTTATAAATGTTGAAGCGCGCACAGTTCGCCAAAGCCAGCTGTTCATGTACTGAGCAAATCAACTATATGTAATAATATGTGCACTTTTAGATTCTCAATCTGGAATGCGATGATGGGAGTATCGATATTGACCATACCATGGGGCTTGTATCAGGTAAGAGTGCGTCGAAGTGACAGAATATATTTTCTTCAGCGTATGATTGAATGGTTATGCAGAATTATTCATGGATAATAGAGCCACTTGAGTCCCTAGCCTTACTGATAAATACCGCACCTACAGGTCGAAATCTTCTCTAAATAGTGCAATAATTCTACTAGTGCGCCCAAATCTCCACCAAATGAGCCTTGCATTCAGCTTCACCGAGTACTTTCGGGTTATTTATATTATCTGGGAACAAATAAGAAACGACCCTTTCTGCTGGACAAGATATTTTCACAAATGCATTAGTAATCATTCGAAAACTCAAATCTCGAGCTACTGCGCCACATGATCGCTTTTTGGGTATCCTTTTTACATCACTGTAGCATTCAAAAGAAAATCATGTTTCACACCCGCCGAGCGCCTCTAATATTGTGCCGCTGGAGGCGCGACAAGCATATGAGCATGTAGAGGAATCTTGCAACATGAGACAAGAGTTTTATCTGGAGTTGCTTTCGCAACGGAAAAAAATTGCAAATTAAATAACAAATGCTCGCCACATGTGTAACTCACCAGCGCGATCGACCGGTCAGTCGCGAATTGGCGTATTGGGCCACGCTCAGCACATATCCAACAAACAAAATAACCGAGAAAGAAATGCTCCGCTTATTTAAAATTCAATCTTATTTTCTTTGTTACACTGCAGTGAAAACAGTCTCTCCAGAAAATAAGAACGGCGTTGGAATAGACGGAACTTCCGCCATCGATTGATTACATGTATTTTGAGGAAGGAGTTCTGTCCTGTGAGAAATATGCGTGTGTACTGCACAAATGTTTCCTTTCTACTACAGCGTTATAAAAACTTTTCAAGAAACGGTCACGTTGTGCGGCAGCCAGAGATTAAGCTTTTGAAAGATTGCTGGCACACTCATGAAAAGTTCTTGTCCAGTGAAAAAGGGTCGCTTCTTTATGTGCTCTCGGATAAATTTGGTTTATGCAAGCTTGTGATATCCTGCTGATGTGCGAGTACTACTATACTCACCAATAAGTCTGTTAAAATGTTACTAACTACGAGAAAATGGAAGCGTTAAGAAGTCGAGGCCGCGCTAGCCAACCACATGTGAACTGCAGATCACCTCAAACCACTACTTTACAAGCCCCTAGGTAAATAGTGTCTGTGAAAATTATGAACGTTTTTGACTGCGAACTGCTAGTATTTGAAAGGAAAAATTGACCGATCAAGGTATGTACATAGGAATGAAGTAGCAAATAATGAGTAAAGTATTGAGGTATTTCTTAGCAGTGTTTTCAAAAATCCACAATCTTCTATTGCTCCATTTTTGATTTCTGAAGCTTTCTCAGCAAACTGACAAGGTGTGATAACATGTCATTGAACTTAGGAGTGTTCTAGGCTGGATTCGGTTTTGGCTTATTCCTACTGTTGGTCATGGGATTGATTACATCATATACAGCGTATTTGGTAATTTCGAGCAAGAATAAGCTAGGTAAAGGATACTTTCACTTTACTAAAAATTATAATAGCCTTTTAATCACAGATAATTCGAAATGCAATTATGGAGTAACACTTTTTTATGCAGCGAGTAATGCATGTTCGAGAACAAGTTCATTTTGAGAACCAAAAGTGGTCTCATCCGCTCCTATATGTTTTCTATATAACGAAAGTCCCACAACTGTTGTCTAAATCGTCCTTCTTCTACCATAGTGCGTTCAATGTCTAGAGGGCGCAACTTCACAACAAACTGTTGATCACAAACAGCATAAAGTTCTGACCACTGAACTATTGAAGTATCGAACAGTTTTTCAAAATTCGATGCTTTGACTCTTTCGTTACCGAGCTTACTTCGCTGATAAAAACATTTCTCTCAGACTTTAGGCAATCTCTATTGCTTGGCTTATGACAACTTAAAACTGTTCGGCGCTTGTAGAAACTCTTAGTACGCTGTACAACTTAAAATGGAAAAATATTTTACACTCGGTTGCTTTATGCTCTTTCAGCGAGGTTAGTGATAGCTTCCCACTAATCACAAACGAGCCACTTGACAGTATTGATTTTGGCGATTTGAAAACTTTGCTGCAGATTTGCAAAAGCTTGTGGAGATGTGTGGAATTTCGTCTTGTATCAGGATATCTAAAGAAATTTCTAAACTGATAATATGATAACATGTTTTGAGCCTTCCATGAGGTCCGGTGTGACACCTGTACAATACTAGACACACCTATTTCGCCTTCCCAGGCTCAATAGTAGTGCTGTGCCGACAGATTCAGCCGCTTCCCTGTAGAAACATATACTCCTACTCATAAAACATCGACGCCCATTGAGAAATCACACACAGGTCAGGTGATAAAATCCTCCGACATTGCAATGGCCAGCAGTCGAGCTTGTGGCTGGTAAAATGAGTCATACCTCTTCATTTGACTGATTTTTCAGACCTCGCATAAAATAATAATAATAATCTGATGAGTTGATAACATGTTTCAAGATTAGCTGTATGATTGAACTGTATGATTCACTTTACTAGCCACGAGCTCGACTGTTAGTCACTGAAATGTCGCGGAGTTCTATCACCTGAGTTGCTATAATTCGTTATTCGACCTAGATTCCTTTTATAAGTAGGGGTATATTCTATTGCAGGGGATCGGCTGAACTGGAAGACATCGTTTTGATGATGAGCCTGGAAAAGCGAAACAGGCCTGACTACGACTGCGTGAGCACCACACCAGAGCTCATAAAAGGCTCAAAACATGTTATCATATTGTCAGATTATCATTGTTTTGACCGAGACCTATAAAAGCGGTGAAATAAAGAGAAAATTTTAAACTTAATTGAAGTAAACAGAAAATTCCTAAATAAATAAAAAAGCCGTGCTTTCATGGATTGTGTTACGCACAGCTACTCCACTTTTTATCCTAATAGGACATGATATTCTCCAATTTCTCGCCATTCTGGAAAAGTTCTCCAGTCTCATGCAGTTGCAGGAAACACTTTGCTCTACTGTCTCATAGATATTAGCTTCTACTTTCACTTCATATTGTCAGTTAAACTCGGCATGACGTTCACTAAACGGACTAACTGCTTTGAGTGCAAAACCCAGTCCTTCTTCGATCTCACAGAAAGGATCTATCCAAAATCTGAACTTAGATTCAAAACTGTCAAAATGTGTCCTATCAGAAAGAAACAAAATTAATACCTAAGGTACGGTGGGAAGCCACGCACAGGCTTTCGTCAAAAAAATGATTCCCGAGTTTGAAGCGCACAATTCTCGTCGTGATTGCTATAGCGTCATCAGAGAAGACTTTTCAAAACAAGTATGATATAAAGATTGTCGTTTTCAAGCTGTCAGGTAATTATGAAATTTTCAGTGAAAAGCTCTGTCTGGCGAAAAAGCCAAAAAAGGCATTGAAGCAACCTTTTAGGGATCGATAGGCATAAACAACGTTTTTTAGCAGTAAGGCAATGAAGAGAAAGACCAACGTGTTCTATTTGAATAAAGGCTCCCATTCTTAATTTTCTGGTCAGACATCTCACAGTGCCTGCCTGAATATGCTGCTGTTTTGCATGTGTTATCTAGAGAGTTGCTCGTATTAGGACGTGCTACTTGAGGATCTGGCTTGATTGATAAACCTCGTTGATTGAAGGTCTAGCAGAATTTCCATCAAATTGAGCAATCTCTAACATACCGTCACCTAGTCTTTACCATGGCAGACGTCTGGTTTTGCAAAGTGGGGAAGCTTCTAAACATATCTTCTACTCACAGCGAAGGAATGATGCGCTGACTGACAGAAGTCAAGATCTAGTCAGTAGACAGAATGTACATACTGTACAGCGTCTGTATCCAATGTCCTCTTCGTGCTAAAACTACGTGCTTTAACACATACCTAATTGTAATAATCTGATTTTTGGTCGCTCAGGTGGGGCAGAGCCAACTCTGTATGAGCTTTCGGATATCTGTGGTTCATTGTTCGGGCAGCGTGGTAGAATCCTAGCAGTGTCATTCTCCGTTCTTGTTCTTACTGGTGCTGTGCTGGCCTACTGGGTGCTGATGTCAAATTTTCTCTATTTCACCGGAATACTTCTTTACGGTAAGTCTCCTTTGGATTAATTAGCCGTACCTGTGATAAGTACTTCCAGGCCTAAAATATAAAGGACAAAAAAGCGTTTTCAAACAACATTTTCTAGTTGTGATTACGATTATTTGTGATTTTGTTTAATAAGGAGATATAACAGTTTGAAACGATTCATGTCTGGTGTTTCCATCAAAACGACATGACTCAAATCTCACCTCTCTTAAAAATTAAACATCATGTCATACCCACAATGAAATCATCACAATATAATCTGACAATGCATTTCTTTTGAGCCGCTTAAAAGTTCTTCTATAAGCACTTATACAGTGCAGTGCACGCGTTTCGCCCTTGAAGCCTCGTCAGTTGCACGGTACTTTCCATCTGAGCCAATCCCTTTTGGGGGAGAGCGGCGGATATGATGGAAGGAAATCATCAACCTCTGTTCGCATATTTGAATCAGAAACGATTTCAAATAAACAATAGATTTTAACATTCACTCGTCAGAGTAGCTTTCCTCCTTGCCTCCGTTTATTGCTGTCGCTGTTCCAGCCCCAGATTTGGGGTACTGAACCCTAACAGAAATTGCGATAACGCAATAACGAGATTGCATAGCTCAGCAAATTTATGAAAGCGTAAGGCGTAGAGCTGCCAGTCGAATATCGACCATACACCGATGTGTCAAGATGGCACAAGTAGTATTGTCATGAATAAAACATGACCAACATACCGAAGGTGCAGCTATATCATATGATGAGGGAATTTCATGTGACGTTTTAACTAATAGAGAAAATTACCTGATGACATGAGAAGCAGAGAGATTGTATGTTAGGCTGAATTAGCCCAAATAAAAATCCCTAAATTGCGGGAGAGTGCACACAAAAATTGTGTTATAACGTCTTAGAAATGAACCAAACATGGACTATCGAGGATTATTCCAGTCGTATCTTGCTGATTCCAATTTGATTTTCTTTAAGAGAAAGATTTTCAAAAATTTTTTCTTATGCGGGTACTTACTTTTTTTCAGGCACGCTAAATCCACAAGATATCCCAACTAATAATAGGAGCACCAGTATTTGTAATAGTCGGTTCCTTTATGATCTATGTCCTTACTTCATTCATGCTTACCAAATTTTTATTGCCCATATTTATGAGCGTCGTTATTTAATCAAAACGTTTTCAGCACATTGTAAAATGGACGTTGGTTCATTATCACTGGTAAACCTTGATGCTTCACCTAGTGTTTTTGGTCTCACTTTTGCAGATATTTGGCAGTTGAGAGTTAGTATTATTTGTTATGTAAAGATTACTTTCCTTCTTGATATCTGCGGGGAGAGGTAATGCACTTACAGATGGTGTAACTCATTGATCGAACGTACCTTACTTTACATGCTTTTTGGTTGAATGCCTAATCAAAGGCTTCTCATGCCTTATGTTCTTTGCATCGGCATAGCACCAGAAATGTCTGAGAGAAGCAAACCTCCCACTATATAAGTTTGGGTTAAATAGAGTCGAATGCATGCCCTTTAGCAAACGATTTGATTAACACCAGTCACATTTCATAAACCACGCATTTGATTAACCTCTATGGGACGACGTGTCCAGCTGAGGTACACGATTATTTGAAAGCATTTCTCGCCGCATAGGAGTTTTCTTCTAAACATTTGGTGATTATGCGAAAGCTAAATCTCTGCCAATTCAATGATGTGTTCAGCTTGAGAAAAAGACTTTTTATTGCGTTGCAGTAGCGAAAATAAAATTATGTTTAACGCTCAATTTTCTTCATTTGCTCGGCTGGAACATCTATGTCTATTCACTAAAGTTTCATTAGTCACTAAATAGACAAAATCTAGAGAATTTTAGTCCTATATTTGGTTTTTTGAAAAGTCATCGTAGAACATGGTAAGTGCGAAACGAAAAATGAATGTTATCCCGCCGCTTGCACGTCATAGGTGGTAAATGTTGATTATACGTAAAATTTAGAGGTGCCTTATTGTTACATAAAGAATGGAACATCGTAGATGAATCTTCAATGAATTTCAAGTTTTTGATATAAGGAGTGATTACTTCTTTCAAAATCCTTCATTTTTCAGCGGTAATATCACGTCTTTGTAAAAAAATAAGCAAAATTTTCAAACCCTATTCCGCATTTGGGTCGCCTGTCTGCTAGAACGTAACTTGACAACACATCTTCTACAACTAAACATTGTAACAGAGGTCTATCTGAAGGTGATTCTAACAAGTAGCTCGAGTAAGTGTAGGCAGAGCGCGCGTTCATCAGTGCATGTTAGACGGTACTCACCCTATCAGCAAGCATATTCAAAAAAAAAAAAAATTTTTTGTTCTTTCTAGACATTTTAATATCTATTTTATAGTTAAATATCAAAAATTTGAAGAGTGTTTTCTATTTTTTAAAGTTATAATTAGGCTGTAACACGGAAAGAAAATGTTATTTTACACTCAAGCAACTTCCGAAGAGCAAAGCTTTTCTCAAAAAATTAACCTATTCTTCAATAAAACAAATCGCGGAAAAGTTATAGTGCTTTTGCTTTAATTGCGCTGCAACACTAAAATTAAGATTGCATTTTACATGCGGCGCGTATGCCTTCCACTAGTGTTCTTGCCTTTCGAAAAATTTTCTTTGCGAGCTGTAGCAACAAGAGTGAATCTGTGTTGCACAGCTGAATATCTTTCGCTACACACGGCTTTGCTCTCAGGCTTCCACACCTATTCGACGGCGTAAATCTTAGCAGTTCTAAGGATTTGCTTAGTTCATCAGAAAGGCTTCTTAGTGCGTTGTCACAGCTAAAAGAATATTGAGTTTCACACGCGGCTCGCGTCACACTAATCGCTCCCGAATTTCCACTTACTGTGATGAAGATGATGACTTACTCTTAGGTCTTGTATAAAATTATGGAAAAGCAAAAACTGAAGGTCTTCTTTATAATCCTTTTTGTACAACGCACTTCTTGACTGACATTTGACTGCGTGCCAAATTCTGTACGATTGCGAAGTAAACCAGCATATTATCATGCAGAAGACATGTATAACTGAACCAAAACATCTAAACGAGTAGAGAATTTTTATTCTATATAAATAGTGCAAAGAATTCCAAAAATTCTTTGTCAAAACGAAAAAAAAACCCTCAATCAAACAACGAAAACCGCGCAATTTGCTCTGCGCGTATCGATTTCTACAGCCGTCCGTTAGGGGTTGATGGTTTATCACTTGAATTGTAACGAGCAGCACAAGTCGCATTTTGTTAAAAAAGATATCTAAGACTGTCAAGTGTTCTAACATTTTTCTCTAACAACTCGGATAAGAATAAATTTAGTTTGGTAACTATCGCTACATATTCACATGCACGGCAAACTCTCGCTTAAAATTGTAGTTAGCCATTTTCGGTGAAGATGATTGGAAAAATGTCCAGCGCCTGTACGAAAAAACGTATCTCGCACAAAGAAAAGAAAGAGCAATATAATAAAAACTGTTTCCGGAATGTTATCACTCAGTGGAGATAAATCGGTGCATATGTGTCGGGTAATGGAAGTTATATCAGAAAATCAAGGAGAGTAGTGACCAAAGAATATATCTTGCACAATTTGAGAGTAGAAGGCACGATAAGAAACAATTAAACAAGAAATATTTTTTTATAGTTTCAATAAGAATGTGCACATAAAATTTGAACATGAAAAACGTGTACGTTTTTTCAGCTCAACCGTGCCAATCTTCTTGGCTGTAATGATGTTTCCGCTATTGAATTTCAAGTCACCAACAGTTTTCACTAAATTCACTGCATTAGGGACGATTTCTGTTGCTTATTTAATATTATTTAACAATGTACAGCTCTTCAAATGTGGACCACATTGGGATTTCATCAATGCAAGTTCACCACACTACATCGAACGTAAGCTCTTAGCACAACTGTCACCGTGTGCTCGAATTTCAGTGAATACAAGTTTTACTTATTGATATTTTGTAGGCAATTAAAATGCCTGTTATAGCTTTAGAATTGAGTTCATGGACCAACATAGATTTTCTCCATTGGAAATCTACTCTAGTAGTTAACGAATCAAGGAACTCTTTCTGAACGGATTTCCTATCAACGTCAAGGATAGTCACACGAAATTGGGGTGGTTGCAGGTGGGGTAAAACATCAAGTTAATGGATAAACTATCATTCCATATCTGCTGAAATGTGGAGCGCGGATATGGCAGTAGGCAGAGATGAGCAGTAATGTATGGCCATTGCTTCAAACCTCCTTATGGGTTGATCTTACTTAAACCTGTGAGAATTTGCAAAATTATATGGATTTGACTGTGAAATAAAAAGTGCGACATGATGAATTGGCGCCCTGCCGGCAGTCATTTTCTAACAAA